>OW818030.2:54828116-55150211 GCA_942486065.2 Calliphora vomitoria | reverse complement strand
CTGCATTTATATCGGCCACTAATTATGCTAGCTACTTAAGTTATACCTTATTGAAAAGCTACATTTCCAAGCAATCCAAAAACAAAAAATCTAGCTTCCTAGCTCTTTAGGGGCCTTTGAAATTACGATTTATTTGAAGTCGTTACAAAATGGGGTAATTTTGGGTCATTTTTCGAAAAATGTCCGGTATATCTGCATTTATATCGGCCACTAATTATGCTAGCTACTTAAGTTATACCTTATTGAAAAGCTACATTTCCAAGCAATCCAAAAACAAAAAATCTAGCTTCCTAGCTCTTTAGGGGCCTTTGAAATTACGATTTATGTGCAGTCGTTACAAAATGGGGTAATTTTGGGTCATTTTTCGAAAAATGTCCCGTATATCTGCATTTATATCGGGCACTAATTATGCTAGCAGCTTAAGTTATACCTTATTAAAAAGCTACATTTCCAAGTAATCCAAAAACAAAAAAATCTAGCTTCCTAGCTCTTTAGGGGCCTTTGAAATTACGATTTATGTGCAGTCGTTACAAAATGGGGTAATTTTGGTTCATTTTTCGAAAAATGTCCCGTATATCTGCATTTATATCGGCCACTAATTATGCTAGCTACTTAAGTTATACCTTATTAAAAAGCTACATTTCCAAGCAATCCAAAAAACAGAAAAATCTAGCTTCCTAGCTCTTTAGGGGCCTTTGAAATTACGATTTATGTGAAGTCGTTACAAAATGGGGTAATTTTGGGTCATTTTTCGAAAAATGTCCCGTATATCTGCATTTATATCGGCCACTAATTATGCTAGCTACTTAAGTTATACCTTATTAAAAAGCTACATTTCCAAGCTATCCAAAAACAAAAAAATCTAGCTTCCTAGCTCTTTAGGGGCCTTTGAAATTACGATTTATGTGAAGTCGTTACAAAATGGGGTAATTTTGGGTCATTTTTCGAAAAATGTCCCGTATATCTGCATTTATATCGGAAACTAATTATGCTAGCTACTTAAGTTATACCTTATTGACAAGCTACATTTCCAAGCAATCCAAAAACAAACAAATCTAGCTTCCTAGCTCTTTAGGGGCCTTTGAAATTACGATTTATGTGCAGTCGTTACAAAATGGGGTAATTTTGGGTCATTTTTCGAAAAATGTCCCGTATATCTGCATTTATATCGGCCACTAATTATGCTAGCAGCTTAAGTTATACCTTATTAAAAAGCTACATTTCCAAGTAATCCAAAAACAAAAAAGTCTAGCTTCCTAGCTCTTTAGGGGCCTTTGAAATTACGATTTATGTGCAGTCGTTACAAAATGGGGGTAATTTTGGTTCATTTTTCGAAAAATGTCCCCGTATATCTGCATTTATATCGGGCACTAATTATGCTAGCAGCTTAAGTTATACCTTATTAAAAAGCTACATTTCCAAGCAATCCAAAAACAAAAAAATCTAGCTTCCTAGCTCTATAGGGGCCTTTGAAATTACGATTTATGTGCAATCGTTACAAAATGGGGGTAATTTTGTGTAATTTTTCGAAAAATGTCCCGTATATCTGCATTTATATCGGCCACTAATTATGCTAGCTACTTAAGTTATACCTTATTGAAAAGCTACATTTTCAAGCAATCCAAAAACAGAAAAAATCTAGCTTCCTAGCTCTTTAGGGCCTTTGAAATTACGATTTATGTGAAGTCGTTACAAAATGGGGTAATTTTGGGTCATTTTTCGAAAAATGTCCCGTATATCTGCATTTATATCTTTCACTAATTATGCTAGCTACTTAAGTTATACCTTATTGAAAACCTACATTTCCAAGCAATCCAAAAACAGAAAAATCTAGCTTCCTAGCTCTTTAGGGGCCTTTGAAATTACGATTTATGTGAAGTCGTTACAAAATGGGGTAATTTTGGGTCATTTTTTCGAAAAAATGTCCCGTATATCTGCATTTATATCGGCCACTAATTATGCTAGCTACTTAAGTTATACCTTATTGAAAAGCTACATTTCCAAGCAATCCAAAAACAGAAAAATCTAGCTTCCTAGCTCTTTAGGGGCCTTTTGAAATTACGATTTATGTGCAGTCGTTACAAAAATGGGGTAATTTTGGGTCATTTTTTCGAAAAATGTCCCGTATATCTGCATTTATATCGGCCATTAATTAAGCTAGCTACTTAAGTTATACCTTATTGAAAAGCTACATTTCCAAACAATCCAAAAACAAAAAAATCTAGCTTCCTGGCTCTTTAGGGGCCTTTGAAATTCCGATTTATGTGAAGTCGTTACAAAATGGGGGTAATTTTGGGTCATTTTCCGAAAAATGTCCCGTATATCTGCATTTATATCGGCCACTAATTATGCTAGCTACTTAAGTTATACCTTATTGAAAAGCTACATTTCCAAGCAATCCAAAAACAAAAAAATCTAGCTTCCTAGCTCTTTAGGGGCCTTTGAAATTACGATTTTATGTGAAATCGTTACAAAATGGGGTAATTTTGGGTCATTTTTCGAAAAATGTCCCGTATATCTGCATTTATATCGGCCACTAATTATGCTAGCTACTTAAGTTATAACCTTATTGAAAAGCTACATTTCCAAGCAATCCAAAAACAGAAAAATCTAGCTTCCTAGCTCTTTAGGGGCCTTTGAAATTACGATTTATGTGAAGTCGTTACAAAATGGGGTAATTTTGGTCATTTTTCGAAAAATGTCCCCGTATATCTGCATTTATATCAGGCACTAATTACGCTAGCTACTTAAGATATACCTTATTGAAAAGCTACATTTCCAAGCAATCCAAAAACAAAAAAATCTAGCTTCCTAGCTCTTTAGGGGCCTTTGAAATTACGATTTATGTGAAGTCGTTACAAAATGGGGTAATTTTTGGGTCATTTTTCGAAAAATGTCCCGTATATCTGCATTTATATCAGGCACTAATTACGCTAGCTACTTAAGATATGCCTTATTGAAAAGCTACATTTCCAAGCAATCCAAAAGCAAAAAAAATCTAGCTTCCTAGCTCTTTAGGGGCCTTTGAAATTACGATTTATGTGAAGTCGTTACAAAATGGGGTAATTTTGGGTCATTTTTCGAAAAATGTCCCGTATATCTGCATTTATATCGGCCACTAATTATGCTAGCTACTTAAGTTATACCTTATTGAAAAGCTACATTTCCAAGCAATCCAAAAACAGAAAAATCTAGCTTCCTAGCTCTTTAGGGGCCTTTGAAATTACGATTTATGTGAAGTCGTTACAAAATGGGGTAATTTTGGGTCATTTTTCGAAAAATGTCCCGTATATCTGCATTTATATCGGCCACTAATTATGCTAGCTACTTAAGTTATACCTTATTGAAAAGCTGCATTTCCAAGCAATCCAAAAACAAAAAAATCTAGCTTCCTAGCTCTTTAGGGGCCTTTGAAATTACGATTTATGTGCAGTCGTTACAAAATGGGGTAATTTTGGGTCATTTTTCGAAAAATGTCCCGTATATCTGCATTTATATCGGCCACTAATTATGCTAGCTACTTAAGTTATACCTTATTGAAAAGCTACATTTCCAAGCAATCCAAAAACAGAAAAATCTAGCTTCCTAGCTCTTTAGGGGCCTTTGAAATTACGATTTATGTGAAGTCGTTACAAAATGGGGTAATTTTGTGTCATTTTTCGAAAAATGTCCCGTATATCTGCATTTATATCGGCCACTAATTATGCTAGCTACTTAAGTTATACCTTATTGAAAAGCTACATTTCCAAGCAATCCAAAAACAAAAAAATCTAGCTTCCTAGCTCTTTAGGGGCCTTTGAAATTACGATTTATGTGCAGTCGTTACAAAATGGGGTAATTTTGGGTCATTTTTCGAAAAATGTCCCGTATATCTGCATTTATATCAGGCACTAATTATGCTAGCTACTTAAGTTATACCTTATTGAAAAGCTACATTTCCAAGCAATCCAAAAACAAAAAAATCTAGCTTCCTAGCTCTTTAGGGGCCTTTGAAATTACGATTTATGTGAAGTCGTTACAAAATGGGGTAATTTTGGGTCATTTTCCGAAAAATGTCCCGTATATCTGCATTTATATCGGCCACTAATTATGCTAGCTACTTAAGTTATACCTTATTGAAAAGCTACATTTCCAAGCAATCCAAAAACAAAAAAATCTAGCTTCCTAGCTCTTTAGGGGCCTTTGAAATTACGATTTATGTGAAGTCGTTACAAAATGGGGTAATTTTGGGTCATTTTTCGAAAAATGTCCCGTATATCTGCATTTATATCGGCCACTAATTATGCTAGCTACTTAAGTTATACCTTATTGAAAAGCTACATTTCCAAGCAATCCAAAAACAGAAAAATCTAGCTTCCTAGCTCTTTAGGGGCCTTTGAAATTACGATTTATGTGAAGTCGTTACAAAATGGGGTAATTTTGGGTAATTTTTCGAAAAATGTCCCGTATATCTGCATTTATATCGGCCACTAATTATGCTAGCTACTTAAGTTATACCTTATTGAAAAGCTACATTTCCAAGCAATCCAAAAACAAAAAAATCTAGCTTCCTAGCTCTTTAGGGGCCTTTGAAATTACGATTTATGTGAAGTCGTTACAAAATGGGGTAATTTTGGGTCATTTTCCGAAAAATGTCCCGTATATCTGCATTTATATCGGCCACTAATTATGCTAGCTACTTAAGTTATACCTTATTGAAAAGCTACATTTCCAAGCAATCCAAAAACAAAAAAATCTAGCTTCCTAGCTCTTTACGATTTATGTGAAGTCGTTACAAAATGGGGTAATTTTGGTTCATTTTTCGAAAAATGTCCCGTATATCTGGATTTATATCGGGTACTAATTATGCTAGCTACTTAAGTTATACCTTATTGTAAAGCTACATTTACAGGCAATCCAAAAACAAAAAAATCTAGCTTCCTTGCTCTTTAGGGGCCTTTGAAATTCCGATTTATGTGCAGTCGTTACAAAATGGGGTAATTTAGGGTCATTTTTCGAAAAATATCCCGTATATCTGCATTTATATCGGGCACTAATTATGCTAGCTACAGCTAGCAAAAGCTACATTTTCAGGCAATCCAAAAACAGAAAAATCTGGCTTCCTAGCTCTTTAGGGGCCTTTGAAATTACGAATTATGTGCAGTCCAAAAACAAAAAAAACTAGCTTCCTAGCTCTTTAGGGGCCTTTGAAATTACGATTTATGTGCAGTCGTTACAAAATGGGGTAATGTTGGGTCATTTTTCGAAAAATGTCCCGTATATCTGGATTTATATCGGGCACTAATTATGCTAGCTACTTAAGTTATACCTTATTGTAAAGATACATTCTCAGGCAATCCAAAAAAAAAATCTAGCTTCCTAGCTTTTTAGGGGCCTTTGAAATTACGAATTATGTGCAGTCGTTACAAAATGGGGTAATAGCTACTTAAGTTATACCCTGTTGCAAAGCTACATTCTCAGGCAATCCAAAAACAAAAAAATCTAGCTTCCCAGCTCTTTAGGGGCCTTTGAAATTACGAATTATGTGCAGTCGTTACAAAATGGGGTAATTTTGGGTCATTTTTCGAAAAAATGTCTGTAATGTACAAGCTGAAAGTTATTAAATAAAAGTTTTACACTCCAAAGTAAATAACCTCATAAACAACTAAGAAACATGTGTGGATAAGTAGTAAATCATTTATCTACAATATAAAATCAATAAAAGTTTAGAAGTGGTGTACCAATCAAACGTGACACAAATCTCTCTTTTAGATTAAACTTATGCAAATGTCTAAGCCTTAGTTGATAGCAAAATCAAAGAAATATGGACATTGGGAGCCATTTATATGCTAGCAAGCAGTCGGGTGGGGGGCTCGTGTCCTATTTCCTAAATTCGCACTTCAGACATTGCTCTTATTATAGACTCCCCGTAAACTAATAAACAAATGGAACTAATGGATGGATTGACATAACTAGACAAATCAAAATATTGAAATACAAGCCCCAAATCTAGTTACCATGAAATGAACTAAAAAAAAAGAAGTATAGTTGATTAGTATTGTCTAATTCTACAATATCCGGATGGTTTTGGATACTATGCCTCATAACCCTCGCCAGAACTAGTTCCAATGGCATATTTATATTTGTATGGAACCCCAAATTTTGATTTATCTTTCTTTTCTCACATTTCACAAATTAGAAGACCAAAATTTAAGTTTATTCAATCATAATAACAACCTTTATTCTGTTCAAATTCATAATATTCATTTTTTTATTTTAAAAAATATATAATTATATTAACAAAATTCAATATTATAACTTTTACATTAGTAAAATTTTTAGTTTAACAATATCACTTTTTCAAAGTAAATTTGTGGAATACATTTATAAAATTTTAGTTAATATTTAACAAATCAAATATGAAATATTTATTAAATCATATATGCCATATTTAACACTTAAATTAACCATTATAGAAAAAAAAAAAATGTGTAACAATGTTTATAATGAAAAAAAAAATGTTTGACTAAGTATCAAAAGTGTTTAAAAATTTAACATTAAAAAATTAAAACATTTTAAAGAAAATATTTAAACATGAAAATTACTAACTTTCATAACCTTTGTTATATATCAAAATTAATATTTAAAATTTTAACAACAAAGCTAGGAAAACTTATTCATTCAAAAATATACATTTTTAAAAGTTATTAAAGCCGATCAGAATTAAATAAAACAAATAAAAAAAAAACTAAAGTTATTTTAAAACCCATGGTGCAAATTTTAATAAATATATAACAAAAAGCAAAAGCAAAAAAAACTTGTAAAGTTCATTGAACTCAGTTCAAACAGCTGATCTAAATTTATGTTGTGATCAAAAGTAGGTCACGACTTGTGTTAAGTAAATAAATAACGAACATGTTACAACATGTTTGATCTCTCTGGAGTTGGAAGTAAAAAAATAAAATATGTTTGAGCTTCTTTACAAAGTTCTTTGCATTTGTTTGTTTGTATGATATTAATAATAATGCAAGAATTTAAGAAAATAAAGTAACAATGAAATTTAGTTTACTCACCGCTCGAATACGTTGTAGAAGGCCTTCTCCAGTTATTCGACGTGTGCTAGATGGTTGGGATATCAAAATTTATGTATTTTTGCTTTGTTCTTGCATTATATTTTTTTACAACTTTTAGTTACTATTTTATCAATTTAATAGTTAAATTCTCATTTTTTTGTTATAATTTGATTAATTTGTTGTTTTATTTTTAAGTTATTTTTTTTTACTACTTTTGCATGTTTTCGGGATTTATGTTTTAGTTAGCAATAGTGTTTTTTTCTAATTTTTCATTTAAAATTTAATTTTTTCTTTAACATTTTTTGTTGTTGTTTTTGTTGAAATTTCACAATTCATATTGTAGGTTGCAAATACCGTGATTGTATTTTACTATTGGTGTTTTCTTTGTTTTACACACAATTTGAATTTTATTTATTAATAGGATGAAATTTTAATTATTTTGTAAATTTAAAATTTTTGACTTTAACATTTCATCAAGTGCAATATTACAGGATGTAGGGTGCAATTGCTGTTTTCTTTTAAACAAACATTTAGCTTTATGAAAAATAATATTTTACCAAAATTTAGAGCAAATTTTAGTTTTAGGGTATATAAAAACAAAAAATTGTTAATTATTTGTTACAATTTTTGCTGTTTCAAAATTTTTAAGTAAATTTTAACATTTATGGCACGTCACTGATTTGAGCTATTTGAATGTGTTGGGAATCACTGTTTTTGTTATTTTTGTTATTTTATATCACTGATTAGGAAATTCTGTTTTGGTTATTTGTATTGTTGTTGAGCCAAGAGTTCAAGTTTTCTTTTATTAAGGGGAATTGATCCTTGTTGTTGTTTCACTTGAGCTTTTTCTCCTGGAAATTAGAGAACAAAACCACTGGTGACTCATTCAGTGCAGGAGAAATCCACAGAAAAGGAATTCCTCAGGCAGGTGTTGGAAAAGGGTTTCAAAGTTTTGATTAGGATGCTACGAAATTTTGAAGAAGAAAACAAGATATATATTTTGTGATATTGTGTCTTATTGGTACATGTTATGGAGCTTGATTGGATTACCTGCGTGTTCCTCTTTGCAAGAAATCTCATTTGTTGACCTTAATTGTAACACTCTATTTAAGAATTGTTGGAAAACATACAAATTTGGGAGTAATTGTAGAGTGTGCTGGTAATCTTTTCCTTAAATATTATATATAAATTAGTATTAATCTAACTCTATTTTAATTATTTTTGTATTATTTTTTTGAAATTTACCTGTGGTTAACCAATTTATAATTAGTTGACAAAGATTATTTAATTTTCCATATCAAATGTCACTGGATGGCTTAGAAAATAATGGATGTTTATCCGAAACTTTTATAAATTCAAGTTTTAGATTCGGCAATCGACAGGAAAAGGATGTTTCTAAAATTTAATTTGACAGAAGAAACCTTTTGTCAAATAAAACTTAGCAAACATTGACATTTATTGTCATTTATGACAGAAGATAATATTGCCAGATATCAACGACCTACGAAGAAAATGCAGTCGAATAGCCAAGACCCAAATCTTCATGACTGATGACTAGGGGGCGGATTTATATGCAAATGCATGTTTTTTCTCGAACGTCCAAATACAATGTAGACTAATTATGTATTCGTATCGCACATTTTGCTGTAAAATGGTTTCGATTTGTTAGTGCATATTTTTGCATATTTTATTGATAATGCATATTTTGTTATATTTTACTTCAAAATGCATATTTATATGCATATTATCCAAGTTTTTAACAAAAATATAAATTTTTGTCGTCAATGAGCAACATATTGTCTGGACAAAAAGTTTTTGTCGAATTTGTTATAGAAATATCATTAAATGTTATCGACTAACTTCTATCAACATCGAGAAACTGGCATTAATTTCTTCATTTCTCTTTCAGCAATTAAAAATTATGATTTCAAAAAAGTCAAAAATTCATTGTAATTTCGATTCTTCACATTCATAGTTATCGCTCCTGATAGTCATTTCCCAGCAGTTCTAGGAGGCTGTACTGAACTATAGATTTTACCTATCAATTAGGGTGACAACTAGTTACATAACTAGCTACGCGGCTATCTATTTTAACACATGCATGACCCTTTTGGATAACTTTTAGACAAATCCACTACATAATTAACGTTGAAAGTGACACTTAAGTGACAATTGTCTTTACTATTGATTACATGGAATGTATAAAGTAACCAATAGATTTATCTCTGCGTTACAAATAGCACAATGACCCAAAATATACAAATTGGAGTCAGCCAAGTGATACGACATTAGTGGCAATTACTGTCTATAAGGGATATATTTACTAACTGCTGGACTATTACGAGATGAAAATTAAAGTTGGATGCTACTCTACAGCACGATCAAAATATTGGTAATTTTGAAAGGTAAGTAGCAAGATAGATGCTCTACAGATTGTGGCTTTAAACAAGAATTCATACCAAGATATTATTATTAATAAATCCATCGTTTCTCAAAAGAACAATTATACTTTTTGAAACTTTAACAATTTAATTCATGGCATAATTTAAAGAGTCCTAACTGCTGGGAACACTGTTGTGTGCTTATTTGACATTACACGATCCATAGTTAATTATTTTATGTTTCTGCACAAACATATAAGTGCATATTTTTTTAAATTTTTAGGTCATATTTTGATTTTTTTGAAGCATATTTTAGGCGTATATTTTTCAATAATAAATGCATGAAAATCCGCCCCCTACTGATGACTGTTAATGCATCATGCATATACATTTAAACAAAAATACAATGTTATTGTATTTTAAATTAATTTTCATTTCTACCCGCATTTTAGGAAAAAAATATAAATTTAATTTTATTTTCGGCTCATTTGGTAAATCGTATCCTTTATAAATTGTATTTTAATCATCAATGCGTCAATAAATTTGAGTATGCATGAATCATTTTACGAACCCTGGTGTAGATTAGCTCAGACAAAACTCTTCTACTGATCAGATGTTCTCACTCCAAACAACCAAACCAAAGAAAATAACCAAAACAAAACAGTATAAAATTTATAATTTAATAGTGAACAACTAAGAATTAAACAAAAAAAATGTTAAAGAATTTAATTTAATTAATTAATAATAAAAAATAGTATTAAAATGAAAACTGTGTAACCGGTTTCCCATAATTAAAACTTAAAATTATCCCTGACTTTTAGTTAAATGTAAAGAACAAAAAATGTATTTTACATTTCTTAGAAAAAAAATTTTTTTTACTAAGAAATTTGTTGAAATTAATACCATATGTTAGAAGTAACTTTAGATATGGATATCTAGCAGCATAAAAAAATGGAATTACGTGTGCTGAAGAAAAATTATGAATTTTAAAAAAAAAGGTTTGTGGCAAATTTTTTTATATTTTTTTGGATTGGGACATAAACTTCCATTACAAAACGAGATAATTTTCAAGTGTTACGTAGAAAAATAGCTAGAAAAAGTCGTTTATGGACGAATATCTTTGCCGTGGTAGGTTCCGACAAGTTTCCCTTGCAAGTCCTCTAAAACATAATAGTGATTTCCGATTTTTTCGCGAACTCGGGCTTTTATAAACATTGGCCTCAGTTTGGCATTGAAACTTTTTTCCATATTGCTTTGAGCAAAATTTCGCCCAAAAACTTCTTGATTCACTGCAAAAGATTGTGGTTTAGAGCGTAAATTATATTGTTTTTGATTTCTTTCGAAAGCTTCTTTTATATATTTTCTTAAATTTTTCCGAATAAGTTGAAGATGATCGTCACGTGAGATCTTGGCAGAGGGTTCATCTAACAATTCAAGTTTCCTCAGTAGTTCGTACGAAGACGCATGTGTTACCATATCAAACCCGAATAGTGCATGATAAGGTGAAACCTTAATCGCTTGATGGTAGGAGTTGCGGAGTGCACAACTAATAGCGCTAAGCTGCTGATCCCAAAGTCGATGGTCGTTTTTCAAATATGCCCTAATTCCAGTTGGATTGGGGGGAGTAGTATGCAGTGTAGGTGTGCTTTATGCCATATTTTGTTAAAAATGCATTTAACTCATTCGCTTTGAACTGGCTACCGTTATCACTAATTATGACCTCAGGAACACCATATGTGTGGAAAATGTTCTGCTCTAAATAAAGTTGAATATTAGCCGACGTGAACTTAATGAGAGGACATAACCAATGGAACTTAGTTAGGTGGTCCAGCACAATTAATAGTCCTATGTAGCCAGCCTTACTCCTGGGATACGGTTCTAAAAGGTCGATATATAAACGCTGAAATGGCCTAACTGACATGGCAGGGTTACCCATCGCCGGTTTCAATATGACGTTTGGAGCTTTTGTTTCCTTACATGTGTTACAGTTTCTTACATAGTTTCTTACATCCTTAATTAAACCAGGCCAATAACAATTTCTCCTCAATAAGTCCAATGTTTTAAGCATACCACCATGTGCAAACGTAGGGGAATCGTGTGCTCTTTTTATGGTATCTTCCCGCAGTCTGTAGGGTATCCACAATTTCCATGATGAATTTTCTTGCTCTTCGTCGCAAGTATAGTGTTCCGTACGTATGTATACGTACTTATCTTCTACTTTAACATCCGGATATTTACTTTGATGTTGTTTTATTTTTGTTTGTAAATCTTTATATTCTGAATCCTCAAAGTAGGGTGAGTTTAAATCAACTTTTTGATGGCTTCCAGAGCTGCCAAGCATTCCCGCTCTGTGACGGAGTAATTACGCTGGGCTGCGTTAAGCTTCTTACTATGCAATGGGCTTTTCTTCTCCTTGAGCATCCAATTGCACCAGAACTGCACCAATGCCATAATCACTCGCGTCACAATGCAGGAAAAACTTTTTCGAAAAGTCCGGATTTGTCAATACAGGAGCGGTTGTCAACAGATATTTAACTCGTATAAATGCATCTTGAGCCTCAGGTGTCCACGTGAACTTCTTCTTGGTGGATAAAACATTGGTAATAGGACACACCTCTGTCGAAAAGTTTTCGATGAATCTGCGATACCATCCCGCCAATCCAAGGAATCCTCTCACTTATTTGAGATTTTTAGGAACAGGCCAATTGACTATCGCACTAATTTTTTCGGGATCAGTTGTTACACCTCCGTCTCCTATTACAAAACCTAGATAATTTGTCTTTGTCACACAAAATTTGCTCTTTGCAACATTTAAAGTCAAGTTTGCTCTCCTAAATTGGGATGCAATTCTTACCAACACCTCTATGTGTGACTCAAAATCCTCGGAAACAATGACGAGATCGTCTAAATAACCAAAAACACTGTTTTTGAGATCTGGGGGTATAAGTTCGTCGATAAGTCTACACATGGTTTGTGGGGCGTTACATAACCCGAACGGCATCACCACAAACTGATACAATGGTCTCCCAGGGACCGTAAAGGCCGTTAAAGGTTTTGAAGCTTCATCCAAACCAATTTGCCAGTAGGCGTCTTTCAGGTCCAGCTTGGATATTTGCTTTTGGGAGCCTTGCAAAGATGCCACTAATATTTGGCAACGATAAGCGTCTTTCTTTGTTACCAAATTCGATTTTCTAGCCTCATTGGCGAGCTCCAAGGGGACGAAGATGGTTCAATGACCCCTAGAGCTAGCATCCTGTCAATTTCGCTAAACATGAGCTTCTCAACTGCTGGTGATACGGGGTAAAATCGTTATTTCACAGGAGAAGCAGTACCCACATCAATTCTATGTTCTATTAACTTTGTTCTACCTAGACCGTTTTTATCAAAGTTAGGAAACAGGCTAATTATCGACTCAAGTTGCTTCTTTTGGTCATTGTCAAGAGGAAAAGAGTTTGCTTCGATGGGAATGAAAGTTTTTGAGAAATCGGTCAAAACATCGGATATACTATTCAATTTGGAAGGACTATTAGACGGAGTATTTAAAACGAGAATATTTGATGAGCCAATTAAGTCTGGACATAAGTTAAATGACTTCCAAAAGTCTAGTCCCAAAATTAATCGTTGTGAAATAGATGGTATTATGAATAATTTTATTGTTTTAGTACTATTTTTAAAGAAAATATCTGCATCTAACCATCCTATAACAGATTGACTTTTGCCATCTGCTGTTTTTACGCATGACTTGCATTTGTTATAGTTTGGAAATTTAGAAAAATCATTTTGTGCTAATGATGAGCCTATGCAACTTATATTAGCACCCGTATCTAACAGGCCATATTCGGAAAAATTCAAAAACGACACTTTTGCATAGTATCTCATATCCTTAACATCAGATACTATAGTAGATATTACAAATTTCCTACAAAACTTTTTAATTTGAAAATATTTTCTTAGACGAACTGTAGATCTTTTGGGCGTTCTTTTTAAAGACTCAGAAATAGAAGAAATATTGAAAATTTTATCTCTTTTTTCACAATACAATTGCCAGCGCCTATGATAAGGTAAACGAGGGTAAATAATCTTATTTGAATCACTAGCAGATTTATAATTATTATTTTGCTTTAAAAAGCGTTTGTCTTCATCGTCAATTTTACGTTCAAGTAATTTAATTTTGCAAAATTCATAATCATGTTTAATTTTATCGTCGCATTTGTTTGGGTTACATGAGTTAGTCTCAGGGAAGTTTTTGTCTATGTAAATATTATCATTTGATGTTACATGTTTTCCTTCGGAAAAGGATTCTAGTAGTTTTTTGACAAATTTTGCTTCTTTGCCGCACATCTAGAACAGTTAGGTTTGTAAACCTGTTTTTCACCACATCCATAACAGAATATGGTTCTATCTTTAAGGCAATCCTGCCAATGGAGGCCAATTTGTTCACAGTTCCAGCATTTGTCAGTAAACTCAGCACTTTGGACAGCATTAATAGATAGATCTATATCGAATTCCATATTACCACAAGCATTTTCATCCATACATTCGTTCGTTAATTCAGCTATACGACGAGATGGATTTTGAGTAGGCAATCTAGAATACATGTTTTTACGTACATGCTCGTCCGCTAAAAAATTTTCACGCATTTGAACTAATTTCCTCAAATGCGGAATAGAGTGTACGGGAACATACAAGAGCTCTTGCCTAATGTCTGGACGTAAGTTTCTTGCCAAGATTTCAATCAATTCTAATTCAGATATTGGGGTTGGTAATTTATCTATAATGGTAGAAACCGCATCCAAGAAAGAGTCAAATGTCTCTCCAGGTTTCTGTTTTCTATTACGTATTTCCTCCCTAATATCAAAGGACGATTTGAATTCACGGTATTGACATCTTATAGCCTCACAGAAGTCTTGCCATTCAATAACCTGTACTCTTTTGTGGTATCGCCAATACCACTCTCTAGCCTTACCCGTTAACAGTATATGCAAATTTCGGCAGATAATAGAAAAATCATTATGAAAATAATCCTTAGTTAAAGATCTTATCCTATATAAAAATTCCTCAATATTTAACCCACTAGATGTACCATCAAATTTGACATTCCAATTTTGTATAATTAAAGAAATCTTATCAGCATTTAGAGTGCTATGATATGAATTAGCAGCTGAATTTCCTCGAAGTGGAGAATGTAAAATACTAACATTAGGTTGATCAAACAAGTTGTTATTGGAGTTGAAAATACTAGCGGGTCTATTAGAATTTTGAACTACTTCAGGGTTATTATTAGAGCTAAAATTCATATTAGCCAGAAGACGCGATAGATTTTGTTTAATCATTCGATTGATTTCTTGATAATCAATATTACTGTTTGTATTTGCTGTAGGGTTAATCTGTTAATTTTCAGAGTCAATGATAGGATTAGGAACATTGCTCACAGAGGTAGGGTTAGGGTCTTCATTGAGTTCCATACTAAAACTTACATCAGAAGGGTTTTGAACTACAGTCCTGCTAACACTCCTTGTATTATAGTGTTTTGCCATTGCACCTCGTGGCTTAGGAAATGTAGTTTTCGCTAAACTACCTTTTGGATGAATAATAAGTTTCTTCAATTCGGATAATTGACAGTGTCGTTCACAAATGGGACACTCAGATGACGTGGCTAAATGCGTTTCTATACATGACCTATGAAAAGCATGACTACATTCATTAATTATTAAATATGCCTGGCCCTCACTCATTGATTGTTTACAAAAATGACATACCGATGGTTCCACAGAAACTGAAGCTATAGGCATTGGTGGTGGTATAGAGGTAGGAGGAGAGGTAGCGCCTGTTGCCATTGTAATTAACGTTCAAAAAAATTATAAAATCTCAAGAAAAAAAGTAAAATTATGTAAATATGGTTTCAATTCAGAAATTTGCAAGAGAAATAGTTAACAAAAGTTAAAAAATATATATAGCAGAAAAACAAAGTTTTATTAAAACAAAAAATACTGTTTTTAATAGAGAAAAAAAAATTCTACAGTCTAACTAATCTAGTAGTACAACTGTTTGAGGTTCAATTGAATTAATAAAGTAGATTTTGTTTGGTAATAAATTTAAAAATTTCACCAAAATATTCAAAGGTTTAATATAATATACAATATTATGAAATTTCAGACAAATTTATTGAAAAGAAAAATAATCATTGAAAATAGTAGTTAAATTCGATTTTCGTTTAGAAAATTTAGTTTTTAATGAGAAAAGAAGAAAAAAAAAAACACAAAAAAAATCGACTGAATATAAAAATTTAGATTCGGTTTCCAAATCTATAAAGTATACAAACTTCAATCAAAACTAATAAGCGTTAATTGGTCTTCTTAAAAGTTTCGTGTGAGAATTGAAAGATAATGCAAATATTAATACTTTAGACCAGAGGTGCCCAAAAGTTCCTTATGGAAGAGCAAACACCAATACATTTAAAGAAAAACAAATTTTAATGCAATTTTTTTTGTTGTAAAAATCAAAACATACAAAGAATAAAGAAAAAAAATACACACTTTTTGAAACAATACCATACGATAAACAAAAACAAAATCTACGTTGATGATCGCTGTCGTCAATGTTTACCAGCAAAGCATACGAAAGTGTTGTTGTTTTCCACTTGCGTGTGTACATTGAAGAACGACAAAAAAACCAACAAGACAAAGTTGTTTGTGTATTTCATATTACTAGTGCCTGAGTGTTCTATTGAGTATAGAAACACACAGCCTATAGCTAAGAGCATTTACAAAAACAAATGAGCACCAAGAGTATAGGGCTTGGGCATCATTGCTTTAGACCAGTGGTGTTCAAAAATAAAAATGAAGATGTATTGGTGAGAGAGCTACCCAGCAACCATAATGTCAAAAACTTAAAATCAGAAAAAAATAAAAAAAGTTTAGATATAGAATTTTTATCAGATTCAGACAAATTATTAAATGAATATAATTTAAATGTTAAGGAAAAGAAAAAAATACACATTATACGGCCGAAATTCACTTAAATTTTTTATTTATTGCTGACTTTGTTTTTTTGTGTTCAATTGTAATTGAAAAGCGTGTGTTTGCTATGCTTCGTCAAAAAACAACCAACAACAATGCTTAATGATTTCTGAAAAAAATGACGATAGTCCGCCGCATGTGTTTTCATCGCTTGCTCAACGATGAATGAATAAAAGTTTTTAAAAGAGCATAACAAATGTGTGTAAATTTTTTAAACAATTGTTGTATGGCATGAACATCACTGCTTTAGACCAATGATGCTCAAAAAGTGTGTATTTTTTTCTTTATTCTTTGTATGTTTGGTTTTTACAACAAAAAAAAAAATTGCATAAAAATTAGTTTTTCTTTAAATGTGTTTGTGTTTGCTCTTCCATAAGGAACTTTTGGGCACCTCTGCTTTAGACAGACAGTAAAAAAAAATGATCAACTATAAGCAAACAAAACAAGTCTATTGAGTACTGTAATGTGGCTAAAACATTTATGAAATTTCTCCCATTAGCTAAGCTAGTTTTGTTTTCTTTTTTGTAACAAATCATTTTCATACAAGGTCATAAATTACAGATAGTGAATATTTGATTTCCACTATATGGAAATGAGCTAAAAAACGAATCCATTTTACATAAATACTCTAGTCTATTACTGAACTAAACAAAAATAAAATTTCTTTCAATGCACTATATATGATAAAGAAACGACAACTGTAAACTTATCGGTTAGCCTACTCAAACCATTAAACCTCAAGTAGCTAAGATTCCAGAAAAAGTACAAATTTTATTCTATAATATAGAATCTATATCAAATTTCGTATCAATAAAAACTATTTTAAAATTATCATAAAATTGAAATCTATTATTCAAAAAAAAAAAAAAAATTAGAGCCAGAAAGAACGAGCCATTCCTTCGGGCCCCACGTTGGGCGCCATTTTGTAATGTACAAGCTGAAAGTTATTAAATAAAAGTTTTACACTCCAAAGTAAATAACCTCATAAACAACTAAGAAACATGTGTGAATAAGTAGTAAATCATTTTTCTACAATATAAAATCAATAGAAGTTTTAAAGGTGGTGGTACCAATCAAACCTGACACAAATCTCTCTTTTAGATTAAACTTATTCAAATGTCTAAGCCTTAGTTGATAGCAAAATCAAAGAAATAAGGACATTGGGAGCCATTTATATGCTAGCAAGCAGTCGGGTGGGGGGTTCGTGTCCTATTTTGTAACGAACCTAACCCCAAGGGTCTAACATTCAAGGGGTTGCTACCTATATATACCGGCCGTGCTCATGGGAAATGAGGTGGTTCTTTCCCCTATCATGTCAGTTTACGGTTCACTACACAATTCAAAAATTAGGTAGCTTTATACGAAATCGACCATGAAAAGCAAAAATGTGGTAGAAATAGAGAGATGACGGATAAAGGGAAACCAAAAATAAATCATTTGAGAGAAGCTAGATCGAAGAGGGTTAGATGTAGTTTCCTCTTCGATATTCAATACCCACCCTAACCATACTATCCTAGTATACAATATTTAGATAGCCCAAAATGTACCCACCTACCAAATGACCTTAACCTTTCGAGAGATAAAAACAATTAAAATTCTAACAATTCATATTGCTATTATCAAATATTATTTTATTCTTTATAAAAACCATTAAAAAAAATATATTGTTATTTTAAGTAATAAAGATTTTAAATTAACAATTTTAAACATATGGTAATTAATGAAGATGGGTAAATGGGTAAATTCAAAAAAAAAAAAAAAAATTGTTGGAATCTAAATTCATATACCATATTAATTAACATCATAACCGAATAAAAAAAAAAACAAATTTTAAATAATATAATTAACAACAATTAATATGTATATCTATTATATTAATATTGAAATTTATGATATTAACATTTAGAATAACTGTTATTAATATATTTCTGTTTACGTTGTTAACATTTTATTTCATATTTGGTTATATTTATTCTGTTATAGTTATATTTATGTTTATGTTTTTTTTTTTTTTTTTTTTACATTTCATTTGTGGGTTGTAAATATTAACAACAAAATAATGTTAATATCAATAATTGTCAAACCTTTTATTTATGTATAGATATTTTGAATTTATTTGAATTTGTAAATGTTAATTTTGAGTGAAAATATATTTTTATAAACAAAACAAAAAAAAGAAAAAACAAAAAAAAAAAATGACGTTTAACTCACCACATATTTTCCCACGTAGACTTCAGGCCTGATGTCGATGGAACTTGAGCTATTTTTCTTTTCTTTTGAAGTTTGTTATTTTAGATGTAAATAAACTTTCACTCAATTGTTTTAGGTAAAATGTTAAAGTATTGTATTTGATTGTTATGTTATTTTATTCTGTAATGTTAATGTGTTAATATACTATGACGTAGGTTGATAAACGAATTCGATTCTAATATTGAATTAAAATATATAAAAAAAAAAAATTATATTAGGAAAGAAATTGAAGACACATTGATTTTAAAAGATTAGGTATGCAAATAAATTATGAATTTAAAAGTAAATTGTAAGTTAAAATTTTGGTTAAAAATTATAATAAGTACTAAATTAGATATTTCCTTCTTTAAGAATAGTAGATGTATTTTAAAAAAATGAAATTATGACTTCCAAAATTATGTTTGGAAATTATTATTATTCTGAGTTTCAGGGAGAATTGCAATGACAGTAAGGATTCAAGGATTCCATAGTTATAACAACTGCGAAACTTGATCCGTTAATATTTGCATTTGTAAGTCCGGTTATATGTATGTATATGCTGTGAGGATTCGAATTCTTGAGGGATTTATAATTTTCGTTGTTGCCAAGGTCCATATATTGGTAAAATAAAATATTAAATTTTCTTCCTTAAAATTTGGGAATCTCCACAAATCTAATTTTAGCTGTCTCTGTTTCCAAATGGTACACTGGAAACTCAAACAAAAACCAACGAAAGACCTTTAAACATAAAAAAATGGAAAATTGCTAAATAACCAAACAAATAGCTATCTTGACTCTAAATTTTCTTACCAAAGAATGATAATCCTTTTAAGTAATCCAATCAACAAAAAAAAAATCAATTTTCCTTTAATTGTATGATTCAAAATTCCCGTGTTTAGAGAAAAATGTGGTTGAACACAATTAATAGAAAAAATAATGTTTAGACTTGACACAACCGACTCGATTTAATTTTCACACCATAATCAAATAAATTTTAATTTTCCAAAAAAAATAAAAAAAAAAATTTCCAAAATTTTAAATTTATAAAGTAGTGTTTAACCAATAAACGGTGCCTCACAAAACAGATAAAGTTTGTCAGTTATACTCTCACAAACTGAATCTGAAAAAGGCAAAAAAAATATATAAAAATGCACCATCGGATAAAAAAAATGTTTAACACCAAATGTCCTTCGCGTGATATGTTCCCTTGTTCCCCGTTTCACTATCCTCTAGCTCATAGTACACGTGTCCAATTCTACGCAAAACTGTTGCCTTGGTTCCCACCGGAGCCAATTTAGCATTATAATATTCAGCCTTAGAACTTTGGTTAAATGTCCGTCTGTACACGTCCTGTCCGACAGTAAAGTCCTTTTTTCGAGATCTTAGATTGTATATCCTAGCATTCTTGTCATATGCTTTTTTCATATAATTCTTAATTTTATCCCGAATAAAAGAAAATTCGTCCTGTCTTTCTAGACAAGCATCAGTGTCTGCCAAAATTTTTAATTTACGCAAAACTTCGTAAACCTTTCCATGGGTCAACATATTCTGTCCGAAAACTATTTGGTATGGTGTGTTGCCGACTGTTTGATGTACACTATTTCGTAATGAGCAGTTAATACTGGGTATATAGAGATCCCACTCTCTTTGGTTATCCCTAACGTAGCTCCTCAATGCTTCATTAATTGAGCGGTTCACCCGTTCGCTAGCATTAGATTGGGGACTATATACGGCAGTCAAAACATGCTGAATGCCATTCTTATTCAAAAATGCTTCAAACTCCTTACTTTTAAACTGAGAACCATTGTCAGAGACAATGGTTTCTGGTATACCATAACAACTAAAAATTTCAGTACGTAAATAGTCAATAATGTTTTTTGAAATAAATTTCCTCAATGGTTTCAAAAACGTAAATTTTGAGAAATGGTCCAAAATTATTAAAATACCAATATTTCCGGCTTTAGTGCTGGGTAAAGGTCCAATTAAATCAATGTATAATCGTTGAAAGGGTCTTTCAGTCGTAACCATCTTACCCAATGGTGGTCTCAATGTTGAAGTCGGAGTCTTAGAAGTCTTGCATAATTCGCAATTCAGAATATATGTTTTTACATCTGTTGCAAGTCCTGGCCAAAAGAAATGTCGTCTAATCCTTTCCAAAGTCTTGGCAATACCGCCATGCGCAGAATTGGGTGCATCATGAGTAGAGTAAATAACGTCATTTCGCAATTCCCTGGGCACAAAAAGTTTCCATGAGTCGGATTCATCCAACTCACCTGACGAAAAATTTAGCCTCTTATAAATATATTTATCTACTACCTTGTAGTCGGGAAATTCAGAAGCAGAAAAATCTTCGCGTAATCTAGTGTATTCATCACTATCAAAAGAAGCTGACTCTAAATCAATAGATGGAAAGTTATGAGTTTCAAGAGCATCAACAAAAATTTCACCCTCGTGGGCACGCGACAATGTATCTGGAACAATATTGTCCTTTCCGCTACGGTGTTGAATAGAAAAATTAAATCCCTGAAGCTTTAAAGACCACCTAGCCAGCCTACCAGAAAGGTCCCTTTGGCTCATAAGCCATTTAAGGCTCGCGTGATCGGTGACCACAGAAAATTCTTGACATTCTATATATGGCCTAAATTTCCTAATTGCCATAACCACAACCAGGCACTCAAGTTCAGTGATTGTATAGTTGCGCTGTGCCTTGTTAAGCTTCTGAGACATGTAAGCAATGGGTCGTTCTGTCCCATCGTCATCCTTCTGCGCTAATACTGCACCTATGCCATATGTGCTTGCATCACATTGTAATATAAAAGGCTTATCATAATTAGGATGCACAAGTAGTGGCGCAGTTGTCAGCCTAGTTTTTAATTGATTAAAAGCAACTTGCGCTTCATCAGTCCACTTGAAAGTTTTCTTTTTGGTCAATAATTCTGTTAGTGGAAAAGTTAACGTAGAATAATCCTGTATGAAACGTCGCACAGTGGGGGATCTGAGAAAAAAAGTGGAAATAAATCTGTAACTTCTAAACGAATAGCTTGATTTGAATAAAATTTCCCATGGCTATAGAGAAGGTGTTGATAAGTTTAAGTTTTGAATTTAGGCTTAAACAACCAAGGGAAGGCCGAGCCACAATGCCCCAAAGTGGGGCACCTCGGGTATATCAAAAATTAAAAATGATGCCAAATTTTTGTTTGCGATCCGATTGGAAAGATTTTTATATATATGGAATGTACTAAACGAGATCTACAAAAAACATATATTATCTCTTATAGTTTACAAGTTATTCGCATTTGAAAAGTAACATTTTATTTTTTTTGCCTACCTTGGTCTGCTATTTTGCTAATAACGGATCCAATTCTTTTCCGATTTTCTTGAAGTGTCTTTTTTTGAATTAACAACAAATTTATTAATAATCTTAAGAAAGAAATGCTAAAAAATATTTACTGAGTCAAAAGTTATGTGCATTCAAACTTAAAAAAAATAAAAAAGTCGTTTTTCCGCCATTTTTTTTTTTCGAAAAAAGTAACTACATTAATTTTAAATTATACAGAAACTGAGAAAAAGATAAATAATGTGTTTATATTTTTCTGAAAGGTAACATTTCGGGAAATATTATAAAAGCAAAAAACTATCAAAATTTGTATTATTGCGTGGTCCAGAGCCTTCCGAAGTAGACCTATTTTTTATGAAAATTTCAACTTTAGACAACATATTCTAAAATCGCATAGCTGCTTTCAAAAAATTAAGACCTGTTTTGTATGTCCCAATATGTTCTTCAATATTGTGCAAAGGGATTTCATATCCCCGAGCTTGGTGCCTTCAATAGATTCAAAAATCAAAAAAATCACAATTTTGGGATTTTTTAAAAGTTTTTTTGGGAATTGTGGGATTGTCAAAAACAATTCACTAATTTCTTTTTCACTTTTGTATTTCGATCAAAAGTTTCTATATAAATCTAAAGTTTCATTAAAAACGATTCATAAACAAAATTTTTATTGCATTTTAAATATTGAAATTTTCCAGAAAAATCAGCTACCATTTTTTATTCCCATATTTTTGAAAAAAGTCTTCTATGATTTTTTAATTTTTAAAAATTTTTTATATTTTTGAAAATAGGACATAATTTCCTACACGTTGATATATAATACGTATATCTTTTCTTTTCCACTAGTCAAATTTATGGATTCAAAATCAACAACATACAGAAAATTATAAAATCTTGCCGTTTTGTAGTATATTTTTTGCACTGCCTTGCCGACTTTTACATAATCAAACACCGGAGAACACTATAAGATGAAGCTAATTACTGTAAGTTATGGGTTTTGAAGCCATTAATGAGACTAGTGGAAAAGAAAAGATATACGTATTATATATCAACGTGTAGGAAATTATGTCTTATTTTAAAAAATATAAAAAATGTTTAAAAATTAAAAAAATGATAGAAGACTTTTTTCAAAAATTTGGGAATAAAAAATGGTAGCTGATTTTTCTGGAAAATTTCAATATTTAAAATTCAATAAAAATTTTGTTTATGAATCGTTTTTAATGAAACTTTAATGAAAATCGGAAAAGAATTGGATCCGTTATTAGCAAAATAGCAGACCAAGGTAGGCAAAAAAAATAAAATGTTACTTTTCAAATGCGAATAACTTGTAAACTATAAGAGATAATATATGGCTAAAGCAATGTTTTTTGTAGCTCTCATTTAGTACATTCCATATATATAAAAATCTTTCCAATCGGATCGCAAACAAAAATTTGGCATCATTTTTAATTTTTGATATACCCGAGGTGCCCCACTTTGGGGCATTGTGGCTCGGCCTTCCCTTGGTTGTTTAAGCCTAAATTCAAAACTTAAACTTATCAACACCTTCTCTATAGCCATGGGAAATTTTATTCAAATCAAGCTATTCGTTTAGAAGTTACAGATTTATTTCCACTTTTTTTCTCAGATCCCCCACTGTGCGTCGGTACCACCCTGTCATTCCCAAAAATCTTCGTAAATGTCGAATTGACTGTGGTACCGGAAATTCCTGTATTGCCCTAACCTTATCGTTGTCCACTTGTAAAGTCCCGTTCCCTACAACATATCCAAGATATTTCACCTTGTTAAGGGCAAAACTACTCTTTTTGATGTTAATGGTTAAACCTACTTTCCTTAATTGTGTTGCCACCTCCATCAGGTGTGTCAAATGTTCGTCGAAATTAGTCGAAACTATTAAGAGGTCGTCTAAGTACACAAAGACATGTGCCTTCAATTTATACGGAATTACTACGTCCATAAGTCTGCACAACGTTTGCGGTGCATTACACAGTCCAAACGGCATTCTTGTAAACTGGTACAATGACCGATTTGGGACTGTGAAAGCTGTCTTTGGTTTTGAGCTTTCCTCCAGTTTAATTTGCCAAAAGGCATCTTTCAAATCTATTTTTGAAATGCAATAAACTGAAGGAAGTCTTGATAACAGTCCGTCAATGTTCGGTATGGGGTAAGCGTCCTTTACAGTCACAGAATTTAGTTTTCTACTGTCGACACACATCCTCATTTTATCTGGTTTTATAACCACAACCGTAGGAGAAGACCAGGGAGAGCTAGGTCCTTCTTCGATGACACCAAGGGACAGCATTCTGTCCAATTCTGAACAGAGTTTCTTCTCTTTCGCAAGAGATATAGGGTAATATCTCTGTTTGATTGGCTTTGCCAAACCTGTATCTATTTGGTGTTCAATGAGAGTTGTACACCCTAAACCGTCAGTCTCCGAATTTGGAAAAGAGGAAATCACATTGTTTAACTGTTGTCTTTGTAACTTGTCAGGATCCGATTTGTCAAATTCTATCGCACTGATTTCCGGAACAGAAATTTTCAAACCAAATTCGGCCCAAAAATCGTAGCCACATATAATATCTTGTTTGATAGTTGGAACTATTAAAAAGTCAATCTCTTTCGTCAGTTTCCGCAACGTAACTGTCAAGGTTATTGTTCCTAATATGTTTTGTCGTTGACCGTCTGCAGTCTTTACGTTTCCATTGCATTTTCTAAAATTTTCCATTGTCAGTACCACAGAAGATAAAGCACCGCCAATTACACTCTTACTGGCTCCACTATCTAATAAAGCCATGTATCTATTTTCACCTATTTTCAGATTTACAAATGGCCGGGTGTCCTCACAGGGTGAAATAATGGGTGATATAATAACAGAACGTAATGATTTCAATTTGCGATAAAAATCGCGTATACGCACTGTTGAGCGTTTCGGTGTTGATTCCTTATTAAAATCACCAATAATTCGTTCACGAGCCTTATTATATGCTGATAATCTCTCATGGTAGGGTCTCAATAATGGATGTTTAAATTTGTTATTGTCAGGTATCAATGTAGTTACATCTGAATTAGTATCATAATTGTCCATTTTATCAGTTTCGGATGTCCGCATTAGTTGCGACGGACATCCTTCTGTCCGTTTCCCTGTGGCTTAACACCACATTTGGGACTTGATTGTCTATAGGTATCTTTTGCACCACATCCGTAGCAAAATACCCGTCGAACGTCCAAACAGTCGTAATAATTGTGACCAGTCTTGTCGCAGTTCCAGCACTTATTGTCAGCACGAACTGCACAAATGTCAGAAATAGGAGTTTCTAAAACATTCGTTTCTGTATTCGGAAAGTCAATTTCAGACACATGTCCCTTCACTGGTCTTTTTGATTCATATCCACGAACGTCCCTTATAAATTTCTCGTGTCGTTTTACCTCACGCCGAAGATGGGCTACATTCGTTATATCCATATGAATCAGTTCGTGTCTTATCTCATTTCTGAGGTTACGAACAACAATGGCACATAAATTAGCGTCCGAAATTGGTATTTTCAGTCGGTCCGTCATAACGGAAATGGTGTCATAAAAATCATCAAAGGACTCACCAGTACGTTGTTTCCGTCTATGTATGTCCTCCATGACATCGAAGTCGTTGTAATCACTTTTGTACTGTTTGCGCAAGGCATTTGTCAATGAAAACCAGTCTAGCTCGCTATCCTGTCGGTGATAACGCCAATACCAATCCAAGGCCTTGCCATCAAATAACCCATGTGCATGTTTACCTAAGAGTTCAAAATCTCCGTTTAAACTATTAGTTGTCAGTACATTGATTCTATAAATAAAGTCATCAACCGTCATTTGGTCGTCACATCCGGAAAATTTTACTCTCCAATTACGAATAATGTTGGAAACCTTTTCTCCCACAAAAGGTTCCTGACCATTATTAGTCCTTGGAGAAGAATTGGAAAAGTCAGTGTTATTACGAGGCTGTGAATTCCGAGAATCCCCATTGCCACTTAAATTCATATCATGTACTAAAGTTCTAAATTCATTTCTTATAAATTCGGTTATTTCCCCACGAAATGTAATCATTGAATTGGTTACCAATTCCCTTATTAGCTCCTGATTAATATTTTCATCATTAGCACTCCGATTAACATCTGTTCGAGGTTGTCTTCGCTTTGAACGCGTCTGAGATACAGCTGAAGGAATATTAGATTCCTCAACTGGAATTGTAAAACTACAATTTGTAGGTTCTTCTAAATTCAACAAATTGTCGCGACTTCTAGTAAGTGGCATATTGAAACAAAATAATTAATGTAAAACTCGTATAATCCACAATATCCCTACTCAGTTAAGGTTTTTAATAGGTAATACAAATTAAAAAAAAATAAATCTAATAAAACATTTAAGCTCTCAAATGAAAATAATAACAAAATAAATAATAAAAAAAAAAATTACGAATGAGTATAGTAATCAGGTTAAGATTAACTAAAAATCTCAATTCTGGAAAGGAATACGATGAATCTAGCGTAAGAGTATGAAGTCAAAATTAATTCAAAATCAAAAATCTCAATTACACATCAACCCCAAAGTAAAAATTTTGAAACATAAAATAAATCATAATAGTCTAATCAAAATATCAGATTCTGCGAGTAAAGTTCCGAAATTATTCAAAATTAAAATTCTCAACAAAATTTGACACTTTAAAAGAATTATCTCAATAATCATTCGGTAGAAAATTTCTAAAAAAAAAAAATTAACAAATCCTGTAATGATTATAAAACAAAAAAAAAATTAATAAAAAAAAATAGTCGATAACACGGAAAATTAAGATATTATTTGTAAAAGCATCAGCATAAGTTATGGTGTAGTTATGAGAATAAAATATAAACAATTGCTTGTTCAAATGTACTTGCTGATGCCCCACGTTGGGCGCCATTTAAATTTATGTAACGAACCTAACCCCAAGGGTCTAACATTCAAGGGGTTGCTACCTATATATACCGGCCGTGCTCATGGGAAATGAGGTGGTTCTTTCCCCTATCATGTCAGTTTACGGTTCACTACACAATTCAAAAATTAGGTAGCTTTATACGAAATCGACCATGAAAAGCAAAAATGTGGTAGAAATAGAGAGATGACGGATAAAGGGAAACCAAAAATAAATCATTTGAGAGAAGCTAGATCGAAGAGGGTTAGATGTAGTTTCCTCTTCGATATTCAATACCCACCCTAACCATACTATCCTAGTATACAATATTTAGATAGCCCAAAATGTACCCACCTACCAAATGACCTTAACCTTTCGAGAGATAAAAACAATTAAAATTCTAACAATTCATATTGCTATTATCAAATATTATTTTATTCTTTATAAAAACCATTAAAAAAAATATATTGTTATTTTAAGTAATAAAGATTTTAAATTAACAATTTTAAACATATGGTAATTAATGAAGATGGGTAAATGGGTAAATTCAAAAAAAAAAAAAAAATTGTTGGAATCTAAATTCATATACCATATTAATTAACATCATAACCGAATAAAAAAAAAAACAAATTTTAAATAATATAATTAACAACAATTAATATGTATATCTATTATATTAATATTGAAATTTATGATATTAACATTTAGAATAACTGTTATTAATATATTTCTGTTTACGTTGTTAACATTTTATTTCATATTTGGTTATATTTATTCTGTTATAGTTATATTTATGTTTATGTTTTTTTTTTTTTTTTTTACATTTCATTTGTGGGTTGTAAATATTAACAACAAAATAATGTTAATATCAATAATTGTCAAACCTTTTATTTATGTATAGATATTTTGAATTTATTTGAATTTGTAAATGTTAATTTTGAGTGAAAATATATTTTTATAAACAAAACAAAAAAAAAGAAAAAACAAAAAAAAAAATGACGTTTAACTCACCACATATTTTCCCACGTAGACTTCAGGCCTGATGTCGATGGAACTTGAGCTATTTTTCTTTTCTTTTGAAGTTTGTTATTTTAGATGTAAATAAACTTTCACTCAATTGTTTTAGGTAAAATGTTAAAGTATTGTATTTGATTGTTATGTTATTTTATTCTGTAATGTTAATGTGTTAATATACTATGACGTAGGTTGATAAATGAATTCGATTCTAATATTGAATTAAAATATATAAAAAAAAAAAAATTATATTAGGAAAGAAATTGAAGACACATTGATTTTAAAAGATTAGGTATGCAAATAAATTATGAATTTAAAAGTAAATTGTAAGTTAAAATTTTGGTTAAAAATTATAATAAGTACTAAATTAGATATTTCCTTCTTTAAGAATAGTAGATGTATTTTAAAAAAATGAAATTATGACTTCCAAAATTATGTTTGGAAATTATTATTCTGAGTTTCAGGGAGAATTGCAATGACAGTAAGGATTCAAGGATTCCACAGTTATAACAACTGCGAAACTTGATCCGTTAATATTTGTATTTGTAAGTCCGGTTATATGTATGTATATGCTGTGAGGATTCGAATTCTTGAGGGATTTATAATTTTCGTTGTTGCCAAGGTCCATATATTGGTAAAATAAAATATTAAATTTTCTTCCTTAAAATTTGGGAATCTCCACAAATCTAATTTTAGCTGTCTCTGTTTCCAAATGGTACACTGGAAACTCAAACAAAAACCAACGAAAGACCTTTAAACATAAAAAAATGGAAAATTGCTAAATAACCAAACAAATAGCTATCTTGACTCTAAATTTTCTTACCAAAGAATGATAATCCTTTTAAGTAATCCAATCAACAAAAAAAAAAATCAATTTTCCTTTAATTGTATGATTCAAAATTCCCGTGTTTAGAGAAAAATGTGGTTAAACACAATTAATAGAAGAAATAATGTTTAGACTTGACACAACCGACTCGATTTAATTTTCACACCATAATCAAATAAATTTTAATTTTCCAAAAAAAATAAAAAAAAACCTTTGAATCAAATTTCAAATCATATATGTTAATTTAATAAAATTTCCAAAATTTTAAATTTAAATTTATAAAGTAGTGTTTAACCTATAAACGATGCCTCACAATTTCCTAAATTCGCATTTCAGACATTGCTCTTATTATAGACTCCCCGTAAACTAATAAACAAATGGAACTAATGGATGGATTGACATAACTAGACAAATCAAAATATTGAAATACAAGCCCCAAATCTAGTTACCATCAAATGAACTAAAAAAAAAGAAGTATAGTTGATTAGTATTGTCTAATTCTACAATATCCGGATGGTTTTGGATACTATGCCTCATAACCATCGCCAGACCTAGTTCCAATGGCATATTTATATTTGTATGGAACCCCAAATTTTGATTTATCTTTCTTTTCTCACATTTCACAAATTAGAAGACCAAAATTTAAGTTTATTCAATCATAATAACAACCTTTATTCTGTTCAAATTCATAATATTAATTTTTTTATTTTAAAAAATATATAATTATATTAACAAAATTCAATATTATAACTTTTACATTAGTAAAATTTTTAGTTTAACAATATCACTTTTGTCAAAGTAAATTTGTGGAATACATTTATAAAATTTTAGTTAATATTTAACAAATCAAATATGAAATATTTATTAAATCATATATGCCATATTTAACACTTAAATTAACCATTATAGAAAAAAAAAATGTGTAACAATGTTTATAATGAAAAAAAAATGTTTGACTAAGTATCAAAAGTGTTTAAAAATTTAACATTAAAAAATTAAAACATTTTAAAGAAAATATTTAAACATGAAAATTACTAACTTTCATAACCTTTGTTATTTATCAAAATTAATATTTAAAATTTTAACAACAAAGCTAGGAAAACTTATTCATTCAAAAATATACATTTTTAAAAGTTATTAACGCCGATCAGAATTAAATAAAACAAATAAAAAAAAAACTAAAGTTATTTTAAAACCCATGGTGCAAATTTTAATAAATATATAACAAAAAGCAAAAGCAAAAAAAACTTGTAAAGTTCATTGAACTCAGTTCAAACAGCTGATCTAAATTTATGTTGTGATCAAAAGTAGGTCACGACTTGTGTTAAGTAAATAAATAACGAACATGTTACAACATGTTTGATCTCTCTGGAGTTGGAAGTAAAAAAATAAAATATGTTTGAGCTTCTTTACAAAGTTCTTTGCATTTGTTTGTTTGTATGATATTAATAATAATGCAAGAATTTAAGAAAATAAAGTAACAATGAAATTTAGTTTACTCACCGCTCGAATACGTTGTAGAAGGCCTTCTCCAGTTATTCGAAGTGTGCTAGATGGTTGGGATATCAAAATTTATGTATTTTTGCTTTGTTCTTGCATTATATTTTTTTACATCTTTTAGTTACTATTTTATCAAGTTAATAGTTAAATTCTCATTTTTTTTGTTATAATTTGATTAATTTGTTGTTTTATTTTTTAAGTTATTTTTTTTTTATTACTTTTGCATGTTTTCGGGATTTATGTTTTAGTTAGCAATAGTGTTTTTTTCTAATTTTTCATTTAAAATTTAATTTTTTCTTTAACATTTTTTGTTGTTGTTGTTGAAATTTCACAATTCATATTGTAGGTTGCAAATACCGTGATTGTATTTTACTATTGGTGTTTTCTTTGTTTTACACACAATTTGAATTTTATTTATTAATACGATGAAATTTTAATTATTTTGTAAATTTAAAATTTTTGACTTTAACATTTCATCAAGTGCAATATTACAGGATGTAGGGTGCAATTGCTGTTTTCTTTTAAACAAACATTTAGCTTTATGAAAAATAATATTTTACCAAAATTTAGAGCAAATTTTAGTTTTAGGGGAAAAAAACTTTTAGGGTATATAAAAACAAAAAATTGTTAATTATTTGTTACAATTTTTGCTGTTTCAAAATTTTTAAGTAAATTTTAACATTTATGGCACGTCACTGATTTGAGCTATTTGAATGTGTTGGGAATCACTGTTTTTGTTATTTTTGTTATTTTATATCTCTGATTAGGAAATTCTGTTTTGGTTATTTGTATTGTTGTTGAGCCAAGAGTTCAAGTTTTCTTTTATTAAGGGGAATTGATCCTTGTTGTTGTTTCACTTGAGCTTTTTCTCCTGGAAATTAGAGAACAAAACCACTGGTGACTCATTCAGTGCAGGAGAAATCCACAGAAAAGGAATTCCTCAGGCAGGTGTTGGAAAAGGGTTTCAAAGTTTTGATTAGGATGCTACGAAATTTTGAAGAAGAAAACAAGATATATATTTTGTGATATTGTGTCTTATTGGTACATGTTATGGAGCTTGATTGGATTACCTGCGTGTTCCTCTTTGCAAGAAATCTCATTTGTTGACCTTAATTGTAACACTCTATTTAAGAATTGTTGGAAAACATACAAATTTGGGAGTAATTGTAGAGTGTGCTGGTAATCTTTTCCTTAAATATTATATATAAATTAGTATTAATCTAACTCTATTTTAATTATTTTTGTATTATTTTTTTGAAATTTACCTGTGGTTAACCAATTTATAATTAGTTGACAAAGATTATTTAATTTTCCATATCAAATGTCACTGGATGGCTTAGAAAATAATGGATGTTTATCCGAAACTTTTATAAATTCAAGTTTTAGATTCGGCAATCGACAGGAAAAGGATGTTGTGACGGTTCATTATATTTTATTAATTATTCCAAATCAACATAAATATTTTCTATTATTCTCCCGTTCGTCTCATCACTGATATTTATTTTTTATCCAACCGTTTGTCTTTGTTTTACTTTATCCTTTTAATTCCATTTGATTCTCAATGAAACGAATGAGTCAATTCAATGAAATGAGTAGGTAAACTGTCTCAATGAGTGAGTAAATGTTCCGTTAGTTTTTTTATAATTAGATTTTATGAATGAATAAAATAAATAATTCTAATGGAATTTAATGAGTGGATTTTCTGAATGAGTGAATAAGACAGGTGTATTTACACTGACAATTCGGGAAATTAAAAGAGACTAAGCTCAATTCTTAAAAAAAAAGAAAGAAAAGGCATTCGATTAAGAACCGTCATTGAATAAATAGGTTAAGCTATTTATTATATTTAAGAATATTAAAAGTATAGCTATTTTTTTAAAGATATAATTTAATCTGTTAAACCTAAATGAATATAAAATCAAAAAATTAAGACAAATTGTTCCGGAAGCAAATTTAAAAGAAAAAGATTCTTGCCACAGGAGTGTGCGACAAGACGTAGCCTTATATACCAGCAGGTAATCATTTTTGGACAAATGGTGACAATAATCCACGTGCTTCATTTTGAAACCTCCGAAGACTTGACCCATAATATTCATCATAACCTCATCATACCCTTAATAAAACTTTAGTCATCGAGAAATAATACCACATTTTAATAAACTTCAATATATATTTAAAATATTTAAATATTTAACATATTTCAATATTCTTTAACATCGATATTTATTCGTACTATCCATGCGACTTTTGACGAAATTATATTAATGCTTAATTTTCGATAAGCTCATAATTTTAATTAACATAAAAATAATTAAATTAAGGTAAATCTAAATATCTAATAATTTTCATAAACATTTACGATATTCGATATTACGATATTCAAATTATTAATTTTACTAAGAGTTAAAATTTCTAAATTTGTACTGCATTGTAATTCTACACTATCTGTGAATACCTTTATTTTGTTCAATTTAGATTTGTTATTTTTTTTCATCATATATGTTTTTTTTGTATCTCAATAAGACAAATGTGTAAATTTTATATATTTTGTTCCTCTATTTTGTAAACCTTTTTCTTATTATTTACAATCTCTTATACTTATTATTATTAGTGTTATTGATATTTTATTTGTAATATAATTGCTCTATTTATAATGAATCAACAACAACAACTGGGTTTCATCAACGAAAAATGCACAGGCCTGAGCTACGTGGGATGAAATTACAGTGAGTAACAAAACAATTATTTCTTTTATTTAATATCTATTCATTAATTTAAATTTGTATTTCTACATAACATTTATTATAATCTATATATAGAACAACGAATTGGTGTAATTTTTTTATTAATAATAAATTGTTAATATGACATATTAATATGAATTAATTCGTCAAGGGAGCCAAACTAGGTTTGTGTTGATTTTAGGGTTTCTCCAAGAAATTAATAGGAGTTAAAAGAGAACAATGGTTGGAGAGGGCATGATCTATAACATCAGAAGATCCATTGAATGTGTCATTGAATAAGTAAACTTTGTGTAAACATCAGGTAAATTGTTGTCCGTCCGAATATTTTAGATATATATATTATAATTCAAATACTATTTAAACACGTTCAATTTTGTTATGGTATCATTGGGACATGAATGTGACTAAGAACCCCACCCCATCCGTCGAGTATAGCTTGAATTTGAACGTGTGGTCACATCTTTCCCCGAAAACTCCACCAAGATGAAAACTTTAAAAGTTTACGAAAAATACCATTACAATGTTTCTAAAATTTAATTTGACAGAAGAAACCTTTTGTCAAATAAAACTTAGCAAACATTGACATTTATTGTCATTTATGACAGAAGATAATATTGCCAGATATCAACGACCTACGAATAAAATGCAGTCGAATAGCCAAGACCCAAATCTTCATGACTGATGACTGTTAATGCATCATGCATATACATTTAAACAAAAATACAATGTTATTGTATTTTAAATTAATTTTCATTTCTACCCGCATTTTAGGAAAAAAATATAAATTTAATTTTATTTTCGGCTCATTTGGTAAATCGTATCCTTTATAAATTGTATTTTAATCATCAATGCGTCAATAAATTTGAGTATGCATGAATCATTTTACGAACCCTGGTGTAGATTAGCTCATACAAAACTCTTCTACTGATCAGATGTTCTCACTCCAAACAACCAAACCAAAGAAAATAACCAAAACAAAACAGTATAAAATTTATAATTTAATAGTGAACAACTAAGAATTAAACAAAAAAAAAAAATGTTAAAGAATTTAATTTAATTAATTAATAATAAAAAATAGTATTAAAATGAAAACTGTGTAACCGGTTTCCCACAATTAAAACTTAAAATTATCCCTGACTTTTAGTTAAATGTAAAGAACAAAAAATGTATTTTACATTTCTTAGAAAAAAATTTTTTTTTACTAAGAAATTTGTTGAAATTAATACCATATGTTAGAAGTTACTTTAGATATGGATATCTAGCAGCAAAAAAAATGTAATTACGTGTGCTGAAGAAAAATTATGAATTTAAAAAAAAAAAAAAAAAGTTTGTGGCAAATTTTTTTATATTTTTTTGGATTGGGACATAAACGTCCATTACATGTCCCGTATATCTGCATTTATATCGGACACTAATTATGATAGCTACTTAAGTTATACCTTATTGTAAAGCTACATTTTCAGGCAATCCAAAAACAGAAAAATCTGGCTTCCTAGCTCTTTAGGGGCCTTTGAAATTACGAATTATGTGCAGTCGTTACAAAATGGGGTAATAGCTACTTAAGTTATACCTTGTTGCAAAACTACATTCTCCGGCAATCCAAGAAAAAAAAAACTAGCTTCCTAGCTCTGTAGGGGCCTTTGAAATTACGATTTATGCTCAGTCGTTACAAAATGGGGTAACTTTGGGTCATTTTTCGAAAAAAGTCCCGTATATCTGCATTTATATCGGCCACTAATTATGCTAGCTGCTTAAGTTATAGCTTGTTTTTCAGGCAATCTAAAAACAAAAAAATCTAGCTTCCTAGCTCTTTAGGGGCCTTTGAAATTACTGTAGCATATTACTGAAAAGTGAAACCTTTTACTGTAGGGTGCGGTTAAGTTAAGCATGCATATATTTTCCGGCTCTGGCTCGTCGGCTAACGGGTGGGGTAAATCTACTTAACACGAGTTGTATTGAAGGCCACATAGAAGCATAATTTAATTGCATGCGTATAGTGGGAAATAGAAAAAAAAAAAAAAAAATCATAGCTATTTTTGAGGATCAAAAGTACAAGAGGAACTAAAGTAAAATTTGCACTAATTATTATGTTGCAAGTAAGGTGTTAAGCTTGCAACGAAAGCCCTCCCAGCCATGATCACCTAAAGATTAGAATCCTATAATAGTTAATATTAGATGATCCCTTAAGAATTATAACGCTACCTCGCTCTACTTTGCCATTAGAATCAAAACATAACAAATTTATAGCTCCATAATTTCAGTTTTTATTAACAAAAATCTCTTTTCAAAAATGTATAATAACATCAGATAATTCAAAGTATCAGCCTATAGGATAGGTTAAACTATTTTATAATATTTGTCAAATAAAAACATTTTTTTTCTTTTTTTTTACATAATAAAGTGAGGGTAAATATAACAATGATTAATATTATTTTTCATAAATTTGTAACACTAAATTTTTTTTTTTAACAATGAAATTGTAACAAAAAAAATTTAACAATGAAATTGTAACAAATCGAAAAAAATATTAAATGCAATGGTGGACTATGCACAATTAAAATTAAGATAGGTCAATTTTTAGGAATATGTAGGGAAAAGAAATGCGAAAAATTTGCAGACGGACAGAGGCGTAGGACGAAAAAAATATAAACAAGTAGGAAAGTATGGTCGGTCAAGCCCGACCATATAATACCCTACACTAAGTAAATGAGCAAAACCATTTTTCTTTCAAAATTTCAATAATTTATATTCGTGAGCGATTTTCGGAAGTGAGCCTTATATGGGAGCTATTATGGACCGATCACAATGAAATTAAGTGGTGTGATTAATGTCTATATGAAAGTTATTTATATTGCATTTTATGTGTATACCAAAATTTTTAAGAGATTTATGCTCGTTAAAGTGATTATCGGAAGCAGGCCTTCTATGGGAGCTATGACTAATTATGGACCGATCGTAATTAAATTTGGTGACATGAATTCTGTATATATAAAACTTATTTAGAGAAAAACTTGTGTAGATACATATATAAATTAAACATTTATGACCGATAAAGTCCGATTTCGGGAGGTAATTTGTATGGGGGCTAGGTGAAATAATGGACCGATTTCAGCCAGTTTCAATAAGCTTGGGCAGAAAAAATGATATGTACCAAATTTTATCGAAATATCTTCAAGATTGCGACCTGTACTCTGCGCACAAGGTTTACATGGACAACCAGCCAGACGGACGGACGGACGGACATCGTTTAATCGACTCAGAAAGTGATTCTAAGTCGATCGGTATACTTTAAGGTGGGTGTTAGACTAATATTTTTGGGCGTTACAAACATCAGCACAAATCCAATATACCCTCCCCACTATGGTGGTGTAGGGTATAAAAAAGGGTAATATTATTAATTTAGGGTAAATAATTTTCAGAAATTACTAAAAATTTTGCATTTACCTTAGGTTTCTGTGTGTTAAATTCTTAATTATTTTTCTGTAAAATACACAGTTCACGAATATTATTTATTATTGTTGATTTTGATTTAATATTTTTTTCCGATTTAAACTGAAATTAACTTTATCATCGAAACTACTAGAAATCTTTTAATTTTGATTAGATTTTATAAATTTCTATTTAATATTCACTGCAATTTTATATTCTCATATTATTTTATTTAAATATTTAAAATTTTTCTTTTTGTTGCTATTGATGTAGAATTTCTATTTAATTTAACTTTTTTTCTATTTTTGAATTCTCTTTTTGTATTTTCTTTCTCATAAATATTTAACTTTCTCACATTATCTTAAACTTTTTAATTTTTATTTATAATTTTTCACTTCAAAATTAGATTTTTTCACTACTTTTCATATGTATTTCTCTAAAATATTTTTATTTAAATTTTTTTCCACAATAAACCTTTTCTTATTTCTTCAATTAATGTTTTACTTATGAAGTAGCAAAAAAAACTAATTGTCGAAATATAATAATGAGAGATTTTTCAACTTACATTTGTCACAGCTCAATTCATCGATGAATGGCCATTCAGCAATGCTATATTTGAGTGATGAAGGGAGACAAAATTATAAAGTGTATTCTGATGTGATAGATGATTGATCTTTTTTTCTTTTCTTCTTCTTCCTTATCTTACATTTACTCTACCAGCAACATTTCTTTTACTTTAACCCACAGCAAAATTTTTGATAATTCTAAATAAAATAAAATATTGGGAAATATTTAAAATTTATACAATAAAGGGTGTAAAGATGAAACGTTAACCAAGGGTTTTGATGGGATCTTCTCTTTAAGTTATAGTCTCTTCACTTTAAGGTATAGGCTCTTCACTTTAAGGTATAGGTTCTTCACTTTAAGGTGAATTTGGAGTATTTTATGCTGGATGTATAGATCAAAGATTTGTACAGATTTAGGAAACAATATCGTCTAATTCCTTGTGAAATATTCTTCAGATAAGGCAATTCCTTTATCCCAAGGAAAATGTACTAAATTGTCGTATATGACTCCAAATTTAGGTGTGGTATATGCGAAATTTTGGGAAATAAAGAGGCCAAAATTGGTGCCACATCTGTAAAGGCATATTTTTTTCTCCTTAGCAAAATCAAAATCAATAAATTCAAATGATTCAAGAATCTTATCCAACGGAATATGACACCAACATGTATTTAAAGAAAATAGTTTCCTTTACGATTGGGTCGATTTAAATCAAGAAATATTGTAAAAAGTATTACTTTTAAATCGAATTATCTTTAATTTATTTAAGTTTTAATAAATTTATGCAATACATTTAACCACACTTTTTCTTTTGGAAAATATTCAAAATGCAAATTTTTGAGTTGTGACTTGATTGTCAAAAAAAAATTGTATAAAAATGAAACGTGGTTTTAAAAAAATTTAGTATATATACCATTGCCAAATGCATTAACTAAATAGCTTAATAAAAATTGGCGCGAGCTACAAAAAGTAACTAGTAAAAACATATGATACCAAAAATATATTATGTAGCTGGTGGTGAATTTGTAAAGTGGGTCAAAATTAGAGAAAATTCCAAAATTTAATCCGTTATTTCAAAAATGTTTCAAACAAATTATATGCGAAAAGCAAAATCATATTTTACAATGTATTTACAAAAGCTCATTATCTGAATATTTTAGTATTTCATATAAAAATTCTAACAAAAAGTATAAATGAAAATTTCAACAATAAAATTTAAACTTTTTTTTTTTAATTTTATTTATAGAAGAATAAGAAGAAATTTTAACATTTAACTGAAATTTTAATTTATAATAATGAAATTTAAAATGAAACGATTTAAGTTGAAAAAAACAAATTAGTAATAATGATAGCAATGAAAATAATGGTAAATTTTAATTCATAAAAATTTCCTAAATGAAAGAGATTTTTTTCAATACCTTTGATATTAATATCTACATTCTAATCAAAATTTGAAAGAATTTTCACGATGATAATAAATTTCCAAAAAAAAAAAATAACATAAAACAAATGTTGTCTTTTGCAAAATGCCAGCACTTTACACAGCCCCCAAACAAGATCGATTTTAGGGGTTTTACTTAACACTCCAAAAATTGATCAAGCTGGCAGTTCTCTTAACCAGGTTTTATATCCTTTGCATGATATTTGCCTAGGTAATTACCTCTCAAATCCTCTAACTCATAATTGCAATTACCAATCTTCTTCCTAATCCTGGCTTTTACAAATATGTTGTCTAATTTGGCGTTATAACCTTTTTCAAAATTCGACTGCTTAAAATTTCTCTTATATACTTCCTGTCCTTCACTGTAGGTCGCAATTCTAGATCATAAATTATATTTCCTCTCATTCCGACGGAATTGTTTTTCCATAAGTTCTATAGCCCTCTTTCTAATAATTTCCATCGAATCTTCTCTTGAAAAGCTAACAGTCCTATCTTCTAAAATGCCTAGTTTTCTCAATAACGAATAGGTATGTCCGTTAGTTATCATATTTTGTCCGAAGGTTAAATAATAGGGTTCAACACCAATAGAAGAATGACTGCTAGAACGTAGAGCACAAGCGATATTTCTTAAAACTTCATCCCAGTTTCGTTGATCCGGATGCCCTTATGGCCGCCATAACTGAGCGATTTATCCGCTCCGAAGCATTTGCCTGGGGGGAGTAAACAGCTGTGAGAGTCTGGAAAATCTTGTAACGATCCAATAATTGTTTAAATAGTTTTGATTTAAACTGGACGCCGTTGTCGGATACAATCGTTTCGGGAACACCAAATATTTGCAGATAACATCTGAAGTTAACTTTTTAACTGGCTTAAGAAAAGGATATTTGGAGAAGTGATCTAAAACCACAAAAATGCCAATATGTCCTCTTCTAGATCGTGGGTATGGACCTAAAAAGTCCACATAAAGTTTTTAGAACAATCGCTGTGTCATAGCTGGCTGACCCATAGGAGGACGAAGAACGAAATTTGGGTGTTTTGTAGCTTTACACACTTCTCATGCATTTATGTAATCCCTTACACTATTAACAAGTCCTGGCCAAAAATAGTATTTTTTTATGCGTTCTAGGGTTTTGTTGATGCCAAAATGTGATGACAATTGATCGTCATGTGCCTTGATTATAATGTCATTTACTAGTTCCGTAGGTATCCACAATTTCCAGCAAAGGTCATCGTGCATCTGTTCACCGGTCGCGTGTTCAGTCCGTTTGTATACAATCCATCTAAGACCTTCATGTCCGGGAATTTTGACTGATTTTCATTTATGTTTTTAATAAGTCCGTTATATTCATCTGTTTGGAAATATTTTGACTTTAAGTCAACAAAAACCCCACTGTCTTCGGACAGACTACACATTTTCAATTCGGACTCGTTTTCGTACGGACTGTTTACCTCGTCTTCGGGAGTGATACGGGAAAGAGCATCGGGCACAACATTAAGAGAACCTTTACGATGTTGTATCTTAAACGAAAAGCATTGAAGTTTAAGTGCCCACCTCGCCAGTCTAGAACTCAAATCGGTTTGGGACATGAGCCACTTTAGTGACGCGTGATCCGTCACTATTGTAAACTCATGTCCTTCGATGTAAGGCCGAAACTTTTTGACACTTAGCACAGCAGCTAAGCACTCCTGTTCGGTCACTGAGTAATTGCGTTGGGCTTTGTTTAGTTTCTTTGACATAAATGCCACAGGAACTTCATCACCCTCCGCATTTAACTGGACCAGTACACTTCCTATTCCTGTTTTGCTTGCGTCACAGTGGATATAAAATGGTTTTTCAAAATCCGGACTATGCAAAACAGGAGCTGAGCTAAGCAGACACTTTAACTTTTCAAAAGATTTACTAGCTTCGTCATTCCAAAAAAAATTTTCTCTTAGACTTAAGCAAATCCGTCAAAGGTGTTGTTATCGATGCATAGTTTCCTATAAATTTCCTATACCACCCCGTCATACCAAGGAATCGTCTGATTTCCTTAACTGATCGTGGTCTCGGGTAATCTAAAATGGCAGATATCTTGTCTGGATCAGTGCGAATAGTTCCTTTTCCAATAACATGTCCTAGGTATCTTACTTCCTCCATACAAATCTTACTTTTTCCCACATTAATAGTCAGTCCTGAGTCACGTAGGTGTTTAGCTATAGTCCTAAGTACGTCTAAGTGTTTATTAAAATTATCAGAAATAACTAGCAAATCATCGAGGTATACAAAAACTTCGTTCCTTAAGTAAGCAGGTATTACTTTATCCATCAAACGGGACATAGTTTGGGGTGCATTACAGAGTCCGAACGGCATTACTTTATACTGGGATAAAGGTCGTCCGGGCACTGTAAATGCTGTTTTGTCCCTTGATTTTGGATCTAAAGGGATTTGCCAGAAGGCATCTTTAAGATCCAAACTAGTAATAAACTGTGCTTTAGGAAGTCTGCTTAGTATACCATCGATGTTTGGTAAAGGATATGCATCCTTTACAGTTACTTCATTAACCTTACGACTGTCTAAACAAAGGCGATTTTTACCTGGTTTCCTGACCAAAACACAAGGAGAACTCCATGCGCTGTTTGATTCTTCTATAACTCGTAACTCATACATGAGCTTTTCTATAGCTGGGGATACAGGGTAGTGACGTTGTTTGATGGGTTTTGCCATTCCTACATCAATAACATGACTCACAAGTGTAGTTCTACCAAGACCTTCTTTTGTGTATGATGTGAATAAATTAACAACATGGATTAGTTGTTGCTTTTCGCTTTCATCAAGCTTACATTCATTTAACAATAAGACTGAACTATCGATAGAAGAAATAGACAAAGGTTGGAAGAAAGTTGGTGGCAAAAGGTTAAAGCTTCGCCAAAAATCAATACCTAGATTTAGATTTTGAGTAAGTGTGGGTATAATATATAACTCAATTGGCTTTTTAATGGATTTAAAAGTAATTTTAGTTTTAATTAATCCAACAACGTTTTGGGGGCTGCCATCAGCAGTACAAACATTTTAAATTATTTATAAGGATTTTCTGTATCTAAATATTTTTTTGCTAAATTTCCACCTAAGTATGAAATTGCAGCACCCGTATCCAGTAATGTACTTAGTTTTTCACCAAAGAGGTATACCTGTGCATAAGGACGTAAATCATTATCTTTTTCAAAAATACTATTTATAATATCTTTCTGTTTCTGTTTAATTTGTCCCCAATAATTCCTCATACGCATAGTTGATCTACTTAATTTTCTACTTATTTCAGAATTAAATATTCTTGCCCGAATCTTATTGTAATTATGCATACGTATGTGGAATGGAATAAGAGGTTTAAGCTTACCTTCATTATTATTATTGGAATTTTCGTTATTATCTAATATGTTGTAAGTGTAGGTTCTAATCCGTGCTTGTTGCACGATCGGTTTTCCTGACAACTGTCTGTTTGCGTTCACTTGCTTGTGCACTCGACAGGAAGTTTTTTGGGTTACATTTTTGACAAGAAGGTTTATAAACATTTGCTGCGCCGCAGCCATAACAAGAAATGCTCCTTTCTGACATACACTCCTGATATCTATGTCCAGTTTTCCTGCAGTTCCAACAGTTCAGTCCCAATTCCGAAATGTCTACAATTGCTTTAGTATCTGGTTCCTCACATTCTTTCTCATAAAGCTCTGATACCTTTTTTGGAAAAACTAAAGGTCTATGACCCATATTCCTTTTACGAACATCTTGAAGAAAGAATTCTCTTTTCCTACAAATGTCTCTAAGATGTGCTACTGAAAATATCTGCAGATTAAGGAGTTCGTGCTGTATCTCAGGGAGAAGGTTTCGTCTTAGGATCTCTATCATGGATGGTTCGGCTATAGGTTGCTCAAGGTAGTCTATTAATTCCAAAATGGAATCATAGAAAGTGTCAAAGCTCTCACCAGGTTTCTGTTTCCTATCCCTAATGAGTTCCCTATAGTCCATGTCAGTTCGAGTATCCTTAATTTGTCTACGAAGCGATTTTATTTCTTGAACTGATTTTTGATAACGCCAGTACCAATCACTGGCTTTACCATCAAAGAGAACTGATGCATTTCGACATAATAGTTCAAAATTATCACCTAATGTTTGGTTCGTTAGGGCTTCTATTCGGTATAAAAACGAATCAACTGAAAGTCCTGTGGAATTTCCAGAAAATTTTAATTTCCAGTTACTTATAATCTGGCTAATTTTATCTGGTCGTATAGCCAAATCTGTAGAAAAAGCTGAGTTCAATCTCAATAGGTTTGAGGATGGGTTTGTTTGAAATCTAACGTCACCTTCATTGTTGTTTTCTGTTGAAGGTGGAAGACCTAAAAGTTGATCCAATGTTTGGGGTTGACAGTGAAAATTATCTGGCTGTTTTACTTGATTAAGAGGCGGTACCATAGTAGGTGAATGGGTATTATTTCCCAGACTAAGACGTTGAAAACCAGCCTCTATATTTTCCTGTATGATTCTAGTTAATTGTTCATTCAATGATGACAACATTTCAGCCTGTTGAGCTCCTACAGCAGCTGTAACTTTGATGCCTTTGAGCATCTGGAGAAGAATCAGGTGACTGAGTTGTATTATGGGTCGTTTGTTGGTTTTCTGAAGCAGAGTTATTTGCTGATCTAAATGCATCAATATTCTGTTGACGGGATTGGTTCCTAGTCATAACAGTGGACTTATATGAAGTGTTTGGCTTCGAAAATTTGGGCAAAATATCTATTTTGTGTTGATTTTGTTTTATGAAATATGTGGTTACAAATGGTTTTTGTAGAATTTGTTCTAATTGAAATATTGTTTTTGCAAATTCCACAAAAATCAAAATTTAGAGGAGGTGGTGTAGTTTGCGCTTGTATTTGGGCCTGTGATTGTGCTTGTGCTATTGGTGGAGCCTGTGATTGGGCTTGTGCTTGTGGCTGCTCATTTTGTGCAACAGTAGTAGGCGTTATAGCCAAATTTTCTGTGCTACGTCTAACTGACATGTTATTGTTTTAAAGAAGAATAAGAGCCTTGGACCTCAATAAGAAACTTTAGAAATTGTTGTCCGATAATTTTAAATTTGGGACAAAGAAAAAAATATCAAAAATTTTCTACAAATTACAAAAATGTCTTTTCCGAAACTTTATTTGGATTCGTTTTATTTGTCTATAGTTCTAGATTTCAAGAATCGACAAATAATATAAAAGCAAAAGTATTTTACAAAATAGACAAAAAACAGTACTAAAATTTGTATAGAAGCCAATTTAGAATAAGATCTTTTTGTTTTTAGTATATGACAATAAAATAAATTTGATAATGACTTATTTTGATTCATTCAGGCAAAGTCTATTGAATTAGGTAGCTATAATTTATATTTATATGCAATGAATAAAATAAACTACAAGTTTTGAAATGTGGAAATCTCACATGAGTAAAGAATATTAGTTAAGAAGCAAACTGATAATTGATCTGAAGGCTTTAATTCGTTAAAAAAAACAAAGTCAAGATTCCAAATCAGATCGACAATGAAAAAGAAAAATGTTAGTAGTAGAAAAGGTAATAAAAAATAGATAGTATTAGATTTTCCTTCGATGGCATCAATGGATCAAACAGAAGAGGGGAGAAATAAATGAACAAAAGAAACTTATATATCTTGGTCATTAATCAAAATCTTTTTGTAATAAATGATTTCCAAGATGTATAAAATCAACTTAAAAACAAGTTAGAGTGCTATATTCGGCTTTGCCGAATCTTAAATACCCTCCACCTAAATTATATGAAAATTATAGAAATTACATTTGTATAAACACTCTAATATCCATATTCAGTGTTTGTTATTGGGACTTAGCTACGATTATGAAGATTGGTAGAATGTTAATGTAATACAGTAGTTTTCGCTTATAGTCTACAAATACAGTTGCACAATTTTTGAGGACTATAAGCGAATTAGGACTATAACCGAATTAATTGTAAAGCCACTTATTGGACTATATGCAAATTATATACTTTCTTCAATAAAACCGCCTTTTTTAAACAAAATAAAAGTTTGTTTAAAATATATTAGTTAAGTAGTATAGTAGTATTTTATATATTGTTAGAAAATCTAGTTTACACAGAAGATATTTTATTTCAAATATATAAAAATGTTATCTAATTCAGCAATTTATAATTGAAATAACTACATATTCCTACCATTTCCAACAGACTCTATAATTTTATAATAGGAATAAAATGTACTATTTAACAATATATATACTTGATAATTGGTTAACATTACCGACATTTTCCTTATTCACCACAAGTGAAGCAAAAGAGTTTAAAACATGGTAAACAAATACATTTAGTCAAACTTCAAAAGTATATTTTTGTTCTGCTCTAATGAATTTTCGGGATGTGAGCCTTATATATATAATTATGAACCCATAGTCACCAAATCTACTTGAAACTTATATCTGTTACAATTTTTACCGATATGAGTGTATATATGCGTTAATGTCTTTTTCGGATGTGCGACTTATTTGGGAGATATAATTATATATTTTAACGTGATTTCTATGTATTTGAGGCCTATTTTGCTTGATATTTTTCTCCATAACATTATTTACAAGACTTTTATGAGTATTATTGTGATTATCGGAAATGGAGCTAATATGGGTGCTATGGTCAAATATGGACCGATATTCACAAAACTCAGTAGTATAATTTTTGGATACAATATATTGATCTGTATACAATTTTATTTCGATATCGATATATTTAAAATATTTATAGAGGTTAATGTGTATTTCGGAAGTAGTCCTTATATAGGAGCTATGACCAATTATCGGCCGATCTTCATAAAATTCAACACTTCGATTTTCGTATATATGGGAAATATTTATTTGAAATTTTAACCAGATAGAAGCTTTTATAAGAGATTTATTAGTATTTAAGTAATTTTCGGAAATGGACCTTTTATGGGAGCTACGATCAAATATGAACCGATATTCACACAATCTAGTATTATCATTTGTGAATTAATACTACCGATCTCTGTAAAATTTTAATTCGATAACGATATTTTTCAGATATCTATGAATATTAATGTGTTTTTTGGAAGTGTTCCTTATATGGGAGCTATAACCAATTATAGGCCGATCTTCATGAAATTTCTTATAGCGATTTTCATGTGCATGGGGATTATGCAAGTCGAATTTCAACCTGATACAGATATATATAAGATAATTAAGTGTATTTAAGTGATTTTCGGAAGTAAACTTTATATGGGGGCCATGGTCAAATAGTGCCCGAACCCAAAAAAAAATTGGTCTCGCGATTCCTGATTGCACAAAATTTAGTTGTGCTGAATTTTGTACGGATACTGCAATTCTATGGGCATTTATATACCAAAACACCATATTTCGGAAAGATATTTGTATGGGGGCTACGAGAAATTACGGACCGATTCTTTCCATTTTCAACACATTTTGTCATTTTATCATATAAATGATGAGTGCAAAATTTCATGGTATTCTCTGCAATGAATTTACCAAAAGTCACAAAAATCATGTGAAAATTATCAAAAATTTTTGGAGGTTGTCTTACATTTTGATCCATAACCCTGGTTCTACCAATTCGATTTTGCTGATTTTCAATACCAAACTTCTTAGAAAAATTATAAACATTTTTGTATACATTTCATTAATTTTGCTTTTGTATTTTGGACGTGAGAGTGTTTTACACAGACAGACAGACGGACGGACAGACAGACGGACATTGCTCAATCGACTTAAAATTTCATAAGGATCAATAATATATATACTTTGCTGGGTCTCAGATGAATATTTCTCAATGTTACACACGGAATGACAAACTTATATATACCCTCTTTCACCACTTGTGGTGGTGGAGGGTATAAAAATAAGAAGAATTATATACACATTTATGAGATTTTTAGGCTATATATACCAGATTGAAAAAGTTGAGACCCACGGTTATAATATTAAGATGTTATTATTCGAATTGTTTACTCAGAGTGGGCCCCACATTGGGCGCCAAAAATTATTTTCTCTATGTAGCATATTACTGAAAAGTGAAACCTTTTACTATAGTGTGCGGTTAAGTTAAGCATGCATATATTTTCCGGCTCTGGCTCGTCGGCTAACGGGTGGGGTAAATCTACTTAACACGAGTTGTATTGAAGGCACATAGAAGCATAATTTAATTGCATGCGTATAGTGGGAAATAGAAAAAAAAATAAAAAAAATCATAGCTATTTTTGAGGATCAAAAGTACAAGAGGAACTAAAGTAAAATTTTAAGAATAATTTACAATTGAAACCACGGATTCATTGCACTAATTATCATGTTGCAAGTAAGGTGTTAAGCTTGCAACGAAAGCCCTCCCAGCCATGATCACCTAAGGATTAGAATCCTATAATAGTTAATATTAGATGATCCCTTAAGAATTATAACGCTACCTCGCTCTACTTTGCCATTAGAATCAAAACATAACAAATTTATAGCTCCATAATTTCAGTTTTTATTAACAAAAATCTCTTTTCAAAAATGTATAATAACATCAGATAATTCAAAGTATCAGCCTATAGGATAGGTTAAACTATTTTATAATATTTGTCAAATAAAAACATTTTTTTTCTTTTTTTTTTACATAATAAAGTGAGGGTAAATATAACAATGATTAATATTTTTTTTCATAAATTTGTAACACTAAATTTTTTTTTTAACAATGAAATTGTAACAAAAAAAATTTAACAATGAAATTGTAACAAATCGAAAAAAAATATTAAATGCAATGGTGGACTATGCACAATTAAAATTAAGATAGGTCAATTTTTAGGAATATGTAGGGAAAAGAAATGCGAAAAATTTGCAGACGGACAGAGGCGTAGGACGAAAAAAATATAAACAAGTAGGAAAGTATGGTCGGTCAAGCCCGACCATATAATACCCTACACTAAGTAAATGAGCAAAACCATTTTTCTTTCAAAATTTCAATAATTTATATTCGTGAGCGATTTTCGGAAGTGAGCCTTATATGGGAGCTATGACCAATTATGGACCGATCACAATGAAATTAAGTGGTGTGATTAATGTCTATATGAAAGTTATTTATATTGCATTTTATGTGTATACCAAAATTTTTAAGAGATTTATGCTCGTTAAAGTGATTATCGGAAGCAGGCCTTCTATGGGAGCTATGACTAATTATGGACCGATCGTAATTAAATTTGGTGACATGAATTCTGTATATATAAAACTTATTTAGAGAAAAACTTGTGTAGATACATATATAAATTAAACATTTATGACCGATAAAGTCCAATTTCGGGAGGTAATTTGTATGGGGGCTAGGTGAAATAATGGACCGATTTCAGCCAGTTTCAATAAGCTTGGGCAGAAAAAATGATATGTACCAAATTTTATCGAAATATCTTCAAGATTGCGACCTGTACTCTGCGCACAAGGTTTACATGGACAACCAGCCAGACGGACGGACGGACGGACATCGTTTAATCGACTCAGAAAGTGATTCTAAGTCGATCGGTATACTTTAAGGTGGGTGTTAGACTAATATTTTTGGGCGTTACAAACATCAGCACAAATCCAATATACCCTCCCCACTATGGTGGTGTAGGGTATAAAAAAGGGTAATATTATTAATTTAGGGTAAATAATTAACCTAAATAATTTTCAGAAATTACTAAAAATTTTGCATTTACCTTAGGTTTCTGTGGGTTAAATTCTTAATTATTTTTCTGTAAAATACACAGTTCACGAATATTATTTATTATTGTTGATTTTGATTTAATATTTTTTTCCGATTTAAACTGAAATTAACTTTATCATCGAAACTACTAGAAATCTTTTAATTTTGATTAGATTTTATAAATTTCTATTTAATATTCACTGCAATTTTATATTCTCATATTATTTTATTTAAATATTTAAAATTTTTCTTTTTGTTGCTATTGATGTAGAATTTCTATTTAATTTAACTTTTTTTCTATTTTTGAATTCTCTTTTTGTATTTTCTTTCTCATAAATATTTAACTTTCTCACATTATCTTGAACTTTTTAATTTTTATTTATAATTTTTCACTTCAAAATTAGATTTTTTCACTACTTTTCATATGTATTTCTCTAAAATATTTTTATTTAAATTTTTTTCCACAATAAACCTTTTCTTATTTCTTCAATTAATGTTTTACTTATGAAGTAGCAAAAAAAACTAATTGTCGAAATATAATAATGAGAGATTTTTCAACTTACATTTGTCACAGCTCAATTCATCGATGAATGGCCATTCAGCAATGCTATATTTGAGTGATGAAGGGAGACAAAATTATAAAGTGTATTCTGATGTGATAGATGATTGATCTTTTTTTCTTTTCTTCTTCTTCCTTATCTTACATTTACTCTACCAGCAACATTTCTTTTACTTTAACCCACAGCAAAATTTTTGATAATTCTAAATAAAATAAAATATTGGGAAATATTTAAAATTTATACAATAAAGGGTGTAAAGATGAAACGTTAACCAAGGGTTTTGATGGGATCTTCTCTTTAAGTTATAGTCTCTTCACTTTAAGGTATAGGCTCTTCACTTTAAGGTATAGGTTCTTCACTTTAAGGTGAATTTGGAGTATTTTATGCTGGATGTATAGATCAAAGATTTGTACAGATTTAGGAAACAATATCGTCTAATTCCTTGTGAAATATTCTTCAGATAAGGCAATTCCTTTATCCCAAGGAAAATGTACTAAATTGTCGTATATGACTCCAAATTTAGGTGTGGTATATGCGAAATTTTGGGAAATAAAGAGGCCAAAATTGGTGCCACATCTGTAAAGGCATATTTTTTTCTCCTTAGCAAAATCAAAATCAATAAATTCAAATGATTCAAGAATCTTATCCAACGGAATATGACACCAACATGTATTTAAAGAAAATAGTTTCCTTTACGATTGGGTCGATTTAAATCAAGAAATATTGTAAAAAGTATTACTTTTAAATCGAATTATCTTTAATTTATTTAAGTTTTAATAAATTTATGCAATACATTTAACCACACTTTTTCTTTTGGAAAATATTCAAAATGCAAATTTTTGAGTTGTGACTTGATTGTCAAAAAAAAATTGTATAAAAATGAAACGTGGTTTTAAAAAAATTTAGTATATATACCATTGCCAAATGCATTAACTAAATAGCTTAATAAAAATTGGCGCGAGCTACAAAAAGTAACTAGTAAAAACATATGATACCAAAAATATATTATGTAGCTGGTGGTGAATTTGTAAAGTGGGTCAAAATTAGAGAAAATTCCAAAATTTAATCCGTTATTTCAAAAATGTTTCAAACAAATTATATGCGAAAAGCAAAATCATATTTTACAATGTATTTACAAAAGCTCATTATCTGAATATTTTAGTATTTCATATAAAAATTCTAACAAAAAGTATAAATGAAAATTTCAACAATAAAATTTAAACTTTTTTTTTTTTAATTTTATTTATAGAAGAATAAGAAGAAATTTTAACATTTAACTGAAATTTTAATTTATAATAATGAAATTTAAAATGAAACGATTTAAGTTGAAAAGAACAAATTAGTAATAATGATAGCAATGAAAATAATGGTAAATTTTAATTCATAAAAATTTCCTAAATGAAAGAGATTTTTTTCAATACCTTTGATATTAATATCTACTTTCTAATCAAAATTTGAAAGAATTTTCACGATGATAATTAATTTCCAAAAAAAAATAACATAAAACAAATGTTGTCTTTTGCAAAATGCCAGCACTTTACATTACGATTTATGTGCAGTCGTTACAAAATGGTGTAATTTCGGATAATTTTTCGAAAAATGTCCCGTATATCTGCATTTATATCGGGCACTAATTACGCTAACTACTTAAGTTATAACTCATTGTAAACATACATTCTCAGGCAATCCAAAAAAAAATCTAGCTTCCTAGCTTTTTAGGGGCCTTTGAAATCACGATTTATGTGCAGTCGATACAAAATGGGGTAATTTCGGGTAATTTTTCAAAATTTTACCGTATATCTGTAGTGAACGGTTTGGTATAAAGCCACTAATTCACAGCAAAGTATTTTTTTTTTTTCTTTTGAAAATTTGTTCTAGGCCAGATTTGTTTTATATACAATCAATTTAAAGTTTAACATATTTCTAGATATTTAGTTTTGATTTTATATTTATTGCTTGTTTAAAGAAACAGAGCTATTGTCATAGAAATGTTTGTTTGTATATAGCAGTAACAAAAAAAAAAGTTTTTTTTTAAGGAATGTTGCTAAAACTATTCTTGTAAACATATTCTAGCAACATGTTGCGTAAATTTTTATATGCAAAGTATTGCTATACTAATAAAAGTTATGAGATATTAATAAAACTTAATCAATAAACTGATTAAGGTAGAATTTCTTATGTCATAATATTTATGTCAGATTTTATGTCTGGTTATTGGTGTCTGACATTGCCATATCAAAATGTTAATTTGCAATCCCATTCTTGCCATCAGTAAAATAATGCAATAGTTTTACGTATTTTGTCTTTACATTCTTCTTCTTTGAACTTTCATCCTATGGAAAATTACCATACTCGATCACTTTAACTGATCTTCTACACGAGCTTACATCACAAAAAAATTGAAAAAAATTACCTCTTTTAACTAGAGATCAAGTAACATTTTGAAGATTTATAAACTTGTATAATAAATTTTCTGAACATTTTAAAAAATTAAATAAAGTATTTGAAAATTCAAATAACCCTCAAGTTAGTAAAGAAGTTTTACTCCAAATTCCGTCCAAGTGACCCATGTGGTCTATCAATAAAATAGTGGAACAATTCAGTATACAGAAATCACCATTCTTGTAACAGATTTCAACACCAGCTTGCAAGTTAATCTGAGTCACATTAACACACTCCGAAGAAACCTATCAATAGCCAACTGCTTTTGAAAAAGTGCTCCTAAGTGCCTAATCTGAGAAAAAGTAAAACATCAAACATCAAGTGTTCCACCGAAAGTCTTCACCAGCAGGTTTAAAACTTCAATTTGCGGAGTTGAAACCACAAAATATGCAAGACATAGGGCTCACATTTTTGAATCACCTAACCTAAATCTTAGAAACCCGTTGTCGATTACATAATCTACACGTTTTGAACTTCACTTGATTCAAAACTTAATTTTATTTCTCATTGTATCTAATGACATTTCATTAAACCACACCAATTATAGTTTCTTTAAATAACATTTTAATGTAATAAGGCAAACTCTTAATGTTGCAAAATAATTACAAAATCTAACCTACATACTGTAGCTATAGCATCATAGATCGTAGTCAACCTGATGGGAAAATGACTACGGACAGATGGTTGCTGCTGGAGGAGAGGATCTTGCGGGCGCTGGTTGACGAACTCGCATGCAGTGAAGATGATTCCTTTACTCCATTCGATGGCGCCAAATGGCTAAAGGGTGTCAAGATCATCGGGTGTGGTAACGAAAAGGCCCTAGGCTTTCTCAAAAACTGCATCCGAGGAGTTGGCGAACTCTGGCCCAATGCAAGGATCGAAATCGTGCCTTGGATCAAGTACCTTTTCGTACGAAGGTGAGAGTGTGGGTTCCTCCTCCTATCTTGGAGGACGAAGCCACGCTAACTGCACCATTCCGAAGCAGCATCGGACGATTTGCTGCGCTTCATGGAGAAGGAAGTTATCCACGTGGCCTTAATCCAAGAACCCTGGCTTGTAGCCAGTAAAGTTCGAGGCGTCCGGTCACGAAACTATGTGCTCCTTTCTCCAACCCCTGAAGGTAAAGTAATGAGCTGTATTTTGGTCAGGAAAGACATTAAGGTTTTCCTTTTATCTAATTACAGTTCTGGGGATTTAACGGTAGTTGCACTAGAGCCACAGGGGTTACCAACCCTAATCATATCATCTGCGTACCTACCTTACGATGAGGATAATCCGCCCTCACGTGCAGTACGTACACTTGTAGACTGGTGTAATACAAGGGGCCATGATCTCGTCATAGGATGTGATGCTAATGCCCATCATACTCTGTGGGGGAGCTCGGATATAAATGACAGGGGTGAGTGTTTACTTCAATACCTTCTATCTACTAACCTAAGTGTTTGCAATAGGGGTAACAGACCAACGTTTTTCAATAGGATCAGGGAGCAGGTCATTGATATTACTTTGGTAGGGAACACGGACTCAGTTAGGATTCTTGATTGGAGAGTATCACTCGAGTGCTCATTCTCCGATCACCATAGGATAGTCTTTACGATACAACTTACACTCGATAGGGAAAAACCCTTTAGGAATCCTAGGAAAACCGACTGGGTCAAATTCAGTAATCTCAGTGATACCATACCACCTCCAGAAATGGATAGAGTAAATGGTACACGGGACTTGGACGACTCGGTAGATTTTCTATCCAGGTCACTAAGGGAAGCCTACTATGCATCGTGTAGGGAGCGGCAGGGTCCTAGGAAATTCCGGCAACCATGGTGGAATCCTAGGCTAATGCAGCTAAGAAAGGACTGCAGAAAAACTTTTTAATAAGGCAAAGAGGGACCAAGACCCGTTAAGCTGGGACGATTATCGTCAAAGCTTCAACACTTTCAAGAGGGAAACCAGACGGGCAAAGAAGGAATCTTGGAAACGTTTCTGTGAGGAACTGGAGAGTACCACTGAGGCATCGCGTCTACGTAAGGTACTATCCAAGGACCCTGATACGCCGGGATTCCTGATGAAACCGGATGGTAACTTTACTGAAATAGTACCGAAACTTTGGAACTGCTTATGGAGACACACTTTCCGGGTTGTAGGGATGATGAAAATGAGGGCTCCGCTTCGGAGCACCTTGCAGCTTCCCAAATCCACATAAGTGAATTAATTAGCTCCATTGTTAGCGTGGAGAAAATTTTGTGGGCGGTGTCATCTTTCAAGCCCTATAAATCTCCAGGGCCAGATGGCATATTCCCAGCGTTACTCCAGAAATCGATTTCAACCATCATGCCATGGCTTGTTATGATTTTTAGGAACAGCCTGGAAACAGGATACATTCCTAAAGAATGGAGAGAAGTTACAGTGGTATTTATCCCCAAAGCGGGAAAGGTAAACCATAGTACCGCCAAGGACTATAGACCGATCAGTCTGTCATCGTTTTTATTGAAAACACTGGAAAGATTGATCGATATCCATGTCAGAAGCATCCTCTCCCCTGACAATTTCTGTAGGGCACAACACGCATACCTTAAAGGGAGGTCGGTGGAGACAGCCTTGCATGACGTTGTTGGAACTATAGAGGGGACACTTGACAAAAAAGAGTATGTTATGGCATCTTTCTTGGATATAGAGGGTGCGTTTAATAATGTGAACATATCCGCTATAGTTGATGCACTGGGTGACCTAGGTGTTGATCAGCGGATAAAAAATTGGACCGAAAATATGCTTAAGAGCAGGGCCATAAACTCTAATATGGGTATTGGTAGGACAAGGAAAGTTGTGACAAGGGGCACCCCACAAGGTGGTGTCATCTCTCCACTTCTGTGGAATCTTGTCGTAAATAAAATCCTTTTCAGGCTCAGTAGGACAGGCACCAAAGTAGTCGCATATGCTGACGACGTTGTGCTTCTTATTCAAAGGAAGTTTCTTCCCACAATAAGTGAACTCATGGAATCAGCTCTCAGCGTTCTACTATCATGGGCCAGAGAAAACGGTCTAGGTGTCAACCCTGCCAAAACCGAACTGGTTCTTTTTACCAGGAGATACAAAATCCCAGAATTCAGACCTCCACGACTGGATGGTACTTTTCTAAAGATTTCAAGCGAAGCCAAATACCTTGGCGTAATTTTGGACTCTAAGCTCTCGTGGAAACGTAATGCTGAGAGTCGAATGAAGAAGGCACTATGTGCCTTCTACATATGTAAGAAAACCTTTGGGAAGAGATGGGGTCTTAAACCATATATTGTACACTGGATGTACACCGCGGTCATAAGACCTATTTTGACCTATTGGGCTCTTGTTTGGTGGAGAGCGGTGGACATCAAGACTCACCTCTCTATTCTAAACAACGTACAAAGACTTGCATGTCTTGCAATTACTGGCTCTATGAATTCCACCCCTCAAGCCAGTCTAGAGACGATGCTAAATATAACTCCCCTTGATATATATATCAAATGCATTTCTGCTAAGTCTGCTCTACGACTCAAACAGTCGAGCGGACTGAAGCATGATCGTATTGGTCACGGCACCATTCTACAGAAGATAGGCAGGCCATTCATTGGGCAGGAAACGGATTACTTGGTATCTACACCGAATTTTGATAGGACGTTTAGGATCAAGATACCGACAAGGGATGACTGGGCCGCGAACACTGTCTTAAGGGACGAAGTAATCTCAGTCTACACTGATGGTTCAAAGTCAGAAAGAGGCACGGGCTCGGGAATTTTCTCCGATGAACTGGACCTTTCGCTGTCTCTTCGATTACCGGATACCTGCACGGTTTTCCAAGCTGAGATATATGCCATCGATACAGCCGCGAGAAGAATACGGGAGCTGAATCTCGAAAATTTGACTATACATATTTACTTGGACAGCCTTGCATCAATCAAGGCTCTTAATTCCAACTTTATTAAGTCGAAATGTCTTCTCAACTGCATCCAATCACTGGCACAACTGACACAACATCACCTCGAGTTGATATGGGTCCCAGGACATGAGGGCATCCGGGGAAATGAAGTATCCGACGAATGCGCAACGAACTGGTCGTCCCTGGACGTATCTCTTGCGCAAAGGGATATTCACACTCCCTTGGTGAACGTATCAAAATTGATAAATGAATGGGCTTTGAGTGAGACGGAACTCAGGTGGTCAAATATTATCACTTGTAGAATATCCAGATTGCTCTGGCCCACTCTGACAGAGAATATGACTAAGACTCTTTTGTCTCTTAGTAGGAATTCGATCAGGCTTCTTACGGGTATAATCACTGGGCACTGTATGATTGGACGCATGTCAGGACGTATGGGTCCACGTTATAGATATTGTAGAAGTTGTTTGGACGACGAGGAGGAAGAATCGGTAGAACACCTTCTATGTGATTGCCCAGCCTTACAAGAGCATAGACTACTACATCTAGGTAGAGCTCTTTTCCATGATCTGAACTGTCTCAGAGATGTGCCACTAGTAAGTATGATCAGATTTATTAAAAGTACAGGTTGGTTCTCACGGGGATCACAAGAAGTACATAGTCAACGAAATTAGAGTGGGCAACCATTCTCCCTTTATGTATATAAGGGAATGGTAATTCTAAGGGTATCACAATGGGCCACAAGGCCTCCGAGTGAACTCGCTAACTTGCGAGCAACCCACGTAACCTAACCTAATGCCCAGTTTTTGACTTCGTATTTAAATACGTATTTAGTTAATTTTTACTTAAATTTAAATGGTATTTAAATACAGTTTGAGTTTTTCAGTGCAATATAATTTTTCTTATTTAAATAAGATAAAAGTGTGGTAGCACTACTAAATATCAAAAAATTATCGATAGTTTTGTATAACACAGCTGTTCAAGCAAAACAAAAATTTATACATTTTGCCAAATAAGAAAAAAAAAGGTTATTAAACAATAAAATATATGTAGGAAAATGCACAAAAGAAGCCCCAACTTCACCGATGCGGTGAGTTGGTAGTTTTTGTTAGATGCCGTAAAAAAATACAGCGCTACAATAGAGTGAAAAAAAACAGACAACAAAAGACAGCTGTTAAAAAACATATGGTAGTTTATGAAACTTAAATAGAATTTAAATGGCCAACGTTGACCACTTAAGTATCATTTAAAAAAACACTGAGAAACTCATTTTCGTATTTAAATAGAAAAAAACTGGCTCTAACTGTAGCTATAAAATTTTCTTGATCTTATATTCTAAGTAATTTCATATAAGTCTATTTATATTGTGTTTGCCCAATTCATTTTAATAACTTCAAAAAAATAAAACAAAAAGAATAATAGTAAAAGAAAACAAAACATTATAATATTTGCTTGTGATATAAGAGTAACGATCATTTATCATATCTGAACTTTGCACTCTTGTGTTTCTTTTTCTACAATTGTCACTAATGATCATTACGCTTACCCACAACTCTCAACTGAAACTTAATTATAACAAAAATTCAATAACTATAGAAATATGAAAAAAGAATGAAGTTACACATTTTAAAATAACTTTAACTTTACATAATTCAAATTAACATTTAACTCTTCACTTAAATTATAAGTAAATCAAAAGATAAGAGGTGTGAGCATTAATAGGTAGTAATTGTTTTAAATAAGTAACCAAATAGAATATTAGGGAGTTTCTACAACTATTTGCAACAATAATATTTCAGCATCAACTCGACATGTACATCGAGTCTTGAAGGCCTTCCAGAACATCGACAACATACATGAGTGGTGAGTCCAATATTTATACAAACTCCTAACATTTTATTTTTTATGTGTGAGCAGTAATAATGATCATCAACATGCGTAGTGTTCTATTAGTATGATCACATCGATTTTAGTCGTAGATCATACAAATGAGAATTGTCTCATACCGATTGCTATTTGTTTTTTTTTTTTCAAATAAAGCTTATTGTGTGATTCTCATTATTACTGATACACACATTTATTACTACATATTTTATTTTGGTTACAACTTTACTTTGTTTTTACATTTGCTTTTATATTTGATTATCGTTCATGATAATATATTTTATCCAAAACATATTAATGCTTTCACAGTTCTCATTTAAAAGTTAGTTTTATAAATATTTAGCAATTAGTTTAATTTTTGTCAGATCTGAATCTCTTTGAAATTGAAATATGATTATTTTCGGTAAATTAAAGGTATCGATAAGATATATTAGTCTATTTTTTTCAATAGACCGAAAGGATACTTATTAAACATTTATTATATAAGAAATGAGTGAATAAATTTTGAATTTGACAGAATGTCTGAATAAACTAATTAATCGTGTTTTCCTAGGTTGATAATGAGTTAGGTTTATGTTGAATGTGGGGTCCTAAAACGAATATGTAGTCATTAGGACATAGGTATTTGGAGGGTCATGAGACTAGCCTATCAACAACATCTGATAGAGCTCTCATTCTGGGTATGTTAGATAAAATATGTCTTATTATGTTTCTGTATTTTACTTGACTATAATAGGGCTTCTTTGATAATAAATTATAGTAATTTTAGTCCACGTAAATTCTGAATGTTTAGATCGTTTAAAAAAAAATAGGGAGTCTATAAACTACCTCTGTATACAAACCGTAATTTGTTTTAAGAGAGGACCGAACCCCCCTGCCCGACTGTTAGCTAGCGAATGGACGCGAAATTATATATTTAAAACACAACGTTTTTTGTGCCAAATTAAAATTAATTTTTTTCCTTCTGGTGTTTGCTTTGTTTTTTCCACCAGTAAAGAGCACAAGTGCAAATAAATAAACATATAATACTCTTTATGAGTTTCTCAAGTGATAATCATAGTTAGCGCAGGCTTAGCTTAAACGGCAGAAATGCATATGTGTTTGTGATTGTGGAAGAAAATTCAAAAGAAAACACAAATACAAGAGTTGGTGACAAGCTTGTATTGGACCGCCAAACCGATTGATCGGGCTCGTTCATTGTCCCCAGCTTTGTTTACGAATAGTATTTGTACAACAAAAGAAAATTTATCATTGACAGCTGTTGATAAAAGTATGGTAACCAAAAGCAAATTTTTGGCAGCGCCTGAAAGTATGCCTAGTAATTCACCCCCTAAAGTGAAAACTTACGCAGTAAGTACGAACCCAATTGACCAAAGAATGGGAGCAATACCTAAAAATGTTCAGCCCATAAATAGTGCACACAAACCACAAATCCAAGTGGGAATTGATAGGTACATTACCGTACTGAAACGAGGACGCAGCCCAAAATCCTCAAAAGTTGCAACAACCGCAAAAGTACCTAAAGATAGGGAAATTGATAGGAAAACTACTGAAAACAGATTTTCTATTTTGCAAGATGAAGCAGCTGACCCCCCAACATTACCCAAGTTGTACAAGCCCCCTCCTATTTATTTGAGAGAGCAAAATTCGAATGCTCTAATTAAGAATTTGATATCATTGGTCGGAGAAAATTCTTTTTACGTTGTACCTTTTAAGCGAGGTAATATAAGCGAGACTAAGATACAGGTAAATCATGAAAATGATTTCCGTAAAGTCGTTACCGAATTTGAAAACAATAAAAAAAGTTTTTACACATACCAGTTGAAGAGTAGCAAAGGCCTCCAAATTGTTATTAAGGGTATTGACTCTTGTGTAGATCCTGAAGATATAAAGGCTGCTTTGGAACATAACAGGTTCAAAATAAAAAATGTAGTCAACATTAGAAATCGCGAGAAAATTCCCCAACCACTGTTTAGAGTTGAACTAGAACCAGGAAATGTTAATCTCAAGAAAAATTAAACACACCCAATTTACAATTTAAAATATTTATTGCATCGTAAAATTACGATAGAAGAGCCACATAAGAGATCGGGACCCGTCCAGTGTTTAAATTGTCAAGAATATGGTCATACTAGGGCATATTGCAAACTACCTCCCGTTTGCGTGGTGTGTGGAGAATTGCACGGTTCTACCCAATGCGATAAATCCAAAACCGACTCAAAAGTAAAAAAATGCAGCAATTGTGGCGGAAATCACACAGCAAATTACAGAGGATGCCCAGTATATTCCATAGTTAAAAAAACATTAACACAGAAACCTAGTATTTATCCTGTGCAATCAAAGAACCTAGTTGATACCCATTACCCCCAAATCTCGCAAACCATGAATAAAAAAGGTTCATACGCTAGTGTTCTAAGAACGAATCAAACTTTTGTTCAAAACCCACCATTAGGAAGTGAAAATAACCGTAATATCAATGTGGAATTTGCAGACCAACATCCCACTTCTAATCTTAGTCGACTGGAAGCTACAATAGAGACCCTAGTGAAATTGGTTAAAAATTTTACCAACTCTATGAGTAATATGATGCAGGAAATGCTTAAAATGCAATCAGTGTTATTACAAGCTATCCTAAATAAGCCATGAACTGTTTGAAAATATGTTTCTGGAATGCAAACGGCATACGCCAACACAAAAACGAACTCGAATATTTTTTAAGAAACCAACAAATTGATGTAATGCTGGTTTCTGAAACCCATTTGACGTCCAGAAGTTCATTTCGAATAAATGGATATGTAATATATGATACCAAAGATCCCAGAGGAAGAGCTTGCGGAGGCTCGGCAATTTTAATAAAAGCTCGAATCAAACACTACTTAATGTGTGATCTTTGCGAAGATTATCTTCAAGCTACTACTATCTGTAGTAGCTTGAAGATAACTTAGTGATTTCATCGATATACACACCCCCTAGATTTTCAATTACAGAAAGTCAATATAATAGATTTTTTAAATCACTAGGCCCCCGTTTCCTGGCAGCTGGCGATTATAATGCTAAGCACAAATTCTGGGGATCACGACTGATTACCCCTAAAGGTCGTGTTTTGTTTGATACAATTTCTAAAATGGGTTTGAATGTAATTTCGAGCGGCCAGCCTACTTACTGGCCTACTGACCCGCGAAAAATACCGGATGTTATTGATTTTAGCGTGATGAAAAATATCCCTGGAGAAATGATTCAAGTTGAATCCTCGCTGGAACTATCTTCAGATCACTCACCCACTATTGTTACTTTATTGAGCCCCCGAGAAATTGTATCCCCGACTGGTAATTTAGCGATGGCAGGCACAAGAATTAATTGGTTCAAATATAAAAAATACCTTAGTACACATTGCTCGGAAAACATATCGCTAAGAACACCAGAAAACATCGATCACTTTCTTATCAATTTCGATAAAAATCTCAAACTGGCTGCTCAACATGCTACCCAAACCCCCCGACAAATCAGATATAATAGAATTTATTCTGCAGATGTCGAACGGCTCTTAAATGAAAAAAGAAGAGTTCGAAGAGAGCGGCAATTGCACAGATCCCCCCAACTCAAATCGAAGCTTAAAGATTGTATAAAAAGACTTAAAAAGCTCTTGGAATTTCGAAAAATGGAATCATTGAATAAATATCTAGAAAACCTGGACGCAACCCCGCAATCGGATTACTCATTATGGCGAGCCACAGAAAGTCTTAAAAGACCTGTCATATGTAAGCCCCCCTTGCGAAATTCAAGTGGCGGTTGGGCAAGAAATGATACTGAAAAAGGGAATCTGTTTGTTAATCATTTGAAGCAAGTATTTACCCCGAACACATCAAATGAACCTATTGAGTTGCCACCTGTTGTACCCCATTTTGGAGCAGCCGTACCCCTACGCTTTGAGGTTCGAGAGATCGAAAAGGCTATTGTTGATTTAAACTCCAAGAAAGCACCTGGTATTGACAAAATCAGTAACAAGATGCTTATGGAGCTACCCCGGATAGCAATAAAAATAATTCTTTTTATTTTTAATGCTATATTACGCCTTGAATATTATCCTCCAGAATGGAAGGTTTCACTGGTTACCATGATATCTAAGCAGGGAAAAGTTCACACAAAAGTAGAATCATATAGACCAATCAGCCTATTGTCTAATATATCAAAGCTATTTGAGAAGATACTCATGAACAAGTTGTACCCGATGCTAATTGAAAACAATGTATTGCGAATCATCAATTTGGATTTAGAAGACAACACAGTACTATCGAACAAACGCATAGACTTGTAAATATTGTAAGAAAAGCGTTTGAGGAAAAGAAATATTGTTCCGCTCTCTTTATCGACATTTCTCAAGCGTTTGATAAAGTATGTCATGATGGTTTAATATACAAACTGAGTCAAAATCTACCCGCAAACACACACAAGCTATTGGAAAGCTATTTAAGGTTAAAGAAGGAGACTTTTTAAGTAGTCCCCAACCCATTGAAGCTGGAGTTCCCCAAGGCAGTATCCTGGGACCATTTTTATATTTGATATATTCGTCTCATATGCCAACTAACAATCGCACTCATACATCAACATTTGCTGATGATACTGCTATTCTAAGCATTCATGAAAACCCTGAAGAAGCGTCTCGTTACTTACAAAATCACATATTTGAATTAGAAAAATGGTTAAAACAATGGAAAATTAAAGTCAACGAGCAAAAATGTACACATATAACATTTACATTGCGAAGAGAATCATGCCCCCCTATTCATATCAATAACCAAACAATAATCCAACAATCGGAAGTTAAATACCTCGGAATACATCTTGATCGTCGTCTTACATGGAAAAGTCATATAGATGCAAAATTGACTCAAATGAAATTGAAATCAATTCAAATTAATTGGCTCATTGGCAGAAACTCTACGCTTAGTCTAGATTGCAAACTTCTACTTTATAACATGATCATAAAACCGATATGGTGTTATGGCATACAGCTATGGGGCACGGCCTCAGCGTCAAATGTAGAAAAGATCCAAAGACGCCAAAACAAGTTTTTAAGAATGATTACAGTTGCCCCCTGGTATATCAAAAACGCGAATATACACAAAGATCTAAACGTGCCCCTTGTAAAAACTGTGATCACGAAAAATGGAAAAATATTTAAAAAAACTTGAAATTCACCCAAACCCACTGGCCCGCAACATATTAGATAACCGTGACCACACTCGATTAAGAAGGAGGGACACAGCAGACCTAAGACTAGAAGGAAGAATGCCTATTTAATCAAAGCAACAATCAATAAACAATTTTTCGTCCGGCACTGGCTGGGCTAATTAATTATAATTATTAGATATAAGATTTGAAATACTTGTTGTTAGTTCATTAAGTAATGAAGATACAATAAATAAAAAATTAAATTGAAAAAAAAGAGAGGACCGAACCCCCCTGCCCGACTGTTAGCTAGCTCATCAATGGCTCCCGCAGTCCTCTCTTGACAATTTATCACTACACTGATTTCAATGATTCAGTTGTAGAAATATTGCTTTGTGTTCATTACAGTAAATTAAATGGCGCCCAACGTGGGGCACGAAAGTAAAACAACCCATAGTTTGCTTTCTGTTCCAAATCCCGATAATTTTTCTCTAATTTAATTTAAATATGCATTTTCATAAAAAGTATATGATAATTTTTCATTTCTATGCAAATAACAGGCAACACTTGTTATGATTTTCGTTAACTTGTACAACAAACGAGTTAAATGACCAATAAGTCAATTGTTTGAGATTTTGTTTTAGTTTTGTATGCTGTTATACAAGTTTTATGGAAAACATTAGATATTTATATTAATTTGTTTATTACTTCATAATGCCTAGGTATCAGACCGTAAATAAATTTTAGGATCACGGAAACTTTCCTTTTGCGAAAATCTGTCCATTGTTTGTTTATGTTAATGGTAAAAAAAAAATTTTCTGGTTTGTCATTAGAAGTTTAGAACATATTGATATAAACATTCCCATAGACTGGTTTATTTTATCCTACATGTTTTATCTTATAAATGTAAAATTTAAATTTCGTGCAATATCAATTTTAGAACTTAAAACTATATAGAACTTAAAAATATGTAAATATTCATATTATCTTAGATAATTGGAATTTAATGGAGATATTGTACTAAAAATAGTAAACACATCGTTGGAAACAGGAATTTTTCCAGAAAATTGGAAAACGTCAATGGTAACACCAATTGAAAAGGTGGCAAAAACAAATAAATGTGAAGAATTTCGTCCGATTATTGCATTAAAATTATGTGAAAAAATTCTGGAAAAAACTGTTAAGATACAACTGGAAGAATGATTAGAAACAAATAATATATTATCAAAATATCAATCCGGGTTTCGAAGAAGATTTTCGTGTGAAACATCAGTGAATTATGTTATAAATAGATGGAAAAATATTAACAAAAACAACAAAATTATGGCAATATTTCTCGATTTTAAAAGAGCTTTTGAAACTATAGATAGAAACATTCTACTACAAAAACTTTACAAATACGGAATTCAAAATAAGGAACTGAAATGGTTTGAATCATATTTAACTAATAGAAAACAAATAACGAAAGTAAACAATACTAAATCGAACGAAATAAATAATGAATATGGGGTTCCACAAGGATCGATTCTAGGTGCTCTACTCTTTATTATTTACATAAATGATATGCCTAATGTACTTCAAAGATGTGAAATAGTGCTATACTCTAATTTTTAATGAATCGGAAAATGAAATACAGTGTCAAAACAACCTAATGCAAGATATAATAAATATAAATAAGTGGTTAAAGATGAACAAATTAAAACTCAACGAAAATAAAACAAAAATAATGGAAATAAACATGAACAGCAATGCAATTTTTAAAATTAATGATAAAATAATCGAGAAAGTGGTTAAAATAAAATATTTAGGTTTTATAATAGATAAAAACATGAACTTAAAAGATCATTTAGAATACATATGCAAAAAGATTGGAAAAAAGATTGGTTTCTATAGGAGAATAAGAAGCAAAGTATCGACAATAACTGCAATAAATATATATAATACAATAATCAAACCACATTTTGAATTTGGTTCAACAATTTTATACACATGCTGCACAAATTCACAAATAGAGAGGCTGCAGAAACTACAAAACAAAGCTATGAGAACTATAATTAAATGCAATAGGTTTACACCAATTCAATTTATGCTCGACACACTAAAATGGCTAAACATCAGACAAAGACTCCAACTAAACACACTAACATTCATATATAAAATGATGATAGGAAATGCCCCAGAATATTTAACAGAGCAACTAACATATGTCAATGAAGTGCAACCATACAATCTGCGAAATGCCAACGATTTTAGGATACATAAAGCTACGGGTAATGCCATGAAAAGATGCCTATTCTACAAGGGATTACAGTTATTCAACATATTACCAAGAGATGTTAAAAATGAACGAAACATTAATATATTTAAAAGAAATTGTGTATTTTTTTGTGAAAAATAATGTATATCATCAGAGCCTTTAAAAATAAAAAAATAATTTGAATGAAATGTTATATAGTTATAAGATAAAGTATTTAAAATACTACTGAAATAAATAAATAATAATAAATTATACCCAACTTTAATACCTGAATCAGTGATTATCAACCTAAAGAAAACACATGTTATGAAAATTGATTTAATTGTAATTTTTTTTTTTTTTTTTTGAGTTTGGAAACTAAAATAGTTAAAAAAAAAAATATTGTCATAATACAACATTGATTTCATTTGCTTTCGCATTTCTCACATTCTAATCTGATTAGAAAATTAATTTTTTCCGGAAACAGTTTTGTTTTCCAATAAAGAAAACTTACATATATAATTTAATAAATACTTGTTTAATTGTAGATTTTGATATTTCATTGAAATAGATTTTGTTTTTGCGAATTTAAAATAACTAATTCGTGCATTTTTCTAAACAAAATTATCTTCGTTTAAATATTATATTTTCCCATTTCTTAATATCTTTAAGAATTAGTTATACTTTGGTTTAATTATACCCTCCACCACCACAAGTGGTGAAAGAGGGTATATATAAGTTTGTCATTCCGTGTGTAACATTGAGAAATATTCATCTGAGACCCAACAAAGTATATATATTATTGATCCTTATGAAATTCTAAGTCGATTGAGCAATGTCCGTCTGTCTGTCCGTCTGTCCGTCTGTCCGTCTGTCTGTCTGTCTGTCTGTGTAAAACACTCTCACGTCCAAAATACATAAGTGAAATTAATGAAATGTATACCAAAATCTTTATAATTTTTCTAAGCAGTTTGGTATTGAAAATCAGCAAAATCGAATTGGTAGAACCAGGGTTATGGATCAAAATGTAAGACAACCTCCAAAATTTTTTATAATTTTCACATGATTTTTGTGACTTTTGATAAATTCAATGCAGAGAATACCATGAAATTTTGCACTCATTATTGATATGATAAAAGGAAAAATTCTGTTAAGAATGAAAAGAATCGATCCATAATTTCTCGTAGCCCCCATACAAATTTCTTCCCGAAATATGGTGCTATAGTCTATAAATGCCTACAGAATTGCAGTATCCATACAAAATTCAGCAAAAATAAGTTTCGTGCTAAAAGAAATCACAAGACTGAATTTTTCGTGGATCGGCCCATATTTGATCATAGCCCCCATATAAGTTCACTTCCGAAAATCACTTAAACATGCATAAATACCTTATAAATATCGCTATTGAGTTGAAATTCGACACAAATAATCTCCATATATATAAAAGTCGCTGCACCGAATTCTATGAAGATCGGTTCATATTTGTTTATAGCTCTCATATAAGGACCTCATCCGAACAACACATTAACCTGCATAAATATCTAAAAAATATCAATATCAAACCAAAATTTTACACAGATCCGTAATTTATATATGGAAGTCATACTGCAGGATTTTGTGAATATCGGTCCATATTTGACCGTAGCTCCAAGTTAAGGTCCATTTCCGAAAATCAGTTAAGTACTCACAAATCTCTTATAAATATCTTAGTATTGCTAAAATTCGACATACATAAAACTCATATACATAGCAACAACTGTACCAAATTTTATGAAGTTTGGCCCATAATTGGTCATAGCTCCCATATAAGGACCACTTCCGAAAAACACATTAACCTGTATAAATATCTAAAACATATCGATATCAAAATAAAATTATACACGGATGAGTAATTTGTATCTAGTAATCATACTACTCTAGTTTGTGAATATCGGTCCATATTTGACCACAGCTCCATATAAGGTCCACTCCCGAAAATCACTAAAACCCTCATAAATTTCTTACAAATATAGTCATCAAGTTGAAATTCGAATTCAAAAATTACAATATATGTAAAAATCATTGTACGAAATTTTATGATCGGCCAATAATTGGTCATAGCCTCCATATAAGTACCACTTCTGGAAAACACATTAACCTACACAAATATCCAAAAAAAATATTTGTACTGAAACAAAATTGTACACCGATCAGTAATTTGTATTCAAGAATCATATTACAAGATTTTTTAAATATCGGTCCATAATTCAATATAGTTGTCATATAAGGTCCACACTTGTTAATAGCGTTGTTTAAATTAAGTTTTATTAATTTTTTTATTTATAAATTTTACAAAAATAGCCCTCAAATACTATGAAATCACGTTACAGTATTATATGGCGATAGTTCCATAATAGGTCAGCTCCAATATGTTGAACCAAAATTTGAATCCAAAAATCATACTACTGAATTTTATGAATATCGGTCCATAATTGGCACAAGCCCTCATACTGCTGGAATTTTTGACTATGGGTTCATAATTATATATAAGACACATATCCGGAAAATTCATTAATCGCGAATATATATTAAAATTTTGTGATATAACTCATTTCCATATGCAAAATTTTGAATTTTGTCTAAATATATTTGTATACCGTTTTTTATATTCTTTTTCTTCACTTGTGGTGAATAAGGATAATGTTGATCCAATCGGATAATGATAACCAATTATTAGGTACATATATAAATTGTTAAATGTCATACGTTATAATATGATTAAATGACAAACTTTATTCAAAATGGTAAGAATCCGCAGTTAAAGTATCTTCTGCTTAAACTAGTCTTTCTTACAATTGTTATATTATTCCATATATTTATTTAATAGTATTTCGATAACATTATCTTAATCCTCATAATAACAAATATTGAATATGGATATTAAAGTGTTTATGCCAATGTAACTTCTACATCTCTCATCATATTTAGGTGGAGGGTATTTAAGATTCGGCACGGCCGAATATAGTACTCTTACTTGTTTATTTTCTTTTTTTCAAATCTGAAATTCAATCGGTGTCAGCTTTTGCAAGCTCTCAACGAGCTAAATTTTTTTAAAAAAATTTTCAAACAATACCAATGTTTTTAAATAAACATATATAAGTATATGCTTTTAGACATACAATTCTGAAAGATTTATATCTGATCTTTTATGTTTCAACATTTCATAATATTTATAAAGTAAATATCACTTCTTTCCAAAATTATATATTCTTTTGAAATATTATTTTGAAAATTTTTGTTATTTTTTTATTATAATCTTCTTTATTATATTGTATTAGTAAATTATAATATAATATAATTACGATTATGATTTTATTTATATGTTTTTTTGTCTGGTTTAATTTTGATATCAATTGCTTTGCGTAAAATTTTACGAAAAGGTATGATTTTTTAATTTTTTTATTGTTCGGAATTATATATATATTCTGCAAGAAAAATGTCTCTTCCAAGAACACCTCCAAATGAAGCTTCTACTTCAGTTTAATTATTTCCTTCGGCAACAGTTCCAATATCGTCTTCAGCTGTAGAACATGCTTCGGGTGCTACTTCTAATTCCGAATTAGTATGCCAAATTTGAAGTAATATTATGTCCGAAAGTGATGATTGTTTGATTATTACAAACTGTAATCATTCATTTCATCGATCATGCATCGAAAACTTTTTGTCGAATACCGCAGAGTGTCCAATTTGCAAAAAACCATGTGAACTAGTGGACCTAAAGAAAACATATTTTCCAACTAAACAAAACCCCACAGCAAAACCGGTCACTAGGAATCGAGGTCGTGGTGCATTGTCCAAACAATACAACACACGTAGTCAGGCAAGAAATTTGTTTCAAGATAATCAGAGATCGATTTTTGAAACTAGTAATGCGAATAATGATGCAGGAGAAGTTTCTACACCAGGTCGTGTTTCACGTCAAAGTCCGGTAAATTCACCGAACCAAAATAATCCTTCAACTTCAAAGTTTAATAGGAATTCCACAGTTACAGTTGATTATGATCAGCTAAATAGGATGATTGAAACAAATATTGCTCGCTTACTTACTAATTTAAACATAGTTCCAAATCAAAATAATTGTCCACCGCAAATTGTTCCAAATGAAGATAGGTATGCTGGAAAAGGAAATTCAAATACCAACAATTTTGTGCATAATTCAGCAAATCGTGTGAATACATCATCTTTATCAAATTCTAACTCTTCTAACTACAATATGGACAAAATAACAGCTATTATATCAAGCTGGAATATTAAGTTTGATGGTTCTCCATCTGGGCTTAATGTAGAGGAATTCCTCTATCGAATTCGTTCATTGATGCATGACAATTTTAATGGTGATTTTATTCCCATAATTAAAAATTTAAATGTGTTTTTATATGGCAAAGCAAAGAACTGGTATTGGAGGTATAGGTCGAGTCGTGTAATTGGGATGAATTTTCAGAAGCTATCAAATGTCAATATCGCGATTTCAAATCTTCCTTTGATATTAGAGAAGAGATCAGAAATAGAAATCAAAAAGTTGGAGAAACATTTGATGTATATTTCGATTCTATTTCATCCATTATGGATTGATTACCTTCTCTCATGTCAGAGATGGAATTAATTGAAATCCTGACAAGAAATTTGAGGCCTGAAATCCGTCAAGATTTACTCTATGTGCCAGTGCATTCTATATCTCATCTGCGCAAATTAGTGCAAATGAGAGAATCGTTTCTGAACTACGAACATGTCCGCAAAAATTTGGCTTATCGCCAACAAAATCCTTTAGCTCCTAGAAGGCATATTGCCGAAGTAGACTTTTTAGAAGACAATGATGTTTTGGATCCCATTAATTCAGCTAAAAGTGAAGTGAATGCACTACAAATCGAAAAAAAATTATACGTTGCTGGAATTGTGACGAAACTGGTCACTATTGGGACGATTGTCTAAACAACGTAATATTTTTTGCTATGGCTGCGGAGCCAAAAATACTTACAAACCGCAATGTCCCAAATGTTCTTTTAAAAAGATTAATGTATCAAAAAACTTGAAATCATTAGAGACAATGAAGACAAACCATTAAACAATTCCCAAAGAAGTAACAAAATCGATAAAACTGTAACAATTTTAAAACGACATAATAATAATTCTAAGTTAAAAAATGAAGATTCAGATTATAATAAATTTATTTTCCCGATTTTACCCTATCACTTAAAATGGCAAAAGTATATTTCAAAGCGTAATGAAATTTTTAATACATCCACAATTTCTATGATTTCTAGAAGAAACCCAAAACGATCTACCCTACGCATGCGTGTATTTTATAAAACACGAAAGTTGTGCAAAAAGTTTTTGGTATCTGCATAATTAGCAATTCTACAGATCATCGCTTTTATGCCAAAGTTTTTTTTCTGACCTTTCAAGAGTATGGACTCCTTGACACAGGTGCAAACATTTCATGTATTGGTGGTGAATTAGCAAAAAACTATTTTTCAAATTTAACAAATTTCCATAAATGTCATTCGGAAGTGAAGACAGCTGATGGTCAGTCACAGCGTGTTATGGGTTGGTTAGCAGTCGATATACAGTTTAAAGATAAAAAACGTGCAATAAATCTGTTCATTGTACCGTCAATTACACAAAGATTAACCCTTGGTATTGATTTTTGGAATGCATTTAAACTGATACCGAATACAGTTGAATCTGTAGATGTTTTTGATGAGTCTTTGTTGAGTCATTGTCCTTCATCTGCTTTTACCAAACATATGACCGAAGTCAAGTCCGTAGAAAATATAAAATATAGTACAACATTGGATGAACCAGATTTCCCATTATTTCCTAGCCAAAGGCAACAATTACATGCGATAATAGCACTATTCCCAAATTTTGAAAGACAAGGGTTAGGGAGAACAAGCCTAATTAAGCATGAGATCGACATTGGAGAGGCCAAAGCGTTTTTATCCAGTTTCTCCCGCTGTCGAGAAACTGATGTTTAATGAGATAGATAGGATGTTGTCATTAGGGGTAATTGAGCCATCTCAATCCTCGTGGAGTTCTCCTATGAGGCTCGTCATTAAGCCTAACAAAGTCCGTCTTTGCCTCGATGCAAGGAAGTTAAACTCCGTTGCTAAAAAGGACGCTTACCCGCTGCCATCAATAGAAGGGATATTTGCGAGGCTTCCAAAAGGTAATATTATATCCAAATTGGATCTTAAAGATGCTTATTGGCAAATCGCTCTAGGCGATAGTGCAAAACTATTGACTGCGTTTACAATACCAGGTAGGCCCCTTTATCAGTTTGCCGTTATGCCATTCGGGCTTTGTAACGCCCCGCAAACTATGTGTCGCCTTATTGACGAGATCATACCACCCGAAATTCGTAACTCCGTCTACGGATACTTAGATGATTTGATTATTGTTTCCACAGACTTTGAAAGTCATTTGTCGTTATTAGTGCGAGTATCTGAACAATTCAGGAAAGCAAACCTAACTCTAAATATTTCTAAGAGCAAATTTTGCGTTACTCGGGTTCAGTAACTTGGATACGTAATAGGGAATGGAGGCATTATGACTGATCCCCAGAAGGTTAGTGCTATAGTGAATTGGCCAGTCCCAAAAACAATTAAGCAGGTTAGAGGTTTTTTAGGGCTTGCAGGATGGTACCGAAGGTTCATCGACAATTTTTCAACCGTAGTTTTCCCCATCACCGAGGTACTGACGACGAAAAAGAAATTCTGCTGGACCTCCGAAGCTCAAATAGCATTTGAAAAAGTTAAAAATTTACTCACAACCGCCCCTGTGTTAATAAACCCTGACTTTACAAAAAAAAATTGTATGTCCATTGTGATGCCAGTGACTGTGGCATTGGAGCAGTTTTAGTACAGCTCGATGAGGAGAATAACGAGAGACCAGTAGCTTTTATGAGCAAGAAATTGAACACTGCGCAGAGAAACTACAGTGTTATGGAGCGTGAGTGCTTGGCTGCCATAGAAGCCATTAAACGTTTCCGATGCTATCTTGAATTACACGAATTCGAGATAATTACAGACCATTCAAGCCTGGTATGGCTGATGAGGCAACCTGATCTTACAGGCCGCCTTGCTCGTTGGGTTTTTAAGCTCCAGTGTTTCAAATTTAATATAAGCCTTAGAAAAGGCAAAGAAAATGTCGTGCCTGACGCACTATCGCGTAATTGTTGTGATGAGATTTCTGCTTTAACCCTTACAGTATCTGAAATAAACTTGAATTCGCCACATTTTATGGACTCAGATTACGTAAACTTGAAAAAGAAAATTACCACAGACCAATCAAAATACCCCGATGTGAAAGTTCTTGATAAACATTTATATTCGAACAGAACATTATAGTGGAGAAGAAGATCAAGAGGAAAAGTGTTGGAAATTGTGGATACCAGCAATGTTGAGAAAGGACATTATAAAAAGAGCTCACGATGACCCGATAGCATCTCACGGTGGAATGGTAAAAACAATCCAGTTAATACGTAGGAACTTCTATTGGCCTGGCTTAGTGAAAGACGTCAGAGAATATATAAGAAAATGTGATACTTGCAAAAGCTCTAAGGCGCCAAACTACAACTTAAAACCCGAAATGGGTAAACAAGCTGTTTCTATACGCCCCATACAACGCTTATATGTCGATCTGTTAGGACCGTATCGTTTTGGACCATTTAACCAAATTCCATTGATAGTTCCCTATGAGAAAATTCACATCCTCCATCATTATTGAATACTTACACATTTACGGTGTACCGGAGATTATCATCAGCGATAATGGATCTCAATTTCGAGCAAACGACTTCGACGCATTTTTGACCAGTTATGGAATTAATCACATATATACGGCAGTGTATTTCCCCCAAAGTAATGCGTCTGAACGTGTCAATAGGCCGTAATAGCTGGTATTAGAGCATATCTCAAAGCTGATCACAGATTGTGGGATGAGAATTGATCCAAAATAAGTTGCGCTCTTCGAAATTCGTACCATCAGGCAATCCAAAGTACGCCATACCATGCACTTTTTGGGCTAGATATGGTCACACATCACAACCTTCTTACCACCTCTCTCGTGATGATAGCCTTAATTTGATTCGTTGCAATTTGAGAAAACATATAGAAGATGCTTACGAAGTAAATCGCAAACAATATAACTTACGCACAAGACCTCAAAGTTTCCATGTAGGCCAGGAAATATTTAGAAGGAGCTTTGTTCAAAGCAGTACTTGAAAAAATTTTAACGCCAAATTGTCGGCACTATTCAAAAAAAGGAAGAATCAAGGAAAAACTTGGTAAATATTATTATGTAATAGAAGATTTACCAGGTAAAGTAGCGGGTACATATCACGCCAAGGATTTACGCATATAAACCGCTCGTTTTCAAGCTAATAATTTTATGAAAACATAATTATTATCTAGTTTTGTAGTGAACGGTTTGGTATAAAGCCACTAATTCACAGCAAAGTATTTTTTTTTTTTCTTTTGAAAATTTGTTCTAGGCCTGATTTGTTTTATATACAATCAATTTAAAGATATTTAGTATTTCTAGATATTTAGTTTTGATTTTATATTTATTGCTTGTTTAAAGAAACAGAGCTATTGTCATAGAAATGTTTGTTTGTATGTAGCAGTAACAAAAAAAAAAGTTTTTTTTTAAGGAATGTTGCTAAAACTATTCTTGTAAACATATTCTAGCAACATGTTGCGTACATTTTTATATGCAAAGTATTGCTATACTTATAAAAGTAATGAGATATTAATAAAACTTAATCAATAATTGATTAAATGTCTTATAATAAACATTTCATCACTGTAAATAATGTGAAGCTAAATTATTTTTAATTGATACAATCTGATTAAGGTAAAGTTTCTTATGTCATAATATTTATGTCTGGTTATTGGTGTCTGACATTGCCATATCAAAATGTTAATTTGCAATCCCATTCTTGCCATCAGTAAAATAATGCAATAGTTTTACGTATTTTGTCTTTACATTCTTCTTCTTTGAACTTTCATCCTATGGAAAATTACCATACTCGATCGCTTTAACTGATCTTCTACACGAGCTTACATCACAAATTATTTAATTAAAAAAATTGAAAAAAATAACCTCTTTTAACTAGAGATCAAGTAACATTTTGAAGATTTATAAACTTGTATAATAAATTTTCTGAACATTTTAAAAAATTAAATAAAGTATTTGAAAATTCAAATAACCCTCAAGTTAGTAAAGAAGTTTTACTCCAAATTCCGTCCAAGTGACCCATGTGGTCTGCCTTAGACTTCCGAGCATATAGAGGTAATTATTTAAAATCTGTCAATATAATAGTGGAACAATTCAGTATACAGAAATCACCATTCTTGTAACAGATTTCAACACCAGCTTGCAAATTAATCTGAGTCACATTAACACACTCCGAAGAAACCTATCAATAGCCAACTGTTTTTGAAAAAGTGCTCCTAAGTGCCTAATCTGAGAAAAAGTAAAACACCAAACATCAAGTGTCCCACCGAAAGTCTTCACCAGCAGGTTTAAAACTTCAATTTGCGGAGTTGAAACCACCAAATATGCAAGACATAGGGCTCACATTTTTGAATCACCTAACCTAAATCTTAGAAACCCGTTGTCGATTACATAATCTACACATTTTGAACTTCACTTGATTCAAAATTTAATTTTATTTCTCATTGTCTCTAATGACATCTCATTAAACCACACCAATTATAGTTTCTTTAAATAACATTTTAACGTAATAAGGCAACCTCTTAATGTTGCAAAAAATTACAAAATCTAACCTACATACTGTAGCTATAAAATTTTCTTGATCTTATATTCTAAGTAATTTCATATAAGTCTATTTATATTGTGTTTGCCCAATTCATTTTAATAACTTCAAAAAAATAAAACAAAAAGCATAATAGTAACAGATAACAAAACATTATAATATTTGCTTGTGATATAAGAGTAACGATCATTTATCATATCTGAACTTTGCACTCTTGTGTTTCTTTTTCTACAATTGTCACTAATGATCATTACGCTTACCCACAACTCTCAACTGAAACTTAATTATAACAAAAATTCAATAACTATAGAAATATGAAAAAAGAATGAAGTTACACATTTTAAAATAACTTTAACTTTACATAATTCAAATTAACATTTAACTCTTCACTTAAATTATAAGTAAATCAAAAGATAAGAGGTGTGAGCATTAATAGGTAGTAATTGTTTTAAATAAGTAACCAAATAGAATATTAGGGAGTTTCTACAACTATTTGCAACAATAATATTTCAGCATCAACTCGACATGTACATCGAGTCTTGAAGGCCTTCCAGAACATCGACAACATACATGAGTGGTGAGTCCAATATTTATACAAACTCCTAACATTTTATTTTTTATGTGTGAGCAGTAATAATGATCATCAACATGCGTAGTGTTCTATTAGTATGATCACATCGATTTTAGTCGTAGATCATACAAATGAGAATTGTCTCATACCGATTGCTATTTGTTTTTTTTTTTTCAAATAAAGCTTATTGTGTGATTCTCATTATTACTGATACACACATTTATTACTACATATTTTATTTTGGTTACAACTTTACTTAAGGTACGGTCAGACACAGCTAATATTTGACGATTATCGTCAAATATTTCATTGTCTGAATCTGACCACAAATAAAATTAAGAGCAAACAACAAAACATATGATTTTAGTCAAACAAATTTATTTGTCGACAAACAAAATATTTTCTTAATGTGAACATAGTGTGACCACTAGCTATATAAATACATAAAAAATATATAATTTGATCTTACAAATCTATTTAAGGTTAACGCACTTATTTCTAATTGTAAAACAATTATTTTATTAAAGTTTTATTGAATTTTGTTATCATATAGTGAATTTAATTTTTCACTTTTTGTTTGACCAAACTGCTGCGAAAAAGAATCAGTAAATATATTTGCCGTGTGGTCACACTATATCAAATACTTTCATGAAATAATTGTTTGATCAAATAGAGCAAACAAAGAAAATTATTTGCTCAACACAGCGGATTAAAAATGAGAATATTTAAACATTTTTGGTACTAAATTAAAAACAAAATTGCACTATTTTTATTCTTTAACTATAATACATATCAATATTTCTTGTAAAATTCTTATTTAAATTATTTTCACTAAAAAAATGGCATCAATAAATGAAGTCTTCTTCTTCACATAAAAGTCATTCAGCCTGGAATGACATACTGGGAGAAAAACTAATTGAAGACATGAAGTCTATGCTGCGATTTTTTGCATTTGTATGCGATTATATTTGTATACGTATAACATAGTCTGATGTTTGATTGTTTTTATACATGGAGTTTTTCTATTTACAAAATTTAAAATTGCTCAAATTAATGGAATATTTATTGAATTTAAAATCAAAGAAAATAGTTTAGACATACATAAATATTATGATTGGATTGCAATTAAAAATTAATTCTTAAACAGTATGATCTGCTTAATTTTTTTTAATGCTAATATAATATTTGTGAGCATTCAGAATGAAAAAAGTTTGGTGAAAGTCCTGCTCAATTAATAATTTTTATTAAAAAAAAAAATAATTTCAATTATGAATTTAATTTTTCCTTCTACATATAAGTATAGTTTCAACCAAAGTATAACAAGTAGTCCGACTCTATTTTTCAATATTACTCTCTCACATAAATGAGTACCGTGTGAATTCAACACCCTTGTGAAAAATGTACACATCAAATGTCTCGATATTTTAAGAAAAAATTTTCGATTAAATATAGTTTAATTCTCGTTAATTCTTTAACACACAGAATTTTATAATTTTATTTTACATTTCTAGCACATTTTCATTTCGTTTTGCGTCCAATATATAGTTAGGTACTGCTGTCAAAGAGTTGGACTACTTGTATGTACTTTGGTTTCAACATTTTAAAAATATACTTTTTCTTTTTAACAGTTAACTTATTTGATTATTGTAAAGTTCATCATAGTAACATTGTTTGAATAATGCGATTTTTAGTTCAAAATCCAAACAAAGCCAAAACAAATACAATAAAATTCCAAAATTGTTAATTATATTAGGGATATTTTGTAGATTTTAAGTACAATTATACCTACAAATTTTAATACGTTGATAGTAATATAATTTAATAAATAAACTTTTAATATTATATTATTAAATTGTTCAAGCTTGAGTTCTTTTCGCGATTTGTTTTCATTATTTTGCGATTTTTATTTTAAGATATAGCAACACTACTTTTGCGATAACACATGATGCAACAGCTGTTATTTGACGCTGTTTGATCTTGCAAATGAATTGCAAGATCAAATAAAAAATTGAGGAAAATATTTGCTGTTTAGTGGTCACACATTGGTCACATTACAAGAAAGTTTTCTTATCGGCAAATAAATTTGTTTGACCAAATTCAGCTGTTTTCTTGTTTGCCGTGCAAAAATATTTTCTGTTCAAACTAGGAACATAAAATATTTGACGTTAAAATAAAAGTACTGAAATTTCACAATTCTTTCAAATGTAAAGCAAAATCTAGTAGTATTTTACTTTCTAGATATGTATTTTTTATTGATGAATGAAATTAAAGTTTTTTTACAGCTTTATTTAATAATTATTTAGAAAAATTATTACCATAAATGTGACCACAAGACAAATATATTTTTCCCTTCGTGTGTTTGATAGTATTAATATGGCAAATAAATGTGTACAGTGTGACCACAAAATCAAGCCATAGATTATTTGATGTAATTTTGATCAAACACATGAAACATTTTGTGTCAAATAATTTGCGTAGTCTGACCTTACCTTTAGTTTTTACATTTGCTTTTATATTTGTTTATCGTTCATGATAATATATTTTATCCAAAACATATTAATGCTTTCACAGTTCTCATTTAAAAGTTAGTTTTATAAATATTTATATTTAGTATGTCTGAATCTCTTTGAAATTGAAATATGATTATTTTTTTCAATAGACCGAAAGGATACTTATTAAACATTTATTATATAAGAAATGAGTGAATAAATTTTGAATTTGACAGAATGTCTGAATAAACTAATTAATCGTGTTTTCCTAGGTTGATAATGAGTTAGGTTTATGTTGAATGTGGGGTCCTAAAACGAATATGTAGTCATTAGGACATAGGTATTGGGAGGGTCATGAGACTAGCCTATCAACAACATCTGATAGAGCACTCATTCTGGGTATGTTAGATAAAATATGTCTTATTATGTTTCTGTATTTTACTTGACTATAATAGGGCTTCTTTGATAATAAATTATAGTAATTTTGGTCCACGTAAATTCTGAATGTTTAGATCGTTTAAAAAAAAATAGGGAGTCTATAAACTACCTCTGTATACAAACCGTAATTTGTTTTAAGAGAGGACCGAACCCCCTACCCGACTGTTAGCTAGCTCATCAATGGCTCCCGCAGTCCTCTCTTGACAATTTATCACTACACTGATTTCAATGATTCAGTTGCAGAAATATTGCTTTGTGTTCATTATATATCTGCATTTATATCGGGCACTAATTATGCTAGCTACTTAAGTTATACCTCATTGTAAACCTACATTCTCAGGCAATCCAAAAAAAATCTAGCTTCCCACCTCTTTAAGGGCCTTTGAAATTACGATTTATGTGCAGTCGTAACAAAATGGGGTAATTTCGGGTCATTTTTCAAAATTTTCCCGTATATTTGCATTTATATCGGGGACTAATTACTCTAGCTATTTAAGTAATGTCTCGTTGTAAACCTACATTCTCAGGCAATCCAAAAATAAAAAAAATCTAGCTTCCTAGCTCTTTAGGGGCCTTTAAAATTACGATTTATGTGCAGTCGTAACAAAATGGGGTAATTTCGGGTCATTTTTCAAAATTTTCCCGTATATCTGCATTTATATCGGGCACTAATTATGCTAGCTATTTCGTAATTTCAAAGGTCCCTTAAGAGCTGTGAGGCTCAGTTTTTTATTTTTGTATTGCCTGACAATGTAGCTTTCAATAAGGTATAATTTAAGTAGCTAGCGTAATTAGTGCCCGATATAAATGCAGACATACGGGATATTTTTTGTAATGGGCGTGTAAGACGAAAAAAAATTTTGATTTTTTTTTTTTCAACAAATACATGCCTTTATATCATACATATTTTGAAAATCTTTGCCATAATTTTTAAGTCATTTGCATCTAATAAGTTTTTGTTTACCATATGAAATGATATGTACTAATACACCATTTAAACATTTCCCTATTTTTCTTAATTTTTAATAATGTTCCATATCCCCTCAAATTACAAATCATCATAAATTTTGTTATTGAAATGAGACTTTCAAACTTTGTTTACACAAGAAAACATTTCCGGATTTCAAATATTAAAGAAAATGCTCTCTGCTCGTATGTTTATTTAGTATTTTTTTTATTAGTATTTGTACATCACATTATAATTTTGAGTGTTAATAAATTGGATAACTCCCGGTAATATCAGCAGACATAGACTCCTTGTTGCTACAACTTCTTGGGGAAACTAACAGCTTTTTGGATTTAACACCAAATTTTTATATTAACTTTCCAATACACAAAATTATCATTGTGAAAGGAACACAATTGCATGTTAACACTCTTAAGTTAAAAAAATTTTTTTGTTTTGCTCGATTTGTGTCTAAATTTTTATTTTATCATTAAATCTATAACAAACATCCTAAATTATTATTTTGCAAATAAAAGCAACAGCTGATTTTGTTTTTGTATCATTCTCTTTTAACTCTTATGTACTTGGAAGAGTACATAGTTATATAGATAATACGTTTTTTAATTGTAGTACCGGAGGGTTTATGTCTATGATAAAAATAACGAAACTCTAAAACAAACACTATCATTACTATGAAATACAACGAGCTGAATAAAATTTTAAGGAAAATAAATTTCTAAATAATAATCAAAATAAAAGAAAAAAAAAATAATAATAAGGTTTGCTCAATTCTTATTCTGTTCATGAAATAATTAATCTAGATTTTCGCATTTAACACTAATGAGTTAGTAAAATTTAAATAACTAGCATTCGCTAAATAAGCATTTAATACAAGTACAATGTCAGTCGTTTTTAATTTCGTTTACCCTAAAACCAAAATATTATTTTTCAAACACTGACAATATAAGATAAAATTTGAATCAGCTTCGTCACCAAAAGAGAAAATTATAGAAATAAAAATCATGATATACATATATTAAGTGAAATCAAGTAAAAATGGTTTATATGATATATTTGATGAAGTTTTTGTTTCAGTGTATAAACACTAATTCAAAGAAATTTCTAATACCATATAATTTTAATTAGAATTGAATGAAATTGTGAACAAGTAAGAGAAAATCATTTGTAATAACAATTATAACGAGTAATAAATAATCAATAACCATTGGTTATAACTACTACGAATTTTACTACTTTTTGTTACAACAGTAAAAATAGTACAACTCTAAAAAGTGCAAAATTGCTATGGCACGAGGTTTGTAGGCTAAAATACTATCTCCATAATTTCTTTTCTACTTGGCATCGGAACCTGAAACATTTAGGATTAAATTATAAATATTAAAATAAATATTACAATTAAAAAATTGAGAAGTACCAGTGTGGTTATTGAATAAGATTGAGAAAGAATAAGCAGTCCTATTAATTAATTATACTTATATGGAAATATCAGTCGCAGGTATTTAAACAAAATTAAAAAAAATTCATGGTTAAATTAAGAATTCATTTTCTATGTAGGGAGTCAAATCATTATATACTCACTGCGGGACATATTCATTTTACCCGGCGCTGAATAATCAGAAACTTCAGAAGCTGAATAATCCTTGTATAACATCAACTATAGATTGAACAAATTTGTGAATTCTCTAGGGTTAAATATCCCAACCCGATAAAGCAAACATAACCTCAACAAGTCTAACATCACATTTTTAAGGGGGTCATATTCAACAACTTGCATAAATGTACACCAAGTTTTATACACATTGATCACAAAACATCAGAAAAACTCTCCAAATCTGCATAAGCATTAAATTGCCAGTATAACTTTTAAATACCTAATAATGATTTAAGTCAAAGTTCAACTTTCACCTAACAAGATCTCAGATTAACTAGTTATATATTCAAAATTATCAATTATCTAATCTAAACTTAACTAAATGTTTTAAATGATATAAATACACTCGGGTTCCTAGTTAAATTATTAATTTTCTACCTAACTAAAATTATAAAAGCGCAATAAGATTATCTAACTAACAAATGAAATAACAACAAAGAAATTAAAATCATTAAAACCATATTCTAAACTATCTTAAATCTATATTAATGTATACGATCATGTAAATCTAATCTTAAATTATAATCCTAATATCATAGAAATTTACACTTAATCTTAAATTCTTAACTTAACATTCAACTAAATGATAGGTATTAAAATTTAACATGAAAAATTAACTTATTTAAATTAATAATATCAGAGCTTTTACTATAAAACTAATATGTATTATCTAATCTGGCAAAGTTATGTATAATGCAAGATAAACATTAACTAAAGTCAGCAACCATCCCCACATCATATGTTACTGTTGGAGGCCTTCACCAGTTCTGCATGATGCGGTAAGTTCGAACAAATAATTTTTTTTTAACACAAAATCTTGCATTTATTATTAAACATAAATAAAAGCAATAAAGTTTATGTAGTTACATTGGCACAATTCGATCAAACCTGTTAATTAATTATTCTCTTCTGTTAATTAACATAACTGATAAAAGTGATTGATCTCTTATTATGGTTATTGCTTCTATTTATGTTTTTATACCCTACACCACCATAGTGGGGAGGATATAATGGATTTGTGCAGATGTTTGTAACGCCCAAAAATATTAGTCTAACACCCACCTTAAAGTATACCGATCGACTTAGAATCACTTTCTGAGTCGATTAAACGATGTCCGTCCGTCCGTCCGTCTGGCTGGCTGGTTGTCCATGTAAACCTTGTGCGCAGAGTACAGGTCGCAATTTTGAAGATATTTCGATAAAATTTAGTACATGTAATTTTTTCTGCCCAAGGACCAAGCCTATTGAAATTGGCTGAAATTGGTCCATTATTTCACATAGCCCCCATACAAATGTCCTCCCGAAATTGGACTTTATCGGTCATAAATGTTTAATTTATATAGGTATGTATCTACACATTTTTTCTCCAAATAAGTTTTATATATACCGAATTTATGTCACCAAATTTTGTTATAGCTCCCATATAAGACCTGCTTCCGATAATCACTTTAACGAGCATAAATCTCCTTAAAATGTTGGTATACACATAAAATGCAACATAAATAACTTTCAGATAGACATTAATCACACGACCAAATTTCATGGTGATCGGTCCATAATTTTTCATGGCTCCCATATAAGGCCCACTTTCGAAAATCACTCACGAATATATATTATTGAAATTTTGAAAGAATAATGATTTTGCTCATTTACATAGTGTAGGGTATTATAAGGTCGGGCTTGACCGACCATACTTTCTTACTTGTTTTTTTTTTTTTTTTTTGTTTTTTCTTTTGCCAAAATATAATGTTAATACAAATTTATTAACCCGTGAAAGTTCGTGTTAGAAATTTTCTTATATAAGAGTTATAAATACGTATAATGAAAAATATTACAATTTCGTTAATTTTTTTTAATGAGTATTTATCATGTTTATAATCTAATATTAGAATTGAAGTTAATAAAAATAATGTTAAACAATATGAATTATTTCTAAAAGTAAACTATCGTGGTGTTTTCTTACGGTAAACATAAGGAAATAGTGTAAGACAATAGTTATGTTTTATTTTGGGGTTTCAATCAATAACTTTAAGCCTTTGAAACAGTGGTAGGCGTGGGTTTTGAGGCTAATCCTCTCTGCACCATCTGAGAGAGATGTAAAAGTGGATTTTAATACTGACACCTTCATAATTATTAGTTAATTTTTGTATAATGACTAGAGTGGGGCAAACTTTATAAATATTCTAGTCATTCTGGCCCTGACACCAAAAGTTATAAAAATAGGGAGTCTTAAATAAAAAGTTGTGTAATGAATTTGATGATTTATAGGTAAGGACCGAACCCCCCCACACCGCTGAAAGCTAGCATCTAAAGGCTCCCGCAGTCCCATCCCTATTCAATCATTTTAACTTCGAAATACTTCCAGATATTTTATAGATTCGGTTGTAATTTAGAAATCAACTGCAGTGTTAGTTCACTTTAACACTTTCACGTGTATATTTTACATGGTTACATTACTAGGAGCTGGGAAGCTAAATTTTTTTATTTATGGATTGCCTGCGAATGTAGCTTTACAATAAAGTATACCTTAAGTAGCTAGCATAATTAGTTTCCGATATAAATGCAGATATACGGGACATTTTTCGAAAAATTACCCAAAATTACCCCATTTTGTAACGACTGCACATAAATCGTAATTTAAAAGGCCCCTAAAGATCTGGGAAGCTAGATTTTTCTGTTTTTGGATTGCCTGAGAATGTTGCTTTTCAATAAAGTATAACTTAAATAGCTAGCATAATTAGTGGCCGATATAAATGCAGATATACGGGACATTTTTCGAAAAATGACCCGAAATTACTCCATTTTGTAACCCGAAATTATGTAACGACTGCACATAAATCGTAATTTCAAAGGCCCCTAGAGAGCTATGAAGCTAAGTTTTTTTATTTATGGACTGCCTGAGAATGTAGCTTTACAATAAGGTATAACTTAAGTAGCTAGCTTAATTAGTTTCCCATATAAATGCAGATATACGGGACATTTTATGAAAAATGACCCGAAATTACCCCATTTTGTAACCCGAAATTATCAAATTTTGTAACGGAAGCTAGATTTTTTATTTTTGGATTGCCTGATAATGTAGCTTTATAATGCGGTAAAACTTAAGTAGCTAGCATAATTAGAGCCCGATATAAATGCAGATAAACGGAACATTTTCGAAAAATGACCCAAAATTACCCCATTTTGTAACGACTGCACATAAATTGTAATTTCAAAGGATCCTAAAGATCTGGGAAGCTAGATTTTTCTCTTTTTGGATTGCCTGAGAATGTAGCTTTACAAGGAGGTATAACTTTAGCATAATTAGAGCCCGATATAAATGCAGATATACGGGACATTTTTCGAAAAATGACCCTGTGGTGGATGGTGGCAAAACGTCTAGCCGTTGGGGTCAAAGAAAACAACTCGTTGAGTTGATGATTCATTATCGACTGACCTTTATTGATCTTTTATTCTTTATCTTAAGTTCTATAAATTAGTGATGCATACACTGTGTTATTACATATGATAATTAGAGTAAGCGAGATAGTTCTATTTTATAAATATAAGTAAGTAAGTGTAAGTAGGTTAATTATATAGTCCTAGTTTACAAATAAGAGTAAGTTGGTAAGTTAATATAATACTAATAAGTAATTGACTTATGTAATACTGGGTGATGCATTTGCATTACACTTCCCTTTTAATGGAAAAAAAATGTTGAGTCAATCAGGTGATCAAGCTGATTGGCGCAATATTTTTTTTTCTTCTTAATTTATGTTATGTTTAAGTTTGTTTATATTACAATTGAGTAGTATGGAAGTGGGGAGGCAGATGAAAATCTGCCTCCCCATTTGTTTTCAGTGAAGAAGAAAATATTTTTTTGAAATTGTTGGGGAAGAAAATATTTTTTGTAAAATTGCAAACTTGCAGAATGGGAAGAAAATATTTTTAGTGAAAATTGACACCAATATATTTATTTTGTATAATACATATGTATGTATGTAGTTATGTTAAAAATCCATACAAAAAAATGTTTAACAGGTAGACAATTATTTGCGATTTTAATTTTTAGCATGGAGACAATGTTTACATATGTAACCTAAATTAAGATTTTCTCAATTTGAAATATTAAAGAGAAATTACTAATTCTTTGGAGATGAATTGGAAAGACAAAGCATTTTATTTTTAATTTGTATAAAAAGAGGTATCAGAGAAAATTTGTTATCATTGGTCTGAGGATAACTTCAAAGTACAGTTAACAGAATGGTAAGCTATCAATATATTTTTTTTTTTTTTAATTTTTTTGGTTTTTTATAAATTATTTTTTAACTTTTCAGATATATGAACAAATTATAAAATTGGCTCTGGGTATTAAGGCAGAATATATAAGAATTGATGACATTCCGATAGAACAGCCTTATAAAGTATTGAGTTTTGAATGGAAAGAAACTCAATATGGATCAAAAGTAATTGCATACTTAGAAAACAATAAGTGGTTTTATCTTCCACGAAGAATTACCAAATTTTTAAGTAAAGAGGATCCATATTTAAGCAAAATGAGCGATAAAAAGTGGACAATTACTTATAAAGGACGTGAATCAACAAATGGTCCTGCAATATTTGAATTATATTATAGCTAACTTTTTTTAAAAATTAAATAGAAAACTTATTTAATCATTTGAAGAAAATAGTTTTATTTATAAATATATTTATATTATAAAAAAATTAAAAAGATAATTCCAGCAGGAATTTATCGTCCTCCTCCATAAACATCTTTATTATGTCATCATTGACTTGTGTTGCTGTTGTTGTCTCTCTTGCAGCAAATTGATCCTGCTCCTCCTCCATAAACATCTTCATTATGTCGTCATTGACTCGTATTGCTGTTGTCTCTGTTGAAGCAGATTTCACCTCGTTGTAGGATTTTGATTTTCTATACTCAAAATTGTGTTTATTCAAAAAATGTCTTTTTTTATTTGCTTTATTAGCAAAGCTAATATTAACGCAAAATTCTCAAATGAACATGTTTGAATTCGTTTTTATATTAACAATTAATTTGTAAAATACTAATAATTATACCTCAAAACTGTTTAATATTTTGAAAAAGGATCTATGAGAACGGAAGTTTAACTTTAATTTAATTTAACCCATTCGACGCCCAACAAAATTTAAAAATAATTGCAATACTATTTTTCAAATGAAGGTAATGAAAATTGTACAAGCAATACCCAAGCAATTACAATGGGAAAACAAATGGGTTAATCATGGTATGATAAAATAATTCCTGGTAAATTAAAAAATGTTTAACAAAGCAATTTAATATTTCCGTTAAGGAAAAAAAAAATATATGTGAACACATTTGGTAAATATTTAAATATATTTTTCATTAGTCCAAAGACTGATTTTAAAGTGTGCACAAGCATTATTAAAAACTAAAAGGAAATTATGTTTCAGTGCAAGTTTTGTAAATCCGTGTTTGCTGAAAAAGAAATGTTGAAAAGACATGAAGTCCTTCATTGTATTGAATGTGGAAAATGGTTTTCTAACAGAAACCATTTGCAAGAGCATGAGAGATCTCACGCTAGTGTATCCAACATAAATAATAATAATAATTTTAACAATTTAAACAACTTTAAGTGTAGAAGAGCATTCAAAGGAAGAATAGAGACATACTTCTATGAAAACAAACAGGAGGATATACTACAGCCGAAAGAGTTTTTCGAAATAGTAAATGGAGGGTTAGTATGTATTATTAATAATTCTATAAAAAATTATACTACATTCAAGTATAATATGGAGCTTCAATGCGAGTACATAAAAATAAGAGATGAAGATATAGAATTAACCTCCATCACCCACCGCTCCAAAATGTCTCTATTCACACTGAGTGACCATGTTGAAGAATCTCTTAAATTACATTATGATAAAATAATCAACAAAATGAGTGAATTTCAAGAAAGGGATAGTGGATGGTCACTTATTCGGATAAAGAAGCTTGAAATAAACATTAATATGGCTTCTTTTATACGAGGATCAAAATACATCCCATTACCTCAATGGTTAATTAAAAAACAAGCATGCTTCAATATTTTAAATGATGATGATTACTGCTTTAAATAAACAAGCTGAATATAATAAATAATATTAATATAGCTGAAAACTGCATACAAGTAGAAGATCAATTAATTAATTTTGAAGGACTGGAATTTCCTTTAAAATTAAAAGATATTAGCAAATTTGAAAAAAACAACACCAACATTAGTATTAATGTGTTTGGTTGTGAAGGGAATAACATTGTGGGGCCATATTATCTTACAAACGGAGTGAAAGAACACCATGTAAATCTCCTTCTTTTGAGTGATGAAGAATGGTTCCACTATGTATTAATAACAGATATTTCAAGGTAATTTAAATAATAATAATGCTCATACAATTTTCATACAATATATTAATATAATTTTATTATATAAATATTTTAGATTAGTAAGAAGTAGCATAACTTCGCATAAGGGACGAATATACCTTTGCAACGCATGTCTTCAATACTCTCAAACTGAAAAAATAATAAGGGATCACGAGAATAATTGCAAGAAAGTAGTTACAAAGATGCCTAATGTAGATGATAATATATTACGCTTTAAAAATCATCATAAACAGTTGGATGTTCCTTTTGTTATTTATGCTGACTTTGAAGCTTACTTGGAGAAAATTGAAAATTCCGAAACTAATAATTTTCAAAAACATATAGCGTGTGCGTTTAGCTATTATATTAAATGTAGTTTTGACGATAGTTTAGATAAGTTTAATATTTATTTTGGAGATGATGCTCCTACTATATTTATTGATAATTTAATTAACGATACTACAGAAATTTATACAAATTATTTAGCTAAAGACACACCTATGACAACACTTTCCAGTGACGAACAACATTTATATGACTCCTCAACAAATTGTCATATTTGTGAGAAAAACTTAGGAACTGACAAAGTACGAGACCATTGTCATTTTACTGGTAAATATAGAGGCGCAGCCCATAACTCTTGTAATCTTCTTTATAGATTACAGATTTATACCGGTACTCTTTCATAATTTTTCTTCTTATGACTGTCACTCATGAAAGAACTCTCAAACTTTAATGGTGATATTAAAGTAATTCCCCTCAACAAAGAATTATATATATCACTATCAAAGTTTATACCAATTGGAGAAAAGGAGTCTTTTGAAATTCGATTTCTAGACTCTTGTAGATTTATGGCCTCGAGTTTAGAATCTCTCGCTAATAATTTAAATGATGATGACTTTCATATTTTAAAAAAAGTTTTCACAACAACGCAAGAGTTTAATCTACTTAAAAGAAAAGGTGTGTTTCCATACTCTTACATTGATTCAATGAATCGTTTTAGTGAACAAAGTCTTACCACTAAAGATAAATTTTATAATATTTTAAGTAAATCGGAATGTACAAATGAAGATTATGAGCATGCTCAAACTGTGTGGGAAACCTTTAAATGTAAGAATATGTTGGATTACACAAAATTATATTTAAAAACAGATGTTCTCCTTCTAACAGACATTTTTCAAAATTTTAGAAGAATTTGTAAAAGTATTTATAAACTGGATCCATGTCAGTACTATACAGCTCCAGGATTATCGTGGGATGCCATGCTTAGGACCACGAAAATAGAGTTAGAGTTATTCAATGATATTAATATGTATAACTTTATACAAGATGGTATCAGAGGTGGTCTAGTCCAATGCTCTAAACGATATTCCAAGGCAAATAATAAATACTTGGACGATTTTGATCAAACCAAACCCTCGGAATTCTTAATGTACCTAGATGCTAATAATCTTAACGGTTGAGCAATGTCTGAATATCTCCCATACGGAGAATTTGAATGGGTATACGATAAGGACACACTAAAATATCTTGATTTGAATAATATTTCAGATACTTCCAATATTGGATATATCCTGGAGGTAGACTTAGAGTATCCTCAAAAGTTACATGAAACCCACAACGTGCAGAAAACAAAATTGTTGGTAATTCTAAATGTAAGAAGCTTATAACAGACTTAACATATAAAACAAAATATCCAATTCATTATAGAGTTCTAAAACAATGTTTAAGGAATGGATTAATATTAAAAAGAATTCATAGAGCTTTAAAATTTAGACAATCCCCATGGCTAAAAGAGTACATAGACCTTAATACTCACCATAGAACATTGGCCAAAAATTCTTTTGAAAAAGATTTTTTCAAATTATTAAATAATTCCGTTTATGGAAAAACCATGGAGAATGTACACAAACGGAAAGATGTAAAAATTGTAACCGACTGGGAAACAACCAGGCGGAACCATTTAGGAGCTAGAGCACTAATTTCAAAGCCAAATTTTTCAAGCATATGCCAATTTTCTGATAATATGTTTGCAGTCCAACTCAAAATTATGCAAATAACATATAATAAACCTATTTATTTAGGCTTTGTTGTGTTGGAACTCTCAAAATGGAAAATGTACGATTTCCATTATCAGTATATGATACCAAAATTCCAAAAAAATATAACTCTGAATTATATGGACACGGACTCATTCATATACTCCATAAACCTGATAACATATTTAACATTCCTCTATTAAATAAAAATGTCTTTGGTATGATGAAAGATGAGAATAATGGAAAAATTATGAAAGAGTTTGTGGGACTTCGGTCTAAAATGTATTCATATAAAACAGTTGGCATAAAAGAGGTGAAAAAATCTAAAGGAATAAAAAAGTCTTGTATGGAAAATTTGTCAATTGTAGATTATAAAAAAACATTCTAAATGTATTCATTGAATCATAAATGATTCAATGAATACATTTAGATCAAAGTTTCACCAGCTGTATACACAGAAGTTGTATAAAGTAGTTTTGAGTTATGCAGATGACAAAAGAATTATTGCGGCCGACGAAATAAATACATATGCCCGTGGACATTATAAACATCAACATAATCTTGACACCTTTTTTACGGACGAGGACGATGATATTTTCATGAATATAGATAATGATTATGTAGAATTTTTAAAATATTCATCTGATGATGATAATTTAATGAACATAGATGTTTGATTTTAAAAATTAAATTATAATTAGTATGTAAGTAATAATAATAAAACAATTTTTATATATTTTTTAATATTATTAAATGTGTTTTATTTTAAACGTTTTGCCATTGTACATCATTAACTTCATAATCTAGTTTTTTCCGATTTCTAGTTACACAAGGAGAATACTGATATGGTAAAGTTGATTGCTTCAAATTTTTATGATTTTCATCTTTTGATAGTATTCTTATTTTTGGTGAACCTTTATTGGAAAAATGTTTAAGTCATTTAGCTACTGAAGATGCAGAAGTTGGGTTGAATTTTTGTATTGTTGTATCCATATCAACTTGATCATCAATATCATTATTAGAATAAACATCCTCTGGTAAATTTATATTAGTTTGTATTCCAATACTGCTTGATTCTGGTTTCATTGTTTGAGTTTCAATATGTTTTTTATATATTTTTTTTTTTTGTTTGAGTTTCATTATCACGTAAATTATTCATTGTTTTACTTGTACTCTGATAAGATGTTTTTTGCTTTCCAATCAAATATTTAGACAGTTCTTGTTTAATATAGTACCATTTGTTGATATCTTTGAGTGTATGCGATCCATATATTGGTAAAAGCTTTCGATGTAGAAAATCAGAATCCATAGTTTTTATTTTAAATTTATCATACGTTGATGGATTGAGGACAATAAGTTTTGATAAATTATTTGACATTTTCTAAAATTTTTTCAATGACTCCACTTAATACTGAAGAAATTATGACTGGTAAAAATCCACCTTTTTGAATAAGATATTTCCTCTTTTGTTTCAAAGAGGTTTGTGAGGAACAAACTTTTCTAATCGTATTCTTATATGGTTTTATTTTATCAAAAACTGTTCTATTTATGTTATGATTTTTGTTGATGACGTTAAAAAGAATTTCATATATAGTTTTTATGACCACATCATCAACATGTTTTAGTATCGCATTTCTTAGTTTAGGCTCTGCTTTTTTAAGAACATAAAGAATATGTTTGTTCTCCTTTAATAATTTTAGATTGGAGGTCATTATTTATATTTTGAAATATTGAGTAATGACTATTATTGAATATATCAGATCTAAATCTTAAGGCGTTGTGTATTTGTTGAGTAAGGTCTAGTAATAAATAACCATGAGCATGTTGTGTACATTTATTTATTTTCAGGATATACTTGACGAGCTAAATGTTGAAACTGTAACTTGTCTCTCGGATTTTTAAACATTACTACATATTTTGAATTTAACGAAATATCTCTGGAATAAGCACCTTTATGGAAAATGTTTTGTGTTACTAATATTACAGATAAGTTTCTATGATGAGATCCCTTAGTAAAGAGTTCACAAATTTTTTTATTAGATGTTTCAAGCATTAAATCATCCAATATTATTAGAGTAGATTCTTTATCATTAGTAACAAAATTTTCGGGAATTCCTTCGATAAACTCTACATTTTCAATTTTGGGTAGTGAATTTTTTTCAGCAAAACACCATATGATTCGATCTATATCTTTAGATATTAAGTGTTGATTTTTTAACAAATTTAAAATAAATGAAGATTTTCCACATCCTGAGGGACCACAAACCATCATTGTGAATGGATATATAAACTGATGAAACATGTTTACACTTTCATAAATAACATTGAAATGAATCAAAGCAATACATTCTTATTATAAATATGAGTAAACAAATTCTCGTCAATGAACTTCATTATCAAGCAAGAAAAAACTTTAAACGACGTCGATTTATACAAAGGGGCATTTTAGATACATGGCAAATAGACTTGGTGGAGATGATACCATTTGCAAAATATAATAAAGGTTTTAAATATATGCTTACTATAATTGATGTATTTTCAAAGTATGCATATGCATTACCATTAAAAACTAAAACTGGAATAGAAATATCGAAAGCATTAAAACATATTGTAAAATTAAATAAAGGAAAATCTCCAAAAAATATACATTCAGATCAAGGAAAAGAATTTTATAATAAACACTTTAAAGCTCTTATGAAAGAACTTAACATTAATCATTATCATACCTATTCCAATATGAAGGCATCAATAGTAGAACGATTTAATAGAACATTAAAAAATAAAATGTGGAAACAATTTAGTATGCAAGGAAATTATAAATGGATAGATATATTAGATAAATTATTGAAAGTATATAACTCCTCTTATCATCGTTCTATAAAAACAACACCCAATTCAGTTAATAACATAAATGAAGAAAAACTTTTAAGAAGTGTGTACAACAACTTAAAAATTTTCAAAAAAGGAAAATATAATATAAATGATTTTGTTCGAATAAATGTAAGGTCAGACTACGCAAATTATTTGACACAAAATGTTTCATGTGTTTGATCAAAATTACATCAAATAATCCATGGCTTGATTTTGTGGTCACACTGTACAGTGTACACATTTATTTGCCATATTAATACTATCAAACACACGAAGGGGAAAATATATTTGTCTTGTGGTCACATTTATGGTAATAATTTTTCTAAAAAATTATTAAATAAAGCTGTAAAAAAACTTTAATTTCATTCATCAATAAAAAATACATATCTAGAAAGTAAAATACTACTAGATTTTGCTTTAAATTTGAAAGAATTGTGAAATTTCAGTACTTTTATTTTAACGTCAAATATTTTATGTTCCTAGTTTGAACAGAAAGTATTTTTGCACGGCAAACAAGAAAACAGCTGAATTTGGTTAAACAAATTTATTTACCTATAAGAAAACTTTCTTGTAATGTGACCAATGTGTGACCACTAAACAGCAAATATTTTCCTCAATTTTTTATTTGATCTTGCAATTCATTTGCAAGATCAAACAGCGTCAAATAACAGCTGTTGCATCATGTGTTATCGCAAAAGTAGTGTTGCTATATCTTAAAATAAAAATCGCAAAATAATGAAAACAAATCGCGAAAAGAACTCAAGCTTGAACAATTTAATAATATAATATTAAAAGTTTATTTATTAAATTATATTACTATCAACGTATTCAAATTTGTAGGTATAATTGTACTTAAAATCTACAAAATATCCCTAATATAATTAACAATTTTGGATTTTTATTGTATTTGTTTTGGCTTTGTTTGGATTTTGAACTAAAAATCGCATTATTCAAACAAAACGAATGTCACTATGATGAACTTTACAATAATCAAATAAGTTAACTGTTAAAAAGAAAATGTATATTTTTAAAATGTTGAAACCAAAGTACATACAAGTAGTCCAACTCTTTGACAGCAGTACCTAACTATATATTGGACGCAAAATGAAATGAAAATGTGCTAGTAATATTGAAAAATAGAGTCGGACTACTTGTTATACTTTGGTTGAAACTATACTTATATGTAGAAGGAAAAATGAAATTCATAATTGAAATTATTTTATTTTAATAATTAATCGAACAGGACTTTCACCAAACTTATATTAGCACTAGCTTGACCCGGTGCGCTTCGCTACCCCTGTCGATGTAAAAATCGGTTCAGCCGTTTAGTAATTATTGTTTAAAAACTAAAGGTACCAATTTTACCCGTTTTTCCCCTTTTTTATCCCTTTCTGGTCCAAGTATTGAAAACATTTATAGCGTATTGACGCTTCCAAGTAAGGATCTATCTACGTTCCTAATTTCAATAAAATCGGTTCAGCCGTTTAGGCGTGATGCTCAAACAAACAAACAAACAAACAAATAAACAAACAAACTTACAAAGACATTTATATATTTATATAGATATAGATTAAAAAAATTAAGCAGATCATACTGTTTAAGAATTAATTTTTAATTGCAATCCAATCATAATATTTATGTATGTCTAAACTATTTTCTTTGATTTTAAATTCAATAAATATTCCATACATTTGAGCAATTTTAAATTTTGTAAATAGAAAAACTGCATGTATAAAAACAATCAAACATCAGACTTATACGTATACAAATATAATCGCATACAAATGCAAAAAATCGCAACATAGACTTCATGTCTTCAATTAGTTTTTCTCCCAGTATGTCATTCTAGGCTGAATGACTTTTATGTGAAGAAGAAGACTTCATTTATTGATGCCATTTTTTTAGTGAAAATAATTTAAATAAGAATTTTACTAGAAATATTGACATGTATTAAGTTAAATAAAAAAAATAGTGCAATTTTGTTTTTAATTTAGTACCAAAAATGTTTAAATATTCTCCTTTTTAATCCGCTGTGTTGAGCAAATAATTTTCTTTGTTTGCTCTATTTGTTCAAATAATTATTTCATGAAAGTATTTGATATAGTGTGACCACACGGCAAATATATTTACTGATTCTTTTTCGCAGCAGTTTGGTCAAACTAAAAGTGAAAAATTAAATTCACTATATGATAACAAAATTCAATAAAGCTTTAATAAAATAATTGTTTTACAATTAGAAATAAGTGCGTTAACCTTAAATAGATTTGTAAGATCAAATTATATATTTTTTATGTATTTATATAGCTAGTGGTCACACTATGTTCACATTAAGAAAATATTTTGTTTGCCGACAAATAAAATTTGTTTGACTAAAATCATCTGTTTTGTTGTTTGCTCTATATTTTATTTGTGGTCAGATTCAGAGAATGAAATATTTGACGATAATCGTCAAATATTAGCTGTGTCTGACCGTACCTTAAGCAAATATAAAAATGTTTTTGAAAAAGGTTATACACCAAATTGGTCTTCAGAAGTTTTTAAAGTAAACAAAATTTATGTTACAAATCCTATAACCTACCAGCTTGCTGATCTAAATGGAAATATAATAAAAGGCGGATTTTATGAGGAAGAATTATTAAAAACTAAAGTTCCAAACATTTTTTTGGTCGAAAAGGTGTTAAAGCGTCGTGGGGAAAAATTATTTGTAAAATGGTTAGGATTTGGAAAGGAATACAATTCATGGATTCATCGAAATGATATTAGTGCATAACTTAAACATATATGTATTGCAGTCAACAAATTTTTCAATCATTTAATCTAAAGATGGCTTCAAGTATAGAAGAAAATAATATTTATGTTACTTTATTAAGTAATGATTCAGTGCATATTTATAACAACTCTCCAAGTACGTTTACAAACTTGTTAAAACAATCGTTAAACTTAAATGGTGAATGGATTGTAGGATTATCAGATATTTCATTTACATTAATTAATAAACATGATATAATTGATAAAAATATTATAAAACGTAAAAAGCGAAATATTTCAAATTTGGATAAGTCTTGAAGTAACGACAATATCGAAGTTGAGTACTACTGAACATGATAACATTAAATCAAAATTTAAGGAACTTATGGATTCATCAAATGAGAAGGAAACAAATTTAAGTATTAATAATACAACAAATAATACTCCACAAACTAACGTATCATTAAAAGAAAAAGTCAACAAAAGCTTAAATAAAGTGAACGTAGAACGTAATGCTCAAGTTATCACCAAACAATCAGGAAGTGATAAAAAAGATTTAAATCAAGAATTAGAGAATAATCGTCATTATCGTCTCGATAGAGAAGCTAAACGGACGTGTTTTTTTCCTATCTCCGCAAATATTTCGTTTTTTTAGTGATATATAACGATATAAACAAAATAAATATAATAAAGAATATATATAGCTTTACCGCGAATGGACGCGAAATTATATATTTAAAACACAACGTTTTTTGATTAAATTATTAAGATTGAAAGTGCCAATTAAAATTCATTTTTTTTTCATTCTGGTGTTTGTTTTGTTTTTTTCCACCAGTAAAGAGCACAAGTGCAAATAAATATACAGATAATACTCTTTATGAGTTTCTCAAGTGATAATCGTAGTGAGCGCAGGCTTAGCTTAAACGGCAGAAATGCATATGTGTTTGTGAATGTGGAAGAAAATTCAAAATAAAACACAAATACAAGAGTTGGTGACAGCTTGTATTTGACCGCCAAACCGATTGATCGCGCTCGTTCATTGTCCCCAGCTTTGTTTACGAATAGTATTTGTACAACAAAAGAAAATTTATCATTGACAGCTGTTGATAAAAGTATGGTAACCAAAAGCAAATTTTTGGCAGCGCCTGAAAGTATGCCTAGTAATTCAGCCCCTAAAGTGAAAACTTACGCAGTAAGTACGAACCCAATTGACCAAAGAATGGGAGCAATACCTAAAAATGTTCAGCCCATAAATAGTGCACAAAAAACACAAATCCAAGTGGGAATTGATAGGTACATTACCGTACTGAAACGAGGACTCAGCCCAAAATCCTCAAAAGTTGCATCAACCGCAAAAGTACCTAAAAATAGGGAAATTGATAGGAAAACTACTGAAAACAGATTTTCTATTTTGCAAGATGAAGCAGCTGACCCCCCAACATTACCCAAGTTGTACAAGCCCCCTCCTATTTATTTGAGAGAGCAAAATTCGAATGCTCTAATTAAGAATTTGATATCATTGGTCGGAGAAAATTCTTTTTACGTTGTACCTTTTAAGCGAGGTAACATAAGCGAGACTAAGATACAGGTAAATCATGAAAAAGATTTCCGTAAAGTCGTTACCAAATTTGAAAACAATAAAAAAAGTTTTTACACATACCAGTTGAAGAGTAGCAAAGGCCTCCAAATTGTTATTAAGGGTATTGACTCTTGTGTAGATCTTGAAGATATAAAGGCTGCTTTGGAACATAACAGGTTCAAAATAAAAAATGTAGTCAACATTAGAAATCGCGAGAAAATTCCCCAACTACTGTTTAGAGTTGAACTAGAACCAGGTGATGTTAATCTCAAGAAAAATGAAACACACCCAATTTACAATTTAAAATATTTATTGCATCGTAAAATTACGATAGAAGAGCCACATAAGAAATCGGGACCCGTCCAGTGTTTAAATTGTCAAGAATATGGTCATACTAGGGCATATTGCAAACTACCTCCCGTTTGTGTGGTGTGTGGAGAATTGCACGGTTCTACCCAACGCGATAAATCCAAAACCGACTCAAAAGTAAAAAAATGCAGCAATTGTGGCGGAAATCACACAGCAAATTACAGAGGATGCCCAGTATATTCCATAGTTAAAAAAACATTAACACAGAAACCTAGTATTTATCCTGTGCAATCAAAGAACCTAGTTGATACCCATTACCCCCAAATCTCGCAAACCATGAATAATAAAGGTTCATACGCTAGTGTTCTAAGAACGAATCAAACTTTTGTTTAAAACCCACCATTAGGAAGTGAAAATAACCGTAATATCAATGTGGAATTTGCAGACCAACATCCCACTTCTAATCTTAGTCGACTGGAAGCTACAATAGAGACCCTAGTGAAATTGGTTAAAAATTTTACCAACTCTATGAGTAATATGATGCAGGAAATGCTTAAAATGCAATCAGTGTTATTACAAGCTATCCTAAATAAGCCATGAACTGTTTGAAAATATGTTTCTGGAATGCAAACGGCATACGCCAACACAAAAACGAACTCGAATATTTTTTAAGAAACCAACAAATTGATGTAATGCTGGTTTCTGAAACCCATTTGACGTCCAGAAGTTCATTTCGAATAAATGGATATGTAATATATGATACCAAAGATCCCAGAGGAAGAGCTTGCGGAGGCTCGGCAATTTTAATAAAAGCTCGAATCAAACACTACTTAATGTGTGATCTTTGCGAAGATTATCTTCAAGCTACTACTATCTGTAGTAGCTTGAAGATAACTTAGTGATTTCATCGATATACACACCCCCTAGATTTTCAATTACAGAAAGTCAATATAATAGATTTTTTAAATCACTAGGCCCCCGTTTCCTGGCAGCTGGCGATTATAATGCTAAGCACAAATTCTGGGGATCACGACTGATTACCCCTAAAGGTCGTGTTTTGTTTGATACAATTTCTAAAATGGGTTTGAATGTAATTTCGAGCGGCCAGCCTACTTACTGGCCTACTGACCCGCGAAAAATACCGGATGTTATTGATTTTAGCGTGATGAAAAATATCCCTGGAGAAATGATTCAAGTTGAATCCTCGCTGGAACTATCTTCAGATCACTCACCCACTATTGTTACTTTATTGAGCCCCCGAGAAATTGTATCCCCGACTGGTAATTTAGCGATGGCAGGCACAAGAATTAATTGGTTCAAATATAAAAAATACCTTAGTACACATTGCTCGGAAAACATATCGCTAAGAACACCAGAAAACATCGATCACTCTCTTATCAATTTCGATAAAAATCTCAAACTGGCTGCTCAACATGCTACCCAAACCCCCCGACAAATCAGATATAATAGAATTTATTCTGCAGATGTCGAACGGCTCTTAAATGAAAAAAGAAGAGTTCGAAGAGAGTGGCAATTGCACAGATCCCCCCAACTCAAATCGAAGCTTAAAGATTGTATAAAAAGACTTAAAAAGCTCTTGGAATTTCGAAAAATGGAATCATTGAATAAATATCTAGAAAACCTGGACGCAACCCCGCAATCGGATTACTCATTATGGCGAGCCACAGAAAGTCTTAAAAGACCTGTCATATGTAAGCCCCCCTTGCGAAATTCAAGTGGCGGTTGGGCAAGAAATGATACTGAAAAAGGGAATCTGTTTGTTAATCATTTGAAGCAAGTATTTACCCCGAACACATCAAATGAAACTATTGACCCCATTTTGGAGCAGCCGTACCCCTACGTTTTGAGATTCGAGAGATCGAAAAGGCTATTGTTGATTTAAACTCCAAGAAAGCACCTGGTATTGACAAAATCAGTAACAAGATGCTACAAGGAGCGCAATAAAAATAATTCTTTTTATTTTTAATGCTATATTTCGCCTTGAATATTATCCTCCAGAATGGAAGGTTTCACTGGTTACCATGATATCTAAGCAGGGAAAAGATCACACAAAAGTAGAATCATATAGACCAATCAGCCTATTGTCTAATATATCAAAGCTATTTGAGAAGATACTCATGAACAAGTTGTACCCGATGTTAATTGAAAACAATTGTATTCCGAATCATCAATTTGGATTTAGAAGAAAACACAGTACTATCGAACAAACGCATAGACTTGTAAATATTGTAAGAAAAGCGTTTGAGGAAAAGAAATATTGTTCCGCTCTCTTTATCGACATTTCTCAAGCGTTTGATAAAGTATGGCATGATGTTTTAATATACAAACTGAGTCAAAATTTACCCGCAAACACACATAAGCTATTGAAAAGCTATTTAACTGGTCGAACATTTAAGATTAAAGAAGGAGACTTTTTAAGTAGTCCCCAACCCATTGAAGCTGGAGTTCCCCAAGGCAGTATCATGGGACCCTTTTTATATTTGATATATTCGTCTGATATGCCAACTAACAATCGCACGCATACATCAACATTTGCAGATGATACTGCTATTCTAAGCATTCATGAAAACCCTGAAGAAGCGTCTCGTTACTTACAAAATCACATATTTGAATTAGATTGCAAACTTCTACTTTATAACATGATCATAAAACCGATATGGTGTTATGGCATACAGCTATGGGGCACGGCCTCAAATGTCAAATGTAGAAAAGATCCAAAGACGCCAAAACAAGTTTTTAAGAATGATTACAGTTGCCCCCTGGTATATCAAAAACGCGAATATACACAAAGATCTAAACGTGCCCCTTGTAAAAACTGAGATCACGAAAAATGTGGAAAAATATTTAAAAAAACTTGAAATTCACCCAAACCCACTGGCCCGCAACATATTAGATAACCGTGGCCACACTCAATTAAGAAGGAGGGACACAGCAGATCTAATACAAAGACTAGAAGGAAGAATGCCTATTTAATCAAAGCAACAATCAATAAACAATTATTCGTCCGGCACTGGCTGGACTAATCTATATCTATATAAATATATAAATGTCTTTGTAAGTTTGTTTGTTTATTTGTTTGTTTGTTTGTTTGTTTGTTTGTTTGAGCATCACGCCTAAACGGCTGAACCGATTTTATTGAAATTTTGAACGTAGAAAGATCCTTACTTGGAAGCGTCAATAGGCTATAAATTTTTTCAATACTTGGACCAGAAAGGGATAAAAAAGGGGAAAAACGTGTAAAATTGGTACCCTTAGTTTTTAAACAATAATTACTAAACGGCTGAACCGATTTTTACATCGACAGGGGTAGCGAAGCGCACCGGGTCAAGCTAGTTAAATTATAATTATTAGATATAAGATTTGATTTAGTTCATTAAGTAATGAAGATACAATAAATAAAAAATATAATTGAAAAAAAAATCTGTATAGATGACAAACGTATCCCTAGAAGAAGATAACTCGTCCACCAACGATACAGAAAAGCGTCTGTCGATAAAGGGTAAGGGAGTGCAGTAGTCAATATTAACAGAAAGATAGGGTACACTTCCCAAAATGGACGCATGGCCGGTACCAGACCTCCATGCTCCTACAGTGCTTAGCCTAACCACCGAATTCACAATACTAGTACTCCATACATTATTATGGGCTTTACCACCATGTCAAAAAGCCATATTCCCAATAGCCCTTCTACAAGCATAAATAGCGATAGCCGCCTTGGACGCTCTCGCATGGATATTCAGGATAGCTTAGAGTCTAGAATAATTATTAGATACTTCGCACTATCCGACAGCTTAAGTTCCACTCCGTTAAGGCGTGGAAGTGGGAACGAGGGGATTTTGCACCTTCTTGAAAAAAGAACAAGCTCCGTTTTCCCAGCATTCACAAGTCCACTAGCAGTGCACCACTGACTTAGTGTACTAAGTGAAGTTTGTAGGCATAGTGATAATGTTTCAAGATGTTTCCCAGAGACGGCTACAGCAACATCATCAGCATATGCAATAGTTTCGCACATCATGAAGTCTAGTTTCATGGGTAGTATATTCCATCCGAGTGATTTCTCTACAAAACCCACAAGCTAATGTAGAGCCGTCTCAACAGATCTGCCCTTCATATAGACATGCTGAGACAAAGAAAGTCGGTCAGGGTCAATCGATGAACGCAGGTGCAGATCAATTAACCTTTTCATGGTCTTCAAGAGAAAGGACGATAGAGTAATAGGCCTAAAGTCCTTTGGTCTAGTATGAGAAGCCTTCCCTCCCTTGGGAATGAAGGCTACAGTACATCTGGTCCAGGACTCAGGAATATAAGACCAAGCTAAGCAGGCCGAATATATGTATGAGAGTCAACCAGGATATGACTAAATCCTCATTTCTTTGCAAATCAGCCGGAATGATGCCATCAGGACCCGGATATTTATGTGGGTCAAAACTACGCAGTGCCCATTTCAATCTGTCCTCATTTATGAGAATTGAGACTTCAACAGGCTCAGCAGAGTATACCACAGTGTTACCCTCGGATAGGGGGACACTGCCAGGAAATTGAGCGTCCATCAAAACCTCTAGGGTTTATTTCCCGCTAGTAGTCCAGCTGTCACTCGATGTCTTCTTTGCATATGCTGAAGAAGACAAGATTCTGCACAAGCGGCTCGTCTCAGAGGATCCTTTCACGCTGCTACAGAAGGACCTCCATGATTTGCGCTTTGCGTTCCTTACCAGATTCTTGAATTTATTCACAGAGGACTTGTAGACAGACCAGTTGCCCAGTCTTTTTGCCTCGTTGAAAAGTCTGCGACACTCTCTGCGAGTGTTCGCAATCTCGGAAGTCCACCAAGGTGGTTTTTTCCTACCTCTGCAGATGCTAGGTCTGCATGAATCTGAAATCGCTCTGTCGAACGCATTAGTCTGTTTCCAAATTCTACTAAGTCATTTGTACAATTTATAAATTTTTTAAGAGACATATTTTATATTTTGTTTTATGAAGAGGAGACGAAATTTCATGTACACACCAAAATTGCCGTTTCTCTGTTGCAGTGCTGCTTGACGTCGTTTCAAAAAAACTTTGATTGTTGTGCTGTACTGGTGTCCCGTTAGGAATTTGTCCAAGAATTCGCCAAAAATTATTAAGTAGTTGAAGGTCTTTTTGTTGGTGTTAAACTTTTTTCTTATGTTTTTTGCCACTACATAAATTTTATAGTCACTTGTTTTTGTTGTTCTAAAATTTTATTTTTTACATAGAATCACAGTTTTTTAATTTGTTAAATTATTTATTAAAATTATGAAACACTACAAACACTTTTTATCCGGTTCGACTAGGACCAATGTTTATGGGTCGAGTGTCCATAAATTAAATACACGGTTCTTTTAATTTTGTTGGTTTAATGTGTTTTATTTAATTTTAATTTAACTTCAATTTTAATGATCTTTATATTATTTTTGTTATTTTTATTTACAATGTTTTGTTTTAGTTTTTAATAATGTTTAATGTACAATATTTTGTTTTAGGTAGAGTCGAATTTTGTTTTAGAGTCGCACTTGTTTATCGTTTAAAGATCAAAATTACAATGATTTAACATAGTAGTTTAACAATTAGAGTAGGTAAGAATTTAAAGAATGTAAGTCTGCTTTTACACAGGGCAAGTTTACTTGAAACAAGTATCTTCGATTCTGTTTTAAAATTGCTCGTCTGTTTACACACAGCAAGTCTGTGTTCAATTTTGTATGTCAAAACCTAATAGACACCATAGTGAAAATGAGAATACAAAAGAGAATTAAAGATACTTGCCAGTACAAGCAAGTGTGTACCCCACTTCTTTCTTCTTGTCTCTCTCTCCTATAAACTCAGACTTGCGGCAAGAAAACTTGCCCTGCGTAAAAGCAGACTAAGTAAATAAGTGCAATAAGAATAAAGAAAAGTGAATAACTACATGGTGTGGCCAACAAAACATGAACATCTGTGCACATTATAACTTAAGTAGCTAGCATAATTAGTGCCCAATACATTATTCGAAAAATGACCCGACTGCACATAAATCGAAATTTCAAAGAAGAGCTAGGAAGCTAGATTTTTTAACAAAGTCCGATGAAATTGAGATCTGAGCCACCGTGCGGCGTTTGACGTTTTGTTGATTTTCCAAAAGCTGTGTTGGATGTGGTTGTTTTTTCTTTAAGTCCCCATTGACACAGTAAGATTTTTCTCGCATAAAGTTTTATTTTTCTTCTTTAAAATTGCATTCGCCTTTACACACAAAGATTTTTATTTCAGAAAGTTTGATTTCTTTATACATACGAATGTGTATGTATGTATGTGTGTGTTTTTTTTTTTTTACATTTTCTTTTCTAAAGTAATTTTTGAAAATATTTAACCAATTTGTGCTAAATTAAAAAGTAAAACAAATAAAAGTAAATACATTTTATTTTTTGGTTGTAAAAGAATAAAACATTTAAAATGGAAATTCAAAAATATGGGGTAATAAATGAGTTTATTCAATGCATTGGAAAAGCGGTGGAATTGGATTCAGATGACAGTGAAAAGGAGTCCATACTTATAGGTAAGTAAAACATACTATTCATAGATATTATTATTTAAATTATTGGTCTTAAGACTTTAGGATTGACTAAGCCGCATCCATTCTTAAAAAATCTAAAAGACAGTGTGTTTAGGAACGCAAAAAAAGAGCGCGAGTCGTTTTATTTTCTTACCACAGAGCTGCTGTTAAGTGACGAATGTTCGTACAAAAACTTTTTGCAAATGACGAAAATGCAGTTTGAAACAGTGCTTAATTTAGTGCAGCAGGATATACAATGTTCTGATACTCATATGAGGGAAGCATTACCTGCAGCAGAAAAAATGCCATTGACGTTGCGTTTTCTAGCCACAGGTACGTTTGTAAAGAGTTACATATAGTGCAGATCAGTTCGGGCTAAAAATTGTTTTAGTTTTTACATACACAGAAAAAAATGGTAACAGTTATGTAATTAAACAAAAAAAATTTTCGAAATGTGTTTAATAATTTTTTTATTTAATATGTGTTTTTAATACTCATATCAACAATTTATTTTAGATATTTATTAACAATTTCAATGGGAATATCATATCGAAAGTAACAAAAATAAATGTGTCAAAAAAATAAAAATTAAAGAAAAATATACACATTTTTTGTTTCATAAAAAATATGTTTTCTTTTATAAATTATAAAGAAATTGGACTATTCTACATGGTAAGTTTAATACGAAACTATAATCTATCGCTATAGGTCAAACAATTTGACATCAATTATATATACAAAATGTTTTTTCAACAGGATTTCAAGTGGACTCTTTTCGTCATCAAATGCGTCGAGGGTTGAACAATCTGTATAACCGTTCGTAGAAGGGTATATTGATCATAGTACTGGTTCAAAAGGTGAGAAAATGGATACATATATAGTACATGCTTTAACTTTATATTTCTTATAATTATAATAATTTGTAAATTTGTTCAAAATAATTAAAAAAAAAACAATTAAAACCATCAAATTCCATTTTTATTAATATAAGAAAAAGCTATTGCAGATATATAATTTATATAATAAACTCTAGTAACAATATAATTATTCAATACTACAAACCTATTGTTAAAATTTTACTGCAGACTGTTAACAAATTTATTGTTCAATTTCACAAACCCGTTGTTAAAACTTTTTGTTGAGAGCTCACTATTTTAAGTAACAAACATATTTTTTGTATCTACAAAATCGGTTGTTGGTGCCCTTTTAATTAAAAAATTAATTGTATTGACGAATTTGGTAATTAATATGACAATTGATTTGTCGTAATTTTTTTCTGTGTACTAAATTGCTTAAAGTGAATTTTGTTTATATGTATAATTTTTATTTCTTTTGTATAGGATAATCGTTCCAAAGTTTGGATTATCAAACTGGATTTTCAAAGTCATCAATTTTTAATGTTATCCCTGAGGTTTGCGAAATAATTTAGAAGAAATTAAAAGCATCATACTTAAAGGTACTGTTCACATCAGTGAACACACATTATTATCCATCCCTGATGTACATCAACACCCACACAAAACTGCAGCCAACTTCATTTGCATACAAACGTCAGCTGCAGCTTTTGCTTTTTACATTAATTCTTGGAAAACAATCTTAAGAACAACAAGTGCGCCTGCTTAACAGTGAAGTGACAACCCTAATTAATAAAATATAAAATAATTTAAAACTTATTTGCATTTTTTGGAATAATATATATAAAAAAGTTTGTGAAGTGAAATATATATCTGAATACTCATCTCTAAACCCTAAAATAAATATAAAAACTTTTATTCTAAAATAAATAAATAAATACTTAAGCCTAACATAAAATACTTACCTTAACATTGCATAAACCCATAACCTAATAATTTATTAAATACTTACCCTATTTACTTACCATATATATTTACCCAAAGTTCAATAAACATATAAGAATTATAACGTTTACCCAAAACCTAAATCTTCTTAATTACCCAATTCCTAATTCCCGCGTAAGTAAACCCATCTATCCATCTCCCTCTAACCCCTAAATAAACATTGGTCCAATCGAGCCTTTAAAAAAGAAACGGCTAATTAAAAGACAAAAAATTACAGTCCACAAAAAGAAAGCTGAAAGTAAAAAGTAAGCTTAAAAAATAAAAAAGTGTGTGAAGTGAAAAAAGTTGTATAGAAAAAAGTAAGCTAAAGAAAGTGTAAAAAAAAACCCACCCTTAAATAAAACCAAAAATTAAAATATTAAAAAATAAAATACTACTTAAAACTAGTGTGTTAGAAACAAATAAAAAATACCTTACAAACTAAAACATAATCAATATAAACTAAATTAAAAATAAAATTGTGTAAAAATAATTGCAAAAAAAAAACAGGAAAATATACAAATTGTTACAAAAAATCAAAACTCACAACATAAAACTCTAAGAACAAGTAAAACTCAAATTAAAAATAAAAACAAATATTATTAACAAAATACACATCAAACCCATACAAAATAAAACACAGTGAAACTCAAAACATTATTTTAAATTTATAAATACCTACATACCCTACCCAATAATTATTTGTTAAAATACATTTGTTAATAAAAAATAAATAAATAAATTAAAACTACACAAGAAATTACATTTAAATTAAAATAATTATTTAATACACACAAAATTTATTGAAACAGAAATAAATAACAATTACACATAATTTAAATAATAAAAAACACACACTGTAAAAAAAAACAAAAGAAAAGTATTAAAAAGCATTAATACTCAAAAATAAATAAGAAATAAAAACACACACAAAACATATACACACGATAAAACATACAGTGGTGAGCAAAAGTGTATTCATGTTGCTGAATTCCTTACTTTAAGCCCTATAAAATCTTTTATGAAAGAGAACGCAGTATGAATGTTTCAGGGTTGTTTACTTATATATTTTATTACATTTTTAACATAAAAAAATAAAAAATTAATACTATACTTCATAAATATAAATAAAACTAAAAACAATTTAATTCGAACACTTTTGCACCTACATTGAAAAACGAAAATATTAAGCAATTTTTATTATTTTGTCCACAATCCTTTGTTCTTTTTTACATTTTTAATCCGCTTTGGCATACTCTCTAGCAAATTTTTTAAAATTTCATCCGGGATTTTTTTTCATTCCTCTTGAACTCTTTGCCACAGTTCATCCATGTTCTTTGGAGCTCTATCATATACGGCCAATCTTCTCTTTAAAAGAGCCCACAAATTTTCAATAGGATTAAGATTCGGACTTTGCGCTGGCCATTTAATTAGATGAAATTTTTAGTTCGACAACCAATTGGTAAAAATTTTGGAGGTGTGTTTCGGATCTCCATCTTGTTGAAAAAGTAACTCCTCCTCGGGATATGCACTTTTTTCCACATATTCGGGCAAATTGGTTTGAAAAATATTAAAATAATCTTCCTTATTCATTATACCTTCTATCTTAACCAATGGACCAACGTTCCAGTTTGAAAAACACCCCCACACCATCAAACTTCCGCCGCCATGTTTTACAGTTTGCTCACCTGATGACGCTGAAGATTTTCATGTGGAGGGTGCCAGTAATATTCTTTGCCGTCTGATTGGAAACGGTTACTTTTAGTTTCATCAGACCAAATCACACGTTTCCAATCTTCTACTATCCATTTTTCGTATTCTCTACAAAAGTTCATACGCGCCTTAACGTTTTTGTCTGAAAGCGCTGGTTTCTTTTTCTTAACTGCTGCGACTAGACCAATTCGACGTAGTGATCTACGAACAGTCCAATCACTAACGTTTTTATTAATTGCCATGGCAGCTAATTTTGGTGTTCTAGTATCTCTATTTCTCATTAATCTTTCAATATGGCGAGCATCTGCGTCTGTTAATAACCTTGGACGACCAGATATAATACATTTGGATGATATATTTCGTCTTTTACGGACACTTTGCACAGTACTATGGGCAATATTTAAAGATTTTGATATTTGTCTGCATGACTGTCCATTTTCCGTCAGAATTACTATTCGGTCTTCCATTTCCACGTTAATTTTTCCATTTTTAAGTAAGAAGTGAATTATCAATGTTTATTTTACTAAAATTGTCAGGTAGTATTATAAAACCCTCACTTAATTTTTTTAAATAAAAATAAAGTCGATGTCAAACCATAACTCGATAAAAAATAACGTTAAATTATAAATTGACACTTGTAAAGTGACATAAACTAGCACGGGCAAAAGTGTTCGAGTTGACATATATTTTGCGATCGAGCAATATTACCAGAGTTGTAATTATTTTGTATTAAATTTTTTCACTATAGTAGATAGGTAATGGGGATCTTAGACATCAAAGGAATGCCGCCGCTTGTTTTTAATTGGAATTTGAATGTGACGATGACGAAGAGCTTACTTGTCCTAATGGGATTCTAGTTGGATAATGAGAATAGTTGAGAGAGAGTGAGAGAGAATTGTGAGTTTGTGTGGGAGAGTAAGTAAGAGCAGGTAATATTTAAAAGTACGTGATCATTGTCTTGATTGAAAATTTACTACCTTTGTTTATTATAAGACCAAGGTGGATGAAATAGTGTGTTTTTCCCACAAATTGTTTGGTTAGCTGTATGTGTTCGATATTTTGTTCTCTTTTTGTAATTTTAAAATTGTATTTGATATCTCTTTTGTTAAATTTTCCAATTGCAATGCCTTTTTCATTTCTTGAATGAGATTTTTAGAATTTAAGTGGGTTTTTTTGGTTTATTGAATATTTCTAACTATTTTAGAATTTTGTCTATAGTTTTAAAATTTGTGTGAGTTCTTTTCAGTATATTTCTTGTATTATAATTAAAATAGTTTTGCACATAGTTTTAGACAAGTATACTAAGTAGTCCGACTCTCAATTATTTAAAATTACTCTCTCACATATATGGATACAGTGTGAGTTCAGAGAATTGTAAACAAATGAAATGTATTAAAATTTAAACTTTAAATTTTTGATAAAATAACGTTTTTTTACACATTATTTATTAACACATATTATTCTATATATTTTTTAGCACACTTTCATTGTTAGATGACAACTAGATAGGTAACTGAGAGGCAAAAACCTAAGTCTGTTGTCAAAAACCTAATTAATGAGAATGTATTGCTTGTATTTTGTTATTGTATCACCCGTATGTGTGAAAAAAGAGTAATTTTTTCCATTCAAATTTCTCTCTCCTTCCGTTCTATGTGTTTATTCTATGTTGTAGAATTTAAAATATAGGACAGAGTTTCAATTTTAGATATTGAAAATTCATTCAAATTAAAATTTAACACATTTTTATAAAACTCTGATGCCTAGAGAAAATTTAAAAGAGTTAGGTACTTTTTTACTAACACATATATAGAGTTACGTACTGTTGTCAAAGAGTCGGACAACTTGTTATACTTTAGTTTTAAGTTTTTTTTTTTTTTTCGAAAATAAAATTAATACATTGGCATGCATTTGATTCAATTTCCCATATTTTACATATTCTTGGGCAGTTGATGCAACTCTTCCCATGAATAGTTTTAACCATTTTCATGTTTTCATATTCGTTTAATGCATGCATGAATACTCATGCTTGGAAATTCAATGTTTAATTCAAAGCATAAGGATAATTGAGTACAGTTGATTTGTGCACTTGTCAATACGATCACATTTAATCTAATTTTTTAGTTAGGGTAATTTTCCATTGTTTTATAAATTAAGATTCATATATGAAATTCTTATAAATACTTAAAAAATTAACACTTTCATTCGCAGCCTCTTTTTTAACTACAGATAATAATGTGTAAGATCAGAGCCTTCCTTTGTAGTAGTATTGTTCTGTTTCTTCGATAGTTTGAATTTTGATGAATATTTTACCTCCGGATCGTAATAGGAACTAATGTATGATTGGAATTGAGATGACGAAATTAAATTTTAATGTGCATATGAGATACTAAGATAGGATAGTGGGATTGAGTGGGAGAGTAAAACTGGGTAATTCTGATGGTAATATTTGTTTTGATTTTAGGATTTATTACCTGCATTCCTTTAGAGAGCTTGATGGATGAAATTGTTGGTTTTTCCTAAATTGTGATTGATGGATTAGGTCCGATCACATTTTATCTTCTTCATATATTTTTGTTCTGTTTTCAGTGTTGTTGTACATACAAAATGTTAGTTTTATGATTATTGTCACGATCTTGAATTTTCTTTCTTTAGTTTCAGTTTTAAAGTATTTTTATTCATCCGGATTGTATAAATTTTGTACATTTGTTTAAAAAAAAAAAAACAATTCAATTCATAAAGAAAAATTATTAAACTTCCGCACACAATTCAATCTGATTATGTTAATATTTTCTATTGAATCCAAAATGATCGGAGACATCTGCACAATTATTTAACGTAACTGCTATTTTCACTCTTAAACACCAACAATCGTTTTCGATTTGTATGTTTTTCGATTCTTGGTATGATCCAGACTTTTCTCTAAAACAATTTTTGTTGATTTCTTACGATTTTTCAATGTTTAATTTTAATTTTATTAACTATTTTTTCATTAGTTTGTATATGAATATTTCAAATGGTTTTAAAATTGTAGATTAAGATCAGCAGTTAAAGGTAGACAAAACTCATGTCTATGGATTCTACACCACTAGATCATTTTTATGCTATCAAAAATAGAATAATTTTTTTTTTTTTTTCCAAAAATGATGTGAAGAACCAAACAACTACCGGCAAATTCAAAAAACCGGTTTTCGGTTTAACCGAAAACAGTGTTTTACAAAAAAAAAAAAAAACCGCTTTCGGTTTTCTCATTCTAAAAAAACGGGTTCGGTTTTGTCATTCTAAAAACCGGTTAACCGGTTTTATATTAATTTTTTTTTTTTTTAATTTTTGGTAAAGCAAAAAGTGTTATATAACAATGAAATAAATAAATAAAATGTTATCAAAATATTTTTTAGTAATATGTTCAAATAAGCGTTACAAAGTATTTCGTTAAAACCGGTTAACCGTCTTAAAAAAACCGGTTTGTCAAAAAAAAAAAAAAAAACCGAAAAGTTAAAAAAAGCTAAACCGGTCGGTTTTACAATGATGAAAAAACCGGTTGACCGGTTTTCGGTTTCGGCGTTCACCTTATTATGCTAATCAGAAAGTAATAACCTACAACCTAGGAAATAATATAACAATTTTTAATTTATTTTTCTATATGATATTTTCTTTATATATAGTATATATATATTCTTTTGATTCTATCTTGTGAACACATTTTATACAAATATTCTTCCATTATATGCTAATATTTAAACAAACTTATTGAATTTTCTAAAACAAAAAAAAAAAAAAAAATAGAAGAGAAATCGATACATATCTAAGATTTATGAAATTTTTCCACATAAAGGTTAGGACATCTCGTGAAATAAGAAAAATACTTCCTTTTTTATTTTCTATGGATATATTTTCAATTCATTATTTTATTTATTTATATTTATTTTATTTTTGAAGCAATATTACATTTCTATTATTAGGGTTTTACGATATTATAATTAGTATCATTAACTATAATATATTTATAATATGTAGATGGAAAATATACGCACAGTCTGTGGGTATAGTAAATCCCTAAGAGTAGAAAAACCAATCAAAAAATTTTTCAAAATCTAAGGTTTATACATAAGTATGTTATTATGATTATTTATGATAATAAATATTTTTACCGATTTTTAATTTTCAACTAATATGAGTTTTAATATGACAAAGATTTTGGATTAGACAGATTTCTTTTACTTTATATATTTTTTTTAATAACCGAAATAATAATAATAATAAGGTTTGATATTTTAAAGATAATCCGTTCCGTGTTTATGTGGGTATGTAATTTTTATGTTTTATAGTAATTCCTTTAAAGTATTTTATTTAAATAACATACGATAATTACTTTTAGTTATCTGCAGAGTAAAAATAAAAGCAATAATATAAAATAAATTTTAAATCTTAAAAAAATATATATATATATATATATATATATATAGCAATTATTTCACCATTGTTTGATTAACATTTCTTATTGATTACATCACTTATTTTTTTTTCCTAATCATTTTTCAATTTTCTCATACCCTAATCTTAAACTCATAACATCAATATTACCACTATACTCATTTATTAATACTATACTTTACCAATTATCCACACATAATATTCCACTTATCCTGATCATATTGCACTTAAACTAAATTTCAACTACGTTTCCTACATTAATATTTAATTTATTTTAAACATAATCACTGATATATCACTCATACTCAGTTTATACTGTACAAAAATATTAACTCAATTCTTACTTTTATTTAACACATAATATAACTATGTATTAATATCTATACACACTTAAAATCTACTTTTATCCACCTCATATTTGATCTACGATTCTCTACTTATAATTTAAATACTTATTATTATTTACCAAAACTCGCACACTACTGTAATATTCTATCATGTTCTAATGACACTTTAATAAAATAGCAAACTTAAACTATACTTATAATCTAATATCAATGTTCTTTTCATTATCCACATGAACTGTACTAACTAATATTTCCCTAATTTATATTAATACTCCACTCATTCTTAACTTATATTCAGCTCATATCCATTTATACTCCACTCATAATAAAACCATATCCTACTCTATAAATCACTAAAATAAAACTAACAAATGGCTGCTCATACTATAGTTAATATTTACAAAATCCTTATATCCCATTTATTATCGATTTAAAGTTTACCATTTACTACTCTACTACTACTTTTTCCACAATCTAATCATTCTGTACCTTTAATGAATATAAACTCAACTTATTTAACAACAACACTCCACTCATAATATTCCTGGACCCATAGATAATCCAAAATATATTAAAAATCAATCCACTAAATCCTAAGAATGTAGCTTTAAAATCAAATAAAAACACCAAAGTCTAGGAATATATTGTTAATAAATTAGTTAAATCCAAAAACTGCATACGAATTAATTTTTTTTTATTTTTTTTTATTTTTTATCATTGTTTGAGAACTTCTCCTCTATTTATCTATTATATGCCTATATCTAAGTCCGTTAATAAAACATATTTATACTTTATATAAATTTTCATAACTTTATACTATATTTACACTCTAAAAATATCCATCTCATACAACAAAAATACTCGATTCATACTATGTATAATCAAACACCAGACTATTATATACTCTTACACTACCATTCCACTTAAGCTTCGATCCATAATCTAGACATACAATATGCACTTATCTATAACAGAGAAATTCAAAAAGATATTTCAATAGTTTATCATTTAAATTATAAAAATATTTTGAATAAATATATTTATCCAAATAAAAATAACAACTACAAAAAAATTAGTTTTTGAATTAAATCAGTTTTTTGATTGAAAAACTAAAACAATTTCTTTAGTTTTTCCACACAAATCCAAAAACTACTTTGAACTGGTTTTTGATGAAAATTTCAATATTTTTGATATATGCAAAAATAAAACTTGTATACAATTTTAGTTAAAAAATATTTTAAATTGACCACAAACATAAGAAAGTGCAAATTAATTACAAAATAATTTAATTATGTTAGTGCATAGGTATGTGAAAAAATTATTATGTGTATATGTTAACCAAAGCATGAAAATTTAGTTGTAAACCTATCGATTTTGGAAATTTGAAATTGGAGAATCTCCCCACAATCTTAATATAAGTAATACTTTTTATTTTGAGTATACTTCAGGATAAAAAATGTATATTGTCTAAAATTAATTTTCAGTGATATTATTGGAATTATTACAGAGTAATTATCAATTATATTCTATGTGATTAAAAAAATTTAATAGGAAATAATGGTTAAATGTATAATAAAATGGTTATCAGATAAACTACATATATATATAATTTTTTTTTTTTATCAAATACCAATTTTGCTATATGATACTTGATCTGATATCAGTTAATAAAGCAGATCTACTACCTGATATCAATTTACAGATCTGATATCTGTTAGTTGATCTGATATCAGATAATATACCTGATATGGTGAAATACCTGATATCTAATTTGATAACATATGTACTATATGATGCCAATAAGTAGATGATCTGGCATCTGATGTGACACTTAATTGTTAATCAGTTTGCTGATGTGCTTCCTATTGTTGATGTGAGTAATGAACGAATTCATTCAGATAAATAGTTAATGTAATATTATGAAAAATACATATAGACATTTTACATGTATACACAGAAAAAAAAAATTCATAATTGGAATTAATTTTTTAATAAATATTATTAATCGAACATGACTTTTTTTTCCCAAACTTTTTTCATTCAGAATAAGAACATGTTCATAAATATTAAGAAAGTGTACATGACGGAAATTTTTGCTTTTTTTACATAAATTTGTTGATATTTTATTATAAATTGCATTAAAATTGCATTATGTAATTATCTAGTTAAAGTATTTTTGTATAATATCCCTATATTGACCAATCATTCAAGAGGAATCAACAAAATCTGAAACTTAAAAAAATATCATTAAACATAATTAAACATGCATTAACATTAAAGCATTTCATCTGCTTTAGAAAATACAGTCAATTTCGCGCATATTTTATCATTTTGTAGCTGAAAATCATTAAAAAATAAAAAATTTTCCAAGGAAAATTTCAAACATTTTTGAACAACATAAAAATATAAATGAAATTGTAATAATATTTTCCAAGCATTCTTGATTTAATTTGAAAACATAAAATATGAAAAAAATCATACAATTTAAGAAATTATTTATAAATGTTATGAATTGAAATCAATGAAATCAAATCATACTATTTATGTTGAAACTTTTTTCTGTGTATAGTAATTTTAATTGCCTTATTTACTTACGTATTAGTTATACCTTAATATTAATAGATGATGATTTCTTTATGCTCAACATTTTTCAACATTCTGCATGGTGCTTAGAAGCACCTGAGGTGAATAGCTTATCAACGACTTTTTATTAAAACATTTATACTTAATGTAAATAGAAAATATAATTATAATACTAATTGAAATAATGATGAGTGATGCATGTCCAGTAACAGTATAGAATTTTAACTTTTCCAAATCAGTATTACTAGTCTTCAATATGTCAACATCCATAAGTAGCTTCTTAAAATATTTGTTGTTGTTGTTAAAAATGGTTGCATCATTTGTTACCAGTGTAGTTTTAATTTTCGAATTTTCCACCAACCATGATGACTTCGGAATAGAAGATTTTCTTTTCGTTGTCAAATGTAGCGATGGAGATAAGGTGTTTCCATCGTATATGGCAGTGCAACCAGTTGGTAAACTTAATAAACCTTTTGAAGGTAGGGTAATCCAGCTCCGATTATGATGCTCACAGTCTACGATTAGTGTGAATTGATTGAATACTGCAAATATCCATTGATTTTTTTGTTGCTAATTCATTCCAAACACTTTTCTTTGTAACCTCTTGGAAATTACATTCAGCATGCCTGGATTGTTTTAGTGCTGAAACTTCGCATGATCGTTCTATAGCTCGTTTCCACGAAACATTATCCATGCAATTTAATTCACCTTGGAAGTTTTTTGTACAGTTATTAAGTTGTAAATTTGTCATTAAAAAATATAAATTGGTATCAAAGTTATATACTATGTAATCATTGACTAAAGGTATTATTGAAGTGTTGTTTACTTTAACTGGTAGTCGAACCAGTTTATATAGCTCAGAGTTATAAATGTTAATTAATGGTATTTCAACATTTATTACTACTCGATTATCTATTACAAATCCTTTTATTTTCAACGAATTGAAAACTTCCTTTAATATATTCTCACTATGATTTCCTGGTAAAATCACATTATCTGGTAAATTTTTTCTAATATGCCTCAATTCTTCCTGCAATTGTTCATCTCTTAGAAAATCCTGATTTACATAACCATGGTTGATGTCATTTATGAGGTTCATGATAGACCACTGAACCTTATCATACTCATCTATCATTAAATTTAGGTGTCCTGTTATTACTTGAGATATTATAGTTAACCTCTCTGCTTTAGTAATATTTTCCATTTCATCATAATAATTAATTACGTTAAGTTGGCTATATAATTTACTAATGTTGTCATTAAGTTGTTCGATACTCTTTTTTAATATATTTGGAGTTGAATCAACAAATGTACACAGTAAGAAGTTTTCGCTCATGAATTAAACAACAAGATGATAGAGGCGATGAAATTGATGAAGTATATTGGATCAAGTTTTATACTATGGCTCATGATCACCATACAATTAAATGGTGCATCGTATAAATATAACATAAGCGAAATGGTTCAAGAAATACCAACAAATACAGCATTGTATTTTGATAACATTGGAACTGTGAATATGATTAATTCTAAGTGGAATCTTATTATTTATTATGATTTAAATCAGTTTTATGATAAAATTAAGGAAATAAAAACCACCATTTTAGGCATTGAAAACAAGTGTTCAGAGCTACAATATTACAAAGAAACTTGCAAAATGATAACATGGATAATAAACCGAAGATATAATTTATTGGAGAAAAATAATCTATTACTAAAAGCAAAAATTCATTCTGATGAATATAACAAAACTTTCGAAGCAAATATTAAAAATTACTTTAAGAATCAGGAAAACTTAAAGTTTCTTATATCTAAGCAAACGTCTATTGTTGGTTCAACTCCAAATATATTAAAAATGAGTATCGAACAACTTAATGACAACATTAGTAAATTATATAGCCAACTTAACGTAATTAATTATTATGATGAAATGGAAAATATTACTAAAGCAGAGAGGTTAACTATAATATCTCAAGTAATAACAGGACACCTAAATTTAATGATAGATGAGTATGATAAGGTTCAGTGGTCTATCATGAACCTCATAAATGACATCAACCATGGTTATGTAAATCAGGATTTTCTAAGAGATGAACAATTGCAGGAAGAATTGAGGCATATTAGAAAAAATTTACCAGATAATGTGATTTTACCAGGAAATCATAGTGAGAATATATTAAAGGAAGTTTTCAATTCGTTGAAAATAAAAGGATTTGTAATAGATAATCGAGTAGTAATAAATGTTGAAATACCATTAATTAACATTTATAACTCTGAGCTATATAAACTGGTTCGACTACCAGTTAAAGTAAACAACACTTCAATAATACCTTTAGTCAATGATTACATAGTATATAACTTTGATACCAATTTATATTTTTTAATGACAAATTTACAACTTAATAACTGTACAAAAAACTTCCAAGGTGAATTAAATTGCATGGATAATGTTTCGTGGAAACGAGCTATAGAACGATCATGCGAAGTTTCAGCACTAAAACAATCCAGGCATGCTGAATGTAATTTCCAAGAGGTTACAAAGAAAAGTGTTTGGAATGAATTAGCAACAAAAAATCAATGGATATTTGCAGTATTCAATCAATTCACACTAATCGTAGACTGTGAGCATCATAATCGGAGCTGGATTACCCTACCTTCAAAAGGTTTATTAAGTTTACCAACTGGTTGCACTGCCATATACGATGGAAACACCTTATCTCCATCGCTACATTTGACAACGAAAAGAAAATCTTCTATTCCGAAGTCATCATGGTTGGTGGAAAATTCGAAAATTAAAACTACACTGGTAACAAATGATGCAACCATTTTTAACAACAACAACAAATATTTTAAGAAGCTACTTATGGATGTTGACATATTGAAGACTAGTAATACTGATTTGGAAAAGTTAAAATTCTATACTGTTACTGGACATGCATCACTCATCATTATTTCAATTAGTATTATAATTATATTTTCTATTTACATTAAGTATAAATGTTTTAATAAAAAGTCGTTGATAAGCTATTCACCTCAGGTGCTTCTAAGCACCATGCAGAATGTTGAAAAATGTTGAGCATAAAGAAATCATCATCTATTAATATTAAGGTATAACTAATACGTAAGTAAATAAGGCAATTAAAATTACTATACACAGAAAAAAGTTTCAACATAAATAGTATGATTTGATTTCATTGATTTCAATTCATAACATTTATAAATAATTTCTTAAATTGTATGATTTTTTTCATATTTTATGTTTTCAAATTAAATCAAGAATGCTTGGAAAATATTATTACAATTTCATTTATATTTTTATGTTGTTCAAAAATGTTTGAAATTTTCCTTGGAAAATTTTTTATTTTTTAATGATTTTCAGCTACAAAATGATAAAATATGCGCGAAATTGACTGTATTTTCTAAAGCAGATGAAATGCTTTAATGTTAATGCATGTTTAATTATGTTTAATGATATTTTTTTAAGTTTCAGATTTTGTTGATTCCTCTTGAATGATTGGTCAATATAGGGATATTATACAAAAATACTTTAACTAGATAATTACATAATGCAATTTTAATGCAATTTATAATAAAATATCAACAAATTTATGTAAAAAAAGCAAAAATTTCCGTCATGTACACTTTCTTAATATTTATGAACATGTTCTTATTCTGAATGAAAAAAGTTTGGGAAAAAAAAGTCATGTTCGATTAATAATATTTATTAAAAAATTAATTCCAATTATGAATTTTTTTTTTCTGTGTATACATGTAAAATGTCTATATGTATTTTTCATAATATTACATTAACTATTTATCTGAATGAATTCGTTCATTACTCACATCAACAATAGGAAGCACATCAGCAAACTGATTAACAATTAAGTGTCACATCAGATGCCAGATCATCTACTTATTGGCATCATATAGTACATATGTTATCAAATTAGATATCAGGTATTTCACCATATCAGGTATATTATCTGATATCAGATCAACTAACAGATATCAGATCTGTAAATTGATATCAGGTAGTAGATCTGCTTTATTAACTGATATCAGATCAAGTATCATATAGCAAAATTGGTATTTGATAAAAAAAAAAAATTATATATATATGTAGTTTATCTGATAACCATTTTATTATACATTTAACCATTATTTCCTATTAAATTTTTTTAATCACATAGAATATAATTGATAATTACTCTGTAATAATTCCAATAATATCACTGAAAATTAATTTTAGACAATATACATTTTTTATCCTGAAGTATACTCAAAATAAAAAGTATTACTTATATTAAGATTGTGGGGAGATTCTCCAATTTCAAATTTCCAAAATCGATAGGTTTACAACTAAATTTTCATGCTTTGGTTAACATATACACATAATAATTTTTTCACATACCTATGCACTAACATAATTAAATTATTTTGTAATTAATTTGCACTTTCTTATGTTTGTGGTCAATTTAAAATATTTTTTAACTAAAATTGTATACAAGTTTTATTTTTGCATATATCAAAAATATTGAAATTTTCATCAAAAACCAGTTCAAAGTAGTTTTTGGATTTGTGTGGAAAAACTAAAGAAATTGTTTTAGTTTTTCAATCAAAAAACTGATTTAATTCAAAAACTAATTTTTTTGTAGTTGTTATTTTTATTTGGATAAATATATTTATTCAAAATATTTTTATAATTTAAATGATAAACTATTGAAATATCTTTTTGAATTTCTCTGTTATAGATAAGTGCATATTGTATGTCTAGATTATGGATCGAAGCTTAAGTGGAATGGTAGTGTAAGAGTATATAATAGTCTGGTGTTTGATTATACATAGTATGAATCGAGTATTTTTGTTGTATGAGATGGATATTTTTAGAGTGTAAATATAGTATAAAGTTATGAAAATTTATATAAAGTATAAATATGTTTTATTAACGGACTTAGATATAGGCATATAATAGATAAATAGAGGAGAAGTTCTCAAACAATGATAAAAAATAAAAAAAAATAAAAAAAAATTAATTCGTATGCAGTTTTTGGATTTAACTAATTTATTAACAATATATTCCTAGACTTTGGTGTTTTTATTTGATTTTAAAGCTACATTCTTAGGATTTAGTGGATTGATTTTTAATATATTTTGGATTATCTATGGGTCCAGGAATATTATGAGTGGAGTGTTGTTGTTAAATAAGTTGAGTTTATATTCATTAAAGGTACAGAATGATTAGATTGTGGAAAAAGTAGTAGTAGAGTAGTAAATGGTAAACTTTAAATCGATAATAAATGGGATATAAGGATTTTGTAAATATTAACTATAGTATGAGCAGCCATTTGTTAGTTTTATTTTAGTGATTTATAGAGTAGGATATGGTTTTATTATGAGTGGAGTATAAATGGATATGAGCTGAATATAAGTTAAGAATGAGTGGAGTATTAATATAAATTAGGGAAATATTAGTTAGTACAGTTCATGTGGATAATGAAAAGAACATTGATATTAGATTATAAGTATAGTTTAAGTTTGCTATTTTATTAAAGTGTCATTAGAACATGATAGAATATTACAGTAGTGTGCGAGTTTTGGTAAATAATAATAAGTATTTAAATTATAAGTAGAGAATCGTAGATCAAATATGAGGTGGATAAAAGTAGATTTTAAGTGTGTATAGATATTAATACATAGTTATATTATGTGTTAAATAAAAGTAAGAATTGAGTTAATATTTTTGTACAGTATAAACTGAGTATGAGTGATATATCAGTGATTATGTTTAAAATAAATTAAATATTAATGTAGGAAACGTAGTTGAAATTTAGTTTAAGTGCAATATGATCAGGATAAGTGGAATATTATGTGTGGATAATTGGTAAAGTATAGTATTAATAAATGAGTATAGTGGTAATATTGATGTTATGAGTTTAAGATTAGGGTATGAGAAAATTGAAAAATGATTAGGAAAAAAAATAAGTGATGTAATCAATAAGAAATGTTAATCAAACAATGGTGAAATAATTGCTATATATATATATATATATATATATATATATATATTTTTTTAAGATTTAAAATTTATTTTATATTATTGCTTTTATTTTTACTCTGCAGATAACTAAAAGTAATTATCGTATGTTATTTAAATAAAATACTTTAAAGGAATTACTATAAAACATAAAAATTACATACCCACATAAACACGGAACGGATTATCTTTAAAATATCAAACCTTATTATTATTATTATTTCGGTTATTAAAAAAAATATATAAAGTAAAAGAAATCTGTCTAATCCAAAATCTTTGTCATATTAAAACTCATATTAGTTGAAAATTAAAAATCGGTAAAAATATTTATTATCATAAATAATCATAATAACATACTTATGTATAAACCTTAGATTTTGAAAAATTTTTTGATTGGTTTTTCTACTCTTAGGGATTTACTATACCCACAGACTGTGCGTATATTTTCCATCTACATATTATAAATATATTATAGTTAATGATACTAATTATAATATCGTAAAACCCTAATAATAGAAATGTAATATTGCTTCAAAAATAAAATAAATATAAATAAATAAAATAATGAATTGAAAATATATCCATAGAAAATAAAAAAGGAAGTATTTTTCTTATTTCACGAGATGTCCTAACCTTTATGTGGAAAAATTTCATAAATCTTAGATATGTATCGATTTCTCTTCTATTTTTTTTTTTTTTTTTTGTTTTAGAAAATTCAATAAGTTTGTTTAAATATTAGCATATAATGGAAGAATATTTGTATAAAATGTGTTCACAAGATAGAATCAAAAGAATATATATATACTATATATAAAGAAAATATCATATAGAAAAATAAATTAAAAATTGTTATATTATTTCCTAGGTTGTAGGTTATTACTTTCTGATTAGCATAATAAGGTGAACGCCGAAACCGAAAACCGGTCAACCGGTTTTTTCATCATTGTAAAACCGACCGGTTTAGCTTTTTTTAACTTTTCGGTTTTTTTTTTTTTTTTGACAAACCGGTTTTTTTAAGACGGTTAACCGGTTTTAACGAAATACTTTGTAACGCTTATTTGAACATATTACTAAAAAATATTTTGATAACATTTTATTTATTTATTTCATTGTTATATAACACTTTTTGCTTTACCAAAAATTAAAAAAAAAAAAAAATTAATATAAAACCGGTTAACCGGTTTTTAGAATGACAAAACCGAACCCGTTTTTTTAGAATGAGAAAACCGAAAGCGGTTTTTTTTTTTTTTGTAAAACACTGTTTTCGGTTAAACCGAAAACCGGTTTTTTGAATTTGCCGGTAGTTGTTTGGTTCTTCACATCATTTTTGGAAAAAAAAAAAAAAATTATTCTATTTTTGATAGCATAAAAATGATCTAGTGGTGTAGAATCCATAGACATGAGTTTTGTCTACCTTTAACTGCTGATCTTAATCTACAATTTTAAAACCATTTGAAATATTCATATACAAACTAATGAAAAAATAGTTAATAAAATTAAAATTAAACATTGAAAAATCGTAAGAAATCAACAAAAATTGTTTTAGAGAAAAGTCTGGATCATACCAAGAATCGAAAAACATACAAATCGAAAACGATTGTTGGTGTTTAAGAGTGAAAATAGCAGTTACGTTAAATAATTGTGCAGATGTCTCCGATCATTTTGGATTCAATAGAAAATATTAACATAATCAGATTGAATTGTGTGCGGAAGTTTAATAATTTTTCTTTATGAATTGAATTGTTTTTTTTTTTTAAACAAATGTACAAAATTTATACAATCCGGATGAATAAAAATACTTTAAAACTGAAACTAAAGAAAGAAAATTCAAGATCGTGACAATAATCATAAAACTAACATTTTGTATGTACAACAACACTGAAAACAGAACAAAAATATATGAAGAAGATAAAATGTGATCGGACCTAATCCATCAATCACAATTTAGGAAAAACCAACAATTTCATCCATCAAGCTCTCTAAAGGAATGCAGGTAATAAATCCTAAAATCAAAACAAATATTACCATCAGAATTACCCAGTTTTACTCTCCCACTCAATCCCACTATCCTATCTTAGTATCTCATATGCACATTAAAATTTAATTTCGTCATCTCAATTCCAATCATACATTAGTTCCTATTACGATCCGGAGGTAAAATATTCATCAAAATTCAAACTATCGAAGAAACAGAACAATACTACTACAAAGGAAGGCTCTGATCTTACACATTATTATCTGTAGTTAAAAAAGAGGCTGCGAATGAAAGTGTTAATTTTTTAAGTATTTATAAGAATTTCATATATGAATCTTAATTTATAAAACAATGGAAAATTACCCTAACTAAAAAATTAGATTAAATGTGATCGTATTGACAAGTGCACAAATCAACTGTACTCAATTATCCTTATGCTTTGAATTAAACATTGAATTTCCAAGCATGAGTATTCATGCATGCATTAAACGAATATGAAAACATGAAAATGGTTAAAACTATTCATGGGAAGAGTTGCATCAACTGCCCAAGAATATGTAAAATATGGGAAATTGAATCAAATGCATGCCAATGTATTAATATTATTTTCGAAAAAAAAAAAAAACTTAAAACTAAAGTATAACAAGTTGTCCGACTCTTTGACAACAGTACGTAACTCTATATATGTGTTAGTAAAAAAGTACCTAACTCTTTTAAATTTTCTCTAGGCATCAGAGTTTTATAAAAATGTGTTAAATTTTAATTTGAATGAATTTTCAATATCTAAAATTGAAACTCTGTCCTATATTTTAAATTCTACAACATAGAATAAACACATAGAACGGAAGGAGAGAGAAATTTGAATGGAAAAAATTACTCTTTTTTCACACATACGGGTGATACAATAACAAAATACAAGCAATACATTCTCATTAATTAGGTTTTTGACAACAGACTTAGGTTTTTGCCTCTCAGTTACCTATCTAGTTGTCATCTAACAATGAAAGTGTGCTAAAAAATATATAGAATAATATGTGTTAATAAATAATGTGTAAAAAAACGTTATTTTATCAAAAATTTAAAGTTTAAATTTTAATACATTTCATTTGTTTACAATTCTCTGAACTCACACTGTATCCATATATGTGAGAGAGTAATTTTAAATAATTGAGAGTCGGACTACTTAGTATACTTGTCTAAAACTATGTGCAAAACTATTTTAATTATAATACAAGAAATATACTGAAAAGAACTCACACAAATTTTAAAACTATAGACAAAATTCTAAAATAGTTAGAAATATTCAATAAACCAAAAAAACCCACTTAAATTCTAAAAATCTCATTCAAGAAATGAAAAAGGCATTGCAATTGGAAAATTTAACAAAAGAGATATCAAATACAATTTTAAAATTACAAAAAGAGAACAAAATATCGAACACATACAGCTAACCAAACAATTTGTGGGAAAAACACACTATTTCATCCACCTTGGTCTTATAATAAACAAAGGTAGTAAATTTTCAATCAAGACAATGATCACGTACTTTTAAATATTACCTGCTCTTACTTACTCTCCCACACAAACTCACAATTCTCTCTCACTCTCTCTCAACTATTCTCATTATCCAACTAGAATCCCATTAGGACAAGTAAGCTCTTCGTCATCGTCACATTCAAATTCCAATTAAAAACAAGCGGCGGCATTCCTTTGATGTCTAAGATCCCCATTACCTATCTACTCACTATAATGTAATCTACCTAATAAAGAATTAACATGTAAATTTTCGTTTCAATATCTTAGCTAAAAAAATGTTTATTGACATTTTCGTAGAAAATTTATTAACATAAAAACACTTTTGCACGCCACTGTACATACTAGACCCCGCTTACATATTACAACAACAACACTACACACAAGATCAACACAGATTATAGCGGGAAGAAGGTTTAAAGAAGAATCGACAACACAAGAGATTTTTTTGGTTTCTCTCTTGTGAAGGTTTGTACCCTACCCCCAGCAAACAAGGTAAGTGTTATTTTGTACATCTTACTAAAAAATTTTAAATTTCCATTTTTTGTAATAAATTGGCATTATTTATCAGGCAATATTATATAAAAATATTTTCAAATTAAATAATCACTCACCCACCCACCCTTTAAAAGCTTTTTTGAAATATTTTTATATATTGCTTGATATAAGCTAAGATTACCACCCGATTTGTGTAGCGTACCCATACACACATAAAAAGACCCTGTCGGAAATTTAAGTTTGCTGTTACAAATTTGTTTGTAAATTTTTTAAATAAATTACCCAATATGTCTACTTTGGAATCTGTGGCCGCCGATTTATTAAGATATATCCAAACAGATTTAAAGTTGTTTGATGAGGATTATCGCGCTACCCCGGAAAATTTCCAATCTCTACCCGCTCTTAAATTCCAAAAACGGGAATTATGGGCCAAAATTGACCGTAAATTCAGTCAAATTAGAGAATCTGGCGATATTCTTGACCCTAAGAAGGCTGAAGCCATAAATTTAAATGAAGTCGTTAGGCAAGTTAGATCTGCTAAAGGTTTTTATAGGTCAAGCATGATCTCGATCGACGAATCGATTGAGGAGATTACGAAACAGAATGAAACCCGACCATCATTACCCGAACCCCCACAACCCAGCAGTTCTGTAGGTTTTACTGTACCCCCTTGCGATATGCCGACATTCAGCGGAGATTTTAAAAGCTGGGCTTCATTTAGGGATCATTTCAAGGCCATTTATGGCAACAATACCCGTTTAAGTGGAGTTGAAAAGCTTTTTCACCTTAAACAAAAAACAAGCGGCGAAGCCAAAGAAATAGTAGACAATGCACCATTAACAAATGATGGCTTTCTTATTGCGTGGAATCAGCTATCTTCTCAGTATGAGAATCGTAGGATGCAAATAAACGCGCAATTAAAAACCCTATTAAATTTACCCTTAGTAAGCACCATGTGTAGTGCTTCTATAAGAAAGCTTCAGAGAAAGATAAATTGTTGTATTGCGAATTTGAACTTATGAGATATTGATACGGACAATTGGGATCCTATCTTCGGACAATTGGGATCCTATCTTCCGAAGAGAGTTTGAGAAATCCCTTCAAGATTGTGCGGAAATGCCTTCTTGGATAAAGTTAGATGTGTTCTTAACGAACACGTTTAAAGAACTTACATCTGTAAATGATGTTCTAGAATTGAATTCTAACCCTAACACACACCCAAAACCCAAACAGTTTCATGAAAACAAAAATCAATTTGACAGAAGAGGCAAAGCTTTTCACAATGGAACACATTCGAAAAATGATACTCACCCAAAAAATAATCCTCGTGAACGAAAATTCTCAAACCCAACCCAAAATAACCCAAATACCTTAAACACCCAAAATAAACCCGATGGGTCTATTTGCAAACTATGCAAAAATAGTCATACGCTAAGAGAATGTTCACGTCTTTAGGAGTAAACGAGAGGATAGAATTTGTAAAAAAGAATGGAATATGTTACAATTGTTTAGCTATTGCTCACGTCATAAAAGACTGCCGTAGCACATTTACATGTAGATATTGCGGTGGTAGACACAACACATTATTACACAAACCAAATTCAATCAAAAACCCAATAGTCGATGATAATCAACCATCAACGTCACGAAACGCAGTACAATCTTTCTCAACACACACACAATCAAGCAACCCCATACTAGATGACAGAACTAAGTTATTAGGAACAGCAGTTCTGAATGTTGAAGTTCAAGGAGAATTATTTCCAGCTAGAGCGCTTATTGACCCAGCTTCAGATTTTTCATTTATCACAGATAAACTGAGAAGAAAGCTACATTTACCCACAACACCCATAGTTGCTGAAATTTCTGGCTTAAATGAAATAGTTTCGGCTCGTTCAAATAAACTTTGTCAAGTTTTATTGCGCTCGAATACCCAAAATGAATTTAAATTGAATATCCAAGCAATTGTTGTTAAAACACTTACCAAAAATTTACCCACCCAAAGCTTAAACCCAACCCTTACAAATGACTTGGAAAATATTCAATTAGCTGACCAAAAATTCTATGAAAGTCGACCTATAGATTTTATTATTGGCAGCGATTTTTACCCACAGATTTTAAAATCAGGAGTCAGAAAAGACTTACTAAATACCCTAATAGCTCAGGAAACTGAGTTTGGCTGGATTTTAACCGGACCCGTTCAGAATTCGCAAAATACCCAACCCTTACTTTCTTACTTTAGTTCAATCACGCTTGATAAAGTTTTGACCAAATTCTGGGAAATTGAAGATGTACCCACCCAACCCAAAGTTTCAGAAGAAAGTTCTTTATGTGAAGAAACTTTTATGACCACTACCTGTCGATTACCAAATGGCCGTTATCAGGTTAATTTACCATTTAAATACCCTCCTGTCGAGTTAGGAAACTCTAGACATGTTGCAATGGCTCAATTTCTAAGAAATGAAAAGAGTTTAATGAAAAAGCCAGAGCTGAAAATGGAATATGATAACGTGCTACAAGGGTATATCGACTTAGGTCATATGAAACCCATTAAATATAGCCCAAACACTCCTTCAAATACCCATTATTATTTACCCCATCATGCTGTTGTGAAACTTGATCGTGTTACGACAAAAGTTCGAGTTGTATTTAAGCATCTAGCAAAACCTCGAATAGCAACAGTCTTAATGATACCCTACACACTGGTCCTACCCTACAACAAGATTTAGTTGTAGTTATCTTGAAATGACGCTTTTACAAGATAGTTTATAATGCCGACATTACTAAAATGTACCGGCAAATTATGCTAAACCCTACCCACACACCCTTCCAACGAATATTATTCCGTAAAAGCGTCAACGAACCCATTCAAGATTTTGAACTGCAAACAGTTACATTTGGTGTCAACTGTGCGCCATATTTGGCTATTAGAACCCTACAGAAATTAGCCGATGACATTCAAAATACCCACCCTATAGCTTCGCAAATATTGCGAAACAACATGTATGTTGACGATGTCTTAGCCGGAGGTCACACAATTGAAGAAGCTCAAAAGGCCCAAACCCAATTCATCACGGCTCTTGACTCTGCTGGTTTTCCTTTAAGAAAGTGGATTTCCAATACAAAGGAATTACTACACAATTTACCCGATGAACATCTGCTCGATGTTGATTTACTCACCCTACCCGAATCAAATAATGCTAAAACGTAAGGTATTCGCTGGAATGCTAAAGAAGATACGTTTTTCTTCAATGTACCCTTAATTGAAAGAAAATCAGCATACACGAAGCGAACTATGTTATCAGATATCGCTCGTCTTTTTGACCCAGCTGGTTGGTTAGCGCCAATTGTTATATCTGCCAAGATTATTATGCAGCAAATTTGGCAAGATAATACAGCTTGGGATGAATGTCTTAACCCACTCACCCTTATAAAATGGCAAAAGTTTTTGCAGTTCTACGATAATATTAATCGAATTCGTATTCCAAGATGGATTAACTTTTCACCTTCAGCAAAAATTGAGTTTCATGGTTTTTCAGATGCTTCTGAAAAAGCATACTCTGCATGTTTATATGCAAGAGTTACACCCATAGACGGACCTAATTCTGTAACCCTACTCTTCGCTAAGACGAGAGTTGCGCCAATCAAAGTTATCTCGTTACCAAAACTTGAGCTTTGTGGTGCAGTGTTGTTGGCAAATATGACACATAATTTACTCACCCAACTCAACCTACCCTTACATCAGACGTATTTCTGGACCGACTCATCTATAGTTTTGGCCTGGCTAAGTAAACAACCCAACTCGTGGAATATATTTGTAGCAAACCGAGTTTCAACAATAATTCAGACTGTCGGCGTTGAAAATTGGAACCATGTCGCTTCACACGATAACCCTGCCGATGTTGCTAGCCGAGGATGTAATGCCGATGAGTTAAAAGATCACACTTTATGGTGGAATGGACCATCGTGGTTGAAAGAATCTCCTTCGCAGTGGCCAACAACAAAGAAACACTTTATAACTCAAGCTGAAGCTAAAGTTAGTCAGTCGTTTACTACGACAGTTAATACCCACCCTTCCTTGGATAATACGAATACTGAAAACCCAGATATATTATCAAGATTTTCAAAATTGTCAAAAGCTCTTAGAGTAATGACATATCTCTATCGATTTTGTGATCGCGCATCATATACCCGAAGAAATGCAATTCGAAATGATAGAGTTATTCTTGATCGAAATAACCCACAACTAGTCAATGATAGACTACGTTTGTTAATAACCCACCCAAGTATTGAACTTGATGCGTCAGAGATCAAATCTACCCGTGATAGACTTACCATTCTTTGTCAGACAGAATATTTTAATAACGAATATAACTGTTTGAAGAGAAAATACCCTATACCCAACAAAAGTAACCTGCTTACCCTAACGCCATTTTTAGATTCTGCGAAGATAATGCGTGCAAATGGCCGACTAGCAAATTCCAACAGTTTGTCCTATTCCGAAAGACACCCAATATTATTACCCTATAAAAGTGCATTTGCTAAACCCAAATAGATAAAGCTTTTACAAATGTTGGAGTTGATTTTGCAGGACCATTTGACGTCAAAGCATACAATGGCAGAACTTGTAAAATAACGAAAGGTTATGTTTGTGTTTTTGTTTGCTTTGCAACAAAAGCTATCCACTTGGAGCCAACATCTGATTTGTCTACCCAAGCCTTTATGGCAGCCTTCGCTCGATTTTTTTCGAGGCGGGGATGCCCTGTCGCTATTTATTCTGACAATGGGACAAATTTCATCGGAGCTAGCAAGCTGTTGAAGAAAGAGCGACAGGAATTCATCAGTCAATTGAAAGGATATGTTATATCTACCAGCAGTTTTCAGAATTTGACGTGGCATTTTATACCCCCAGGCAGTGTTACCGTTGAGCGACTTAAGTCGCAATTTCACCCTTTTTCAGCACCGCTGACACTTTTTTTGCCCCTTTACTAAAATGAACTAAATCTGACACTTTTTAATATTTTTGACCCTTTTTTCCCCTTTTTCAAAAAAAAATAACTTTTTGCTTTAATATGACGTTTTTGGAACAATCAACTTAAGTATATAAAAATATTTCATATATATATAAAAGATTTTGTCAGCCTTATAATTGACGAAACAACCGACATAGCAACTGAAAAATGTTTGGTTATTGTTGTACGCCAAGTTAACAAAAACAAAGGGAAAACGGTTGACAATGTTTTTCGATTATTACAGCCAGACAATGGATCTGGCGAATGTATTGCCAATACATTTTTGCTATTAATTTTCGAAGTTACGGAAAAAAGAAAATACCAAAAGTGATTAAAATAATATTTAATTTTATTTTTAAATATATCGCTCATTATCCTGCAACAACGTCATAACTCAAAATCCGTGTTTTTGAACTGAGTAATATAAAATATGCGGCGTTCTAGTCTTTCATATACTTAGTTTTATCAGTTTTTAAAAGTGTCAATCATTTCTTGCGCGTGAGGGTTTTTTTGTTGTAAACATCAAAATCAAAACTCATTTTTTCTCGTATATTTGACAAGAAAAAATTTGGGTTAAATACAGATTAGAAGGATATTAACATCAACTATTTAAATCAGGTTTTATTTCTGAAATCTCATGATTTGTTGAACATTTATTTAAGAAATAGTAAAATGTCATAAAACATTCAAAGCCGTTTTTCTCGAAACGACTTTTTTTGAATTATGACGTTGTTGCAGCAAATGAGCGATATGTTGTTCACAAAATTTTTATAATTTGCTTTTTTAAATTGTGACCAACATTTATAAATTTGTATAAAATAACATGTAAAAAAACAACAAGTCACAACAAATAATTTGTAACAAATTTAAAAATTTTCTTTAAGTTTTTGTTATTTATTACATAGTCTTTTTTGCCAAATCGTTATACAAATTTGGAAAAATTAAAAAAAAAGAAAATGAATTTGTCTATATGTACATTAACATCATTAAAAAATTCAATAAAAAAGTTTTTATCTAATTTTGTTTACTTTTTTTTTCCTTTAAAAGTGTTGCCCCTTTTTATTTCCAAAATCCCCTTTTTGTGCGACTTTTTCTTCAAGAATCCCCTTTTTGTGCGACTTTTCAAAATTTTCCAACGGTAACGCTGCCCCCAGGTGCACCACACATGGGCGGTTTATGGTTGGCAGGAGTTAAAAGCTTTAAAGCACATTTGAAGAAAACAAATACCATTAAGTACACGTTTGAAGAGCTAGCTACACTCCTTGCCAGAATAGAAGGATGCCTAAACTCGAGACCCTTAAGCCCGTCAAGTGAAAACCCACAAGATCTCAACCCGTTAACCCCTGGACACTTTTTAATTGGCTCACCCATACTTACACCTTCAGAACCCGACACAAGCAGTGATAATATAACTCTGGCAAACAGATGGCAAAAATTAAAGATACAACATCACAACTTTTGTAAAAGATGGAAAGATGAATATCTTAAAGAGCTCCATAAAAGATATAAGTGGAAAAACCCTACACGAGAAGATGAAGTAGATGATATTGTAGTAATTAGACAAGACAATTTAGCACCCAATGAATGGTTACTTGGACGTGTGACCAAAACATACCCCGGTTCTGATGGTAGAAATAGAGTAGTTGACTAACAAACTTCAACTGGAACTCTAACCCGACCAATTACCAAAATTGTTGTTTTACACGCTAATTAGTCTAATACTTTTACTCAGACCCTAACCCAATATGACAATATCGTTAATTATTTCAACTAACCCATACACTAACCCAAATTTATTATGAATCATTTAACCCTTCACCCTAACCCACTAACTCATTCATAATATTTAATTTCATAACCCATTTTTATCTTTTATACAGAATGGCACCTAACAACCGTGGATCTAATTCTGGACGCTCTGGTCGTCGCAATACGCGTAACCACCAAGTAAACCGAACCCAACAACGCCACTCTAAGCCAACAACAAAACATTATTTTGGTTGCGGCATTTGTAAGGCTGACCACCGGTTAACAAACTGCCACAAATTCAATAAGATGAATTTGGCCCAAAAATATAAAACTGCGGTCAGCCTTCACTATTGCATCAATTGTTTGGCTAGGAACCATCTCATCGGCACCTGCACGAGTAAGGCTCGTTGCCAACAATGCGGTGGTAAACACCACTCCACATTGCATGGTCCTAATAGAATTCTAAAGAATTTGACCCATGATCAATCACCGCCACCAACTCCAGCACCCAGAAATCAACCCACACCCGCTCCTCGCCGATTATTAGCCGTCGCTAAAGTTACCACACCGATAACAACGTCTATGACTAGAACGTTTGTACCTACGGCAGTTATAAAGGTAGGCGATCGGATTGCAAGGGCAATATTAAACCCGAGCTTAACAAAATCCAGAATTGCATCTGTGTTGGTAAGCGAGAGTACTCTTACACCCTTTAAAGTGGACAACGAGGTTTTTGTCAAGGTGCTAATTGCGCCCAATCTAACTTCCAACCTCAGATATGAAGTCTGCATGGAGGTAGTTAAGGATCTTCCTAAAACACCATATCCAAATGCCATGGACGAAGTGATCAAAAATAAAGTTTGTCGCATAGCACTGGCTGATCCTGAGTTTTACTCCAACAAACCAGTCTCTATGGAGATTGGTGGAGACCTTTATACCACAATCCTGCAACCCAATGTAATCCACATCGATGGAGGATCTCTCATTGCACAGGATTCCACACTTGGTTGGCTGGTCATGGAATCATCTACCCAATAAACACACATAATGAAGTATTTTATTTACACCCTTTACCCTATTACCCTGCACCATTTTTATTGAATAAATAAAAATAATTGTCCTTTTCTCTTCACAGGTTGCCAGGCCCGGGAGAATGTTCACATCAGTGAACACACATTATTATACATCCCTGATGTACATCAACACCCACACAAAACTGCAGCCAACTTCATTTGCATACAAACGTCAGCTGCAGCTTTTGCTTTTTACATTAATTCTTGGAAAACAATCTTAAGAACAACAAGTGCGCCTGCTTAACAGTGAAGTGACAACCCTAATTAATAAAATATAAAACAATTTAAAACTTATTTGCATATTTTGGAATAATATATATACAAAAGTTTGTGAAGTGAAATATATATCTGAATACTGATCTCTAAACCCTAAAATAAATATAAAAACTTTTATTCTAAAATAAATAAATAAATACTTAAGCCTAACATAAAATACTTACCTTAACATTGCATAAACCCATAACCTAATAATTTATTAAATACTTACCCTATTTACTTACCATATATATTTACCCAAAGTTCAATAAACATATAAGAATTATAACGTTTACCCAAAACCTAAATCTTCTTAATTACCCAATTCCTAATTCCCGCGTAAGTAAACCCATCTATCCATCTCCTTCTAACCCCTAAATAAACAGGTACAACGTTTGTTTTTTTATTTTTTAATTTTATTATAACAATTTTTCAACAGTTTCCCAGTAATATTTTGGAATGGAAGTCTATTGCAAAGGAATATCCAATAAAATGGGAATTTCCCGTCTGGGTGCTTTAGACCGGAAGCATATAAACTTCCGGTCCCCAAGAAAAGACGGCGCATTTTATCATAATTACAAGGGTACAAACAGCATTATTTGTATGGCTATTGTTGACGCCAATTGCATATTTATTTATGTAGATATTGGCTCCAATGCATCACCCTAAGTAAATTGTCGCAGGTAGCATAGTTTTTCGACACCAGATAAATCGGCACCATCTATATAAACGTCCTTTAACATGTCCCGAAAGAACGGCCATGACTGGCAATCACCTTTAAAGACGTCGGTAACCCCATAGGTCTCACCTAAATTTCTACCACACTGAGTTGATGACATTCCAGATTTATTAAATAAAGAATCTGACAACTCTCCCATTTGGGCAGCACACGAAATGTACCCTAGACGACATTGTTTAAATAAACAGTTAGCGCTTTCACAATCCTCTTCCGAAGCTACTTCATTGTTTTTTGTGGCAAAATCTTCGTAAGAATTTCTTGTTTTATCCCACAATGTTTTAAACTCTTCCTTTCTAATATCAAGCAAATACTAATTAAGAGTTTTATGTGGCAACCAGCGTTGCTGTTTTGGTTATTTTTAACCAAAAATGGTTATTTTTTTTCTTCAATGTGGAGATGTGAACTTTTTTTTCATTTTGGTAACTTTATGGGGAATCAAAAATATAAATGTTTTGTTGTCTATTTAATTTGATAAATTTGATTATATTTTTTTTTTTTTTTTTTTTTTTTTTTTGCTTTTCAATATTATTTAAAAATAAACGTTGTTATAAATGCGATTTTTTAAGTTGCTTGGATAACACTATTTAATTTTGCGAATGTATGTATGTACTTAATAATCAACTGAGTTACCAACATATGCATTTCTGTTTTGATTGGCGGCATACTATAAATGTAAAAATTTCTTTGAATTGTCAAACACGAAAAAAAACATTAAATTAAACAAATACGCAATGGATAAGTAAGTATTTTTCATTAAAAGGTTATTCGGGAATACAAAATTAATATTTTAGTAAGATTTTCTTATGCTAAATTCCCAATTTTATTGATAAATTCACTGAAATTTATTGTTGGGGGATAAGCTAGTTCCTATGCGCATTTCACTGGTTGCTTAGGCCAGATCATCAGGAAACCTTTTCCCAAAAGGCCTTAGAAAAACTAAAGATATTATACAAATAAAACTATAGAATGAATGAGAATTACAGACACTCAAGCTTTATTTGTAAAAATATCAAAGCTTAAACAAAACACCAACAATAAACAGTGATTTTATCTTTTCGTACATTCTCTACTACAATTGGTTGGTTTCTTGCCGACACAAACTGTAGTGTGTAAGTGAGTAAAGAAAAAATAAAACAACTTGCTTTATTGTTTTCGCAAGAAAATCAATATAAAGCGAGTTGATGCACGGGCACCTGCAAATTTATCATTAAAAGGTTATTTTTTTCATGTTTGAATCTATTTAAATTCAATAATATTTTTTAACTTCGGTTTAGGTTTTTATTAAACAAGACTCCAAGTAATGAAACCGAAGAATTATCATCTGAGAGCGACAATGAAAGCAGGTAAAAACTTATTAATTTTTCATAAATTTTTGCTATAAAATAATATTTTTAATTCAGTGAAAATAAAACAACCCTAAAAGAAAGTTTTGGATTGCATGGCTGGATGAATTTCCTTGGCTTATCAATAAAGATGGGAGTGGTTATTGTAAGTCATGTAAGTTATTTAAAGAAACATGCATTAATACGCATTCACATACAAAGAGTTGGAAGGAAAAAAAACAAATCAAAATAAGTGCTTTTGTAAACGCTGGAAAAGAAAATCTTGCTAATTTGCCACAACTTGCCATTTATGTTAATGGGTTATTTACCCGGCTTACTAGTGGTGCGTTGTCCTGACTCTACGATAGCACGGAATATTAAATGCGGCAGAACAAAAGCAACACAGGTAGCAGAGATGTTGGGTAATAAATCCAAAAATGATATATCAAAATTGCAAACTACAAAATGTTCTTTAATATTAGACGAAACTACAGATATATCAACAAAAAAATCCCTAGTCATAGTTGTTCGATATATGGACTAATGCCCAGTTTTTGACTTCGTGTTTAAATACGTATTTAGTTAATTTTTACTTAAATTTAAATGGTATTTAAATACAGTTTGAGTTTTTCAGTGCAATATAATTTTTCTTATATAAATAAGATAAAAGTGTGGTAGCACTACTAAATATCAAAAAATTATCGATAGTTTTGTAAAACACAGCTGTTCAAGCAAAACAAAAATTGATACATTTTGCCAAATAAGAAAAAAAAAGGTTATTAAACAATAAAATATATGTAGGAAAATGCACAAAAGAAGCCCCAACTTCACCGCATCGGTGAGTTGGTAGTTTTTGTTAGATGCCGTAAATAAATACAGCGCTACAATAGAGTGAAAAAAAACAGACAACAAAAGACAGCTGTTAAAAACATATGGTAGTTTATGAAACTTAAATAGAATTTAAATGGCCAACGTTGGCCACTTAAGTATCATTTAAAAAAAACACTGAGAAACTCATTTTCGTATTTAAATAGAACTTAAATATAATTAATATTTAAATACGAAGTCAAAAACTGGCTCTAATTGTCCCAAAATATTTATGACAGGTTTTTAAGTCTTATAGAGGTTGTAAACTCGGATGCCAAATCACTTTACGACACCATACAAAATTTCTTTAAAGAACTTAATATTCCTCTCGAGAACATTATTGGGTTAGAAACTGATGGTGCTAACGTAATGTCTGGAGAAGCCAATGGATTGCAATCAAAATTTAAAAATGTGTTGCTTATGCTTGTAAGAAGCTTCCTGCATAAATTGAAATTCTGTGTAGGAGCATTTAAAACTTTTTTCGCGTAGTCCGAAACGTATTCTTGAATTTGAAGAATTTCAAGATTATTGCAGAGTAGAGCCACATAAAATATTAGGTATTTCTGTAACCCGTTGGCTGGCACTAGAAAATGTTATTAGTCGTATAATTGAGCAGTGGTCTGCTTTACATTTATATTTTATATCATTCCACTTAGAAGCAAACGGTATAAAAGCTTGTAAACTAGGCGAAATAATGTGCTTAACTAGCTTAAAAGTTTATTTCTTATTTCTTTCGTATATCCTAAATGTAATAAGTAACTTAAATAAAGAATTTCAATCGGAAAAAGTGCGCCTTCCATATGTATATAGCCAATTGGAATTAAATTTTAAATTAATTTTGAGTAATTTTACCAAAAGCAATTATGTTAAAAGTTTAATTTCGTTAGAAACGGTAAATTTATTTGATGCAACGAATTACTTAAATTTAGAAAATATTTTTATTGGCCGTTAAGCTGAACTATGTATGCAGGAAAGTAACTTATCCAACTTAAAAAAATATACAATCCTTTTATATAGAACTTTTAAAAGAGATTTTAAAACGCTTTGACTTTTCAAACAAAGATATAAAACATCTTGCCATAATAACACCAAATCAAGTTTTAAGTAATTTAGAAATTTCTTTTAAGCCTTTATTTTTATCTTTCCCAAACTTAATAGGTGGTAATGAAGAACAAATTTTAACCCAATGGAAATTATTAAGATTTTCAAACATAACATAATTAAAAAGTGACTTGGATGTATTAGAATTTTGGGACAAAATATCCAAATATAAAAATGGAATTTATGAAAAATGTTTTTAAGAACTAACAGCTGCTGCCGTAAGAAAATTTTCACAACTTAATTTAATAAAAAAAAATTAATAATATTATGCAAGCAAAGGAACTGTGCAAAGGCCAAAATGATTCACACTATGTGTGGTCTGCCAAAGATATTTCTTAACTTTAGCAATTTTTTTTTCTAAAATAACAGTGATACATTTTTTATATCAAATAACAGTGATGAATTTTACCTGAAACTAATTTGTTGATCTCTATTTGTAATAAAATTACATATGAGTTTTTTTTTAGTTATTTATTATTTTATAAGTAAAATAATTTAATGTTTTTTTGTTATATTATAAATATATAATTTTATTGAATTATCCCTGACTAAGCTATCCATTGAGATAGCGAAATATCGAATAAAAAATATACAAATAAATAAAAAGGTCAAAAAAACAAACTAAATAATTATAAAAAAAATTTGGTTATTTTTTTATCATTTGGTAACTTTTTGGTTACAAAATATTTTTGGTAGTGGCAACACTGGTGGTAACTCATTATACTCTCTCTCGAAATCTAAAAATAGAGCTGATCTCTCAAAAGTAAGAAGTTTTCGTGATTTAGGTATTTTTATTTAAAGAACGAAAAAAGAAAGATAAATCTTGAAAATACGCTCAACTTTCTAAAAACCTCAAATGGTTTATAAAATTCAACAAATTATGACCAAAAACTGTGGACTGTATCAAAAAAGAAACTCGAATGTTTCTCAAAAAATAGAAGAATCTTAAAAGAAACACTATTGTTTTACAAAAATTCTCAAAATGTTCGAAAAATTCAAAAATCATAGTGAAACGTCAGAAACGTAGAATGAAACACTATTGTTTCACAAAAGTTCCAAAAATTATCGAAATTTCAAAAAAAAACAACACGAGAAATCTCAATAGAAAAAAGTTAAAACACTTAAAGCTTGAAAGCAACTTGTTTGTTTCTCTAAAAAGTTGCAAGAAACTTAAATAAAAACTAGAAATAAAATTCCAATATCTTATTTAAATAAATCAAGCAAAAACTTAAAAAAAAATCCAAAAAACTAATAAATGTATTCAAAGAAAATGCCAAAAATATCACCAGTTTCAACAAAAAAAAAAAAAAACAAGGTGCAAAAAAATATTAAATTTCAATGTTACAAAACTATTCAACAATGAAATTATCAATGGTTTGTTTAATGTTTTTTATTAAAAACGAAATCGAACAAGCCTTCAAAATGTTATGATTTAACACAAACAAAACTTATTGTTTCTGCAAAAGAAACAAATATTGTGAACCACAATCAAAAATGTTTAATTTTTAATAATAAAATAAAAACAACACCGAAAGCATATCAACTTTTGTATCGAATTCGTAAATGTATTTTGGATATGTACGAAAAAATATCAGTTTATACAATCGCCTCAAATGACATTAGCGCCTCAAAAACTATCAATATATAGACTTGCAAAACAATATTTACCATAATCTATAACCGGGTATTGTAACAGGAATACTTCCACAGAAGAGCTCACAAGTACAATTCGTTTGTTACAAACATTTCACTTTTATTAAAATAAAAACGACAAAAAAATTCATCCATAATTTTTAAGTTTATTTTGTTTACCATTTTTCCAAACAGTTGAAACCGGCGCACAGTGGCTCAGGATCGTTTTTCATCGGCCAAGACTCTGTAACTTTTGAACCGATCGAGATATTTTAGAATTTTTTTTGATGGACAGAATTTTTCTCCAGTTTTAATTTCATTAAAATCGGTTCAGCAGTTGTTGATAATTTAAGGTTAAACTTTTAATTTTTGCATAGCATTTAGTACAGAGTTAACCAAACTCACACAACAATACATTTCCTTCGTATTCTAGTGTAACGATGTGTGTACACTGAACCAAATTTCTTATCAAGCATATTTGTTTTGGTCAGTGCAAAGACAACAAAATGTGTATGCAAAGAAAAAATCCGCACACAACATTCCCTTTTGATAGTTTTTATACGACTGAGTAAAAAACACAATTGGCATGGGCAGACTGCGTTACCGTTGGAAAATTTTGAAAAGTCGCACAAAAAGGCGATTCTTGAAGAAAAAGTCGCACAAAAAGGGGATTTTGGAAATCAAAAGGGGCAACACTTTTAAAGGAAAAAAAGTAAACAAAATTAGATAAAAACTTTTTTAATGAATTTTTTAATGACGTTAATGTTCATATAGACAAATTCATTTTCTTTTTTTTTTTTTAATTTTTCCAAATTTTTATAATAACGATTTGGCAAAAAAGACTAATAAATAACAAAACTTAAAGAACATTTTTAATTTTGTTACAAACTATTTGTTGTGGTTTATTGCTTTTTTACATGTTATTTTATACAAATTTATAAATGTTGGTCACAATTTAAAAAAAAGCAAATGATAAAAAAATGTGTGAACAACATATATTTAAAAATAAAATTAAATATTATTTAAATCTCTTTTGGTATTTTCTTTTTTCCGTAACTTTGAAAATTAATAGCAAAAAAAGGAACACAACAATTATTAAAATTAAAAAACAGTCCATTAAAAGTAAATAAAAAATTATACAAAATTACTAATTTAGTAACAAAATAAAAACTAGATAAAAAGATAAAATTAATGAGATACATTTCAAATAATGACGTTAAAGCATGAATATATATTTATATTAAACTGAGATCACTGTTACACCAGTTTATTAAGAAATACAGAAAATTATATAAAAGTACTTATTTGGATTAATAGAAATTCAATTCGTGTTTCAACTTATATTACATTTGATTAAATTATTTTTTTGATAAATTACATCTTTATTTCTTTATGAGTTCATCACACGGAATCCAATCTTCTAGGTCCATATCTAATACATTTTGTGCCGAAAGCATGGACTCGCATGAGTCCACTTTTAATGTTTTTAACGTGAGTTTTGAAAATACTCTTTCCGCCGATGCACTACTATGTGGCAGAGTAAATACATATGTTACAAATTCATATAAATTATAATATAAATAACCCCTGCTACGGGTAGTCACCTTGAGTCTTCGGGCACGGTGCAGGGGCTTAAGCATCCTAAGGATGTGATCTAAGAACTACCCTCCCCATACCTCACAGCGTCTGTCCTCTATGTTAAGAGCGGCTGTGGGGTAAATGACCACTATCGGTCGCCTAGCGACCACGACCTCAATTTGGTAGTGTCTGTTCCCTTAGTTAGGGCGACTACCAAATCCCCTTCTCTTCATTGTTTTGATGTCGGTCCGGGACTGTGGTTTTGGGTTACCTAGGCAACATAACCGTACCTTCTAGCGTCTGTTCCCTATGTTAAGGGCGGCTAGATGGTACAATCTGGTTCTGTCAGTCCGATTGTTTTTGTGGTAAAAACGAAAATCCAGGATGCGTCTGTCTCATATTGAGCGGCATCCTGGTCTGCGTCTGACTCCAGAGGAGCGGCAGTGTCTTTTTCCTACCTTGGTAGAGGTATAAACTACCAAACCCCCCCCCCCCCCATGAAATGTCAGATAAAGAAGACGGCCCTATGTCCTTGGTCGAGGGTGCTAAAATCTCCAAGGGTAACGTGAGTACTCAGGCGGAGGCCACAGGTCTGAGTGCCACTGGAGCGACTGTGACTGCGACGAACCAGACGAATACCCCGGGTCTGGTAGTCGGTGAAGCTACTGGGGTAAACAAACCTAATAGGTTTTTGACGAGACAGGAAAGATTGACTTTGGACGACATTGACGACAACCTCTCAGGTCTGAAAGGGTTAAACCTTTACGAGACTGATGAGGAGGACTTACTCATGGTGTCCTCTGAGCCGCTAAACGCGATGGAAGGACAGAATCCGGAGGCCCATGACCCTGCAAAGGGAGACCCAGGACAGAGAAACAAAAAACAGGACGCTGTACAAGACGAACGGAAAAGGTTGGCAGGCTACAAACGCTCTCTCCGGTATGTCAGGACGTTGGACTCACGAGATCCGGCGTCTTTGACCACCAGGGAAAAGCGTTTGCGGCGTAAACATACCTACCACATACAGAAGTATGAGGCTATGCTAAATACTACTGTTGTGGAGGTCAGGCCAGCCACGACTACGACCGAATCAAACCAGAGCAGGCATGTGATCACATCTAAACATGTGCCCCATGCCAGCACTGGACCGAACACGATCACCGCCTCGGAGAATCTTGACGTACGCCCATCTACATCAAAGAGGGCCACGTCAGGACCAAAGAGAGGTGATGACCAATGCGGCACGACGAAGTCTGCTAGCACAACACCCAAGGTGCTGTCCGCAATCTCCTCTACTCGAGGAACCGCGACGGTTGCCAAAGGTCCAGCAAGCAGGCCAAGTATTAAGCGGCAAAGGTCAGGTGAAACGCAGGTGTCTGAGGGTAAGCGGTTGAAACCATCAACTAGCTTAACATCAGCACCTGAGCTACAAGTAGCCATCATAGACCGTAGTCAACCTGATGGGAAAATGACTACGGACAGATGGCTGCTTCTGGAGGAGAGGATCTTGCGGGCGCTGGTTGACGAACTCGCATGCAGTGAAGATGATTCCTTTACTGCATTCGATGGCGCCAAATGGCTAAAGGGTGTCAAGATCATCGGGTGTGGTAACGAAAAGGCCCTAGGCTTTCTCAAAAACTGCATCCGAGGAGTTGGCGAACTCTGGCCCAATGCAAGGATCGAAATCGTGCCCCTGGATCAAGTACCTTTTCGTACGACGGTGAGAGTGTGGGTTCCTCCTCCTATCTTGGAGGACGAAGCCACGCTAACACTTATAAAGCGTCAGAATAAGGGACTTGGTACAGAGGACTGGACGATTGAAAGAGGACGCGCGAGGGATAAAGGAGAAGGTAAAGATCTCTGGATCAAAATTGGTTCAGAGTCCCTCCGACTCCTACGTTCCTCGCAAGGCGTCATTAAGTACGGGCTCAACCAACTCCGGTTGATTCTGCCCGCGATGAAGCGCAATGATGAGTCCAAGCGGCCTGAGAGTGGTGCAGATTAATCTGCACCATTCCGAAGCAGCATCGGATGATTTGCTGCGCTTCATGGAGAAGGAAGTTATCCACGTGGCCTTAATCCAAGAGCCCTGGCTTGTAGCCAGTAAAGTTCGAGGCGTCCGGTCACGAAACTATGTGCTCCTTTCTCCAACCCCTGAAGGTAAAGTAAGGAGCTGTATTCTGGTCAGGAAAGACATTAAGGTTTTCCTTTTATCTAATTACAGTTCTGGGGATTTAACGGTAGTTGCACTAGAGCGACAGGGGTTACCAACCCTAATTATATCATCTGCGTACCTACCTTACGACGAGGATAATCCGCCCTCACGTGCAGTACGTACACTTGTAGACTGGTGTAATACAAGGGGCCATGATCTCGTCATAGGATGTGATGCTAATGCCCATCATACTCTGTGGGGGAGCTCGGATATAAATGACAGGGGTGAGTGTTTACTTCAATACCTTCTATCTACTAACCTAAGTGTTTGCAATAGGGGTAACAGACCAACGTTTTTCAATAGGATCAGGGAGCAGGTCATTGATATTACTTTGGTAGGGAACACGGACTCAGTTAGGATTCTTGATTGGAGAGTATCACTCGAGTGCTCATTCTCCGATCACCATAGGATAGTCTTTACGATACAACTTACACTGGATAGGGAAAAACCCTTTAGAAATCCTAGGAAAACCGACTGGGTCAAATTCAGTAATCTCAGTGATACCATACCACCTCCAGAAATGGATAGAGTAAATGGTACACGGGAATTGGACGACTCGGTAGATTTTCTATCCAGGTCACTAAGGGAAGCCTACTATGCTTCGTGTAGGGAGCGGCAGGGTCCTAGGAAATTCCGGCAACCATGGTGGAATCCTAGGCTAATGCAGCTAAGAAAGGACTGCAGGAAACTTTTTAATAAGGCAAAGAGGGACCAAAACCCGTTAAGCTGGGACGATTATCGTCAAAGCTTCAACACTTTCAAGAGGGAAACCAGACGGGCAAAGAAGGAATCTTGGAAACGTTTCTGTGAGGAACTGGAGAGTACCACTGAGGCATCGCGTCTACGTAAGGTACTATCCAAGGACCCTGATACGCCGGGATTCCTGATGAAACCGGATGGTAACTTTACTGAAAGTAGTACCGAAACTTTGGAACTGCTTATGGAGACACACTTTCCGGGTTGTAGGGATGATGAAAATGAGGGCTCCGCTTTGGAGCACCTTGCAGCTTCCCAAATCCACATAAGTGAATTAATTAGCTCCATTGTTAGCGTGGAGAAAATTTCGTGGGCGGTGTCATCTTTCAAGCCCTATAAATCTCCAGGGCCAGATGGCATATTCCCAGCGTTACTCCAGAAATCGATTTTAACCATCATGCCATGGCTTATTATGATTTTTAGGAACAGCCTGGAAACAGGATACATTCCTAAAGAATGGAGAGAGGTTACAGTGGTATTTATCCCCAAAGCGGGAAAGGTAAACCATAGTACCGCCAAGGACTATAGACCGATCAGTCTGTCATCGTTTTTATTGAAAACACTGGAAAGATTGATCGATATCCATGTCAGAAGCTTCCTCTCCCCTGACAATTTCTGTAGGGCACAACACGCATACCTTAAAGGGAGGTCGGTGGAGACAGCCTTGCATGACGTTGTTGGAACTATAGAGGGGACACTTGACAAAAAAGAGTATGTTATGGCATCTTTCTTGGATATAGAGGGTGCGTTTAATAATGTGAACATATCCGCTATAGTTGATGCACTGGGTGACCTAGGTGTTGATCAGCGGATAAAAAATTGGACCGAAAATATGCTTAAGAGCAGGGCCATAAACTCTAATATGGGTATTGGTAGGACAAGGAAAGTTGTGACAAGGGGCACACCACAAGGTGGTGTCATCTCTCCACTTCTGTGGAATCTTGTCGTAAATAAAATCCTTTTCAGGCTCAGTAGGACAGGCACCAAGGTAGTCGCATATGCTGACGACGTTGTGCTTCTTATTCAAGGGAAGTTTCTTCCCACAATAAGTGAACTCATGGAATCAGCTCTCAGCGTTCTACTATCATGGGCCAGAGAAAACGGTTTAGGTGTCAACCCTGCCAAAACCGAACTGGTTCTTTTTACCAGGAGATACAAAATCCCAGAATTCAGACCTCCACGACTGGATGGTACTTTTCTAAAGATTTCAAGCGAAGCCAAATATCTTGGCGTAATTTTAGACTCTAAGCTCTCGTGGAAACGTAATGCTGAGAGTCGAATGAAGAAGGCACTATGTGCCTTCTACATATGTAAGAAAACCTTTGGGAAGAGATGGGGTCTTAAACCATATATTGTACACTGGATGTACACCGCGGTCATAAGACCTATTTTGACCTATGGGGCTCTTGTTTGGTGGAGAGCGGTGGACACCAAGACTCACCTCTCCATTCTAAACAAGGTACAAAGACTTGCATGTCTTGCAATTACTGGCTCTATGAATTCCACCCCTCAAGCCAGTCTAGAGACGATGCTAAATATAACTCCCCTTGATATATATATCAAATGCATTTCTGCTAAGTCTGCTCTGCGACTCAAACAGTTGAGCGGACTGAAGCATGATCGTATTGGTCACGGCACCATCCTACGGAAGATAGGCAGGCCATTCATTGGGCAGGAAACAGATTACTTGGTATCTACACCGAATTTTGATAGGACGTTTAGGATCAAGATACCGACAAGGGATGACTGGGCCGCGAACACTGTCCTAAGGGACGACGTGATCTCAGTCTACACTGATGGTTCAAAGTCAGAAAGAGGCACGGGCTCGGGAATTTTCTCCGATGAACTGGACCTCTCGCTGTCTCTTCGATTACCGGATACCTGCACGGTTTTCCAAGCTGAGATATATGCCATCGATATGGCCGCGAGAAGAATACGGGAGCTGAATCTCGAAAATTCGACTATACATATTTACTTGGACAGCCTTGCATCAATCAAGGCTCTTAATTCCAACTTTATTAAGTCGAAATGTCTTCTCAACTGCATCCAATCACTGGCACAACTGACACGACATCACGTCGAGTTGATATGGGTCCCAGGACATGAGGGTATCCGGGGAAATGAAGTATCCGACGAATGCGCAACGAACGGGTCGTCCCTGGACGTCTCTCTTGCGCAAAGGGATATTCACACTCCCTTGGTGAACGTATCAAAATTGATAAATGAATGGGCTTTGAGTGAGACGGAACTCAGGTGGTCAAATATCATCACTTGTAGAATATCTAGATTGCTCTGGCCCACTCTGACGGAGAATAGGACTAAGACTCTTTTGTCTCTTAGTAGGAATTCGATCAGGCTTCTTACGGGTATAATCACTGGGCACTGTATGATTGGACGCATGTCAGAACGTATGGGTTACCCACGTTATAGTTATTGTAGAAGTTGTTTGGATGAGGAGGAGGAAGAATCGGTGGAACACCTTCTATGTGATTGCCCAGCCTTACAAGAGCATAGACTATTACATCTTGGTAGAGCTCTTTTCCATGATCTGGACTGTCTCAGAGATATGCCACTAGTGAATATGATTAGATTTGTTAAAAGTACTGGTTGGTTCTCACGGGGATCACAAGAAGTACACGGTCAACGAAATTAGGGTGGGCAACCATTCTCCCTTTATGTATATAAGGGAATGGTAATTCTAAGGGTATCACAATGGGCCACAAGGCCTCCGAGTGAACTCGCTAACTTGCGAGCAACCCACGTAACCTAACCTAACCATAATATAAATAATCATTAAACCTGTTTTTTAAACTGCCAATTTAATGCCAAAATTCTTCTGGGTTTGTAATTTTAAACATAGTATCATATTTAACATTTTTAATTCTTGTATAAATATATCTGGTTGAGTAATTACATCTTTGCATTCTGAAACTATATCATAGTAATTAATCTCCTTATTTGATCTTAGAAAGAATGGATCTATATATTCTAAAACTGAAAGTTTTTTATTATTTATATCAATTCTTGTTACTATTTCATTACAAAGCTTTTGGTACAAATTTAAGATATTTGCTTTTTTTTTAATGGTACAACTTTTTGATATTATTTCGATACATAAATCTGCCTCAGCCTCATGTCCAATATATATATTAGTTATTTCTTTAATATGTAAAACATTCATAAAATCTATCTCTTCGATTTTAAAGTTATTAATAAATTCCTTTTTTAAAAAATTTGTAAAAACGTCTAATAAAATATCTTATATCAAGATATTTTATTTGCGAAGATTCGCTTTGAAAATTCATATTAAAGCAAAAAGTTCTTTTTTTTGAAAAAGGGGAAAAAAGGGTCAAAAATATTAAAAAGTGTCAGATTTAGTTCATTTTAGTAAAGGGGCACAAAAAGTGTCAGCGGTGCTGAAAAAGGGTCAAATTGCGACTTTAGTCGCTTAACGGTAACGCTGTGGGCAGTGTTGCCGATTCGTGTGTTGTCATCAGTGTTTAAAAAGCTACTATAACCAAAAATTTTTAACTATTGCTACAACTACTGCTTCAAAAAATTTTCTATAGCGGTAGCAATAGCATTTGTGTTTTTTCGTTTTCTTGTTTTTTCTATAACTACTGCTACCTTCAAAAAATAAAACTCTAAACAGAGCAGTAGTAATAAAACATGAATTGTAAATAGAGTAGTAGCATAAAAATACAAAAAATCATTACTACTGCTTTACATCGAGTTTTAATTTTTATTATTTAGAAGTAGCAGTAAGATAGCAATAAGGTAGCAGTTGACGTAGTAGAAGAAGTAGCAGTTGAAGTAGCAGTTGAGGTAGCAATAGAAGTAGTCAAAAAAGAGAATCTTCAGCCATAACACCAAAAATGTCAAAAATAAACATTGTGTGTTGTTTTTGTTTTGAGAGTGTTTGAAGAAATAATTCGTTTTTATTCGTCTCAGGTGTTGCTAACAGAAAGATCGTATTTTCTGTGTGTACAAAGTTACCATTCACACAAACAAGTTATTTCTTACGTTGCCATATTATTTGCAGGGGAAATATTAATGTTCTACATAATTATAAATGAATTTTCGTACATTTAACAATGAAAAAATTTATTAAATGATAGAATTAATTTTTGTGGGTATTTTTTCTCTTCAGGGCTAACATTTTGTTGTGTAAATTTAATTTCTTAAAAGAAAAACTAAATTAACAAAATCCAATAAAATTTGATTTTATTGTTATTAGTAGGTTTGAGAAAAAAAAACTTTTTTAAAAATTGTTTAATATTTATCTTTGAATTGATCTCATTCCTTTTTTATTTATTAACTACTACTTTTTTAAGATTTGCTTTTAATTTAATATTGAATTTTTAAAAACATTTTCTTTGTTAAATATATTATTTAGCACAAACAAACAAATATACAAACAAATAAATAGACATATATTCATTTTGTTATATATACTGAGATGAAAGAACGTTAAAACCATTATTATTTCAAGTAAATAATACGGCAACGCTTTGCAACAATGTTTATGTAAAAATATGGTAACTATGTTAATACAAACAAAAATTAAGAACTTTTGTTTACAATACGAACATCTTACACCAATAAATATTCACAACAACAACTCACAATATACATTTTTGACTGAAGATTTTTATTTTTGACTACTTCTATTGCTACCTCAACTGCTACTTAACTGCTACTTCAACTACTACTTAACTGCTACTTCTACTACTACGTCATCTGCTACCTCAACTGCTACTTTTATTGCTACTAAATTTTAAAAGTAGCAGAAGTAATAGAAAACAAATGACTCTGCTACATTAAAAGTGTTTCTTTTTTTAAGGTAGCAATAGAAAACAAACTGATCTGCTACTTTTAAATTTTTCTTTTATTGCTACTACTACAACTACTGCTACTAAAATGTGAAGGTAGCAGTAGTAGTAGTAATTGATTGACTCCGAGTTTTTATTAATTTTTAAACTAGACTACTTGTGTTTTTCGATGCTACTGCTACTTGTAGTCTAGTTATTTAAACACTGGTTGTCATATACATTTACTTGTACGTAATTTAGCCAGTGGTACGAAATACTTCACTGGCAACACTTGTAAAATAACTCATGTTCGTTTTTTTAATTTCGGTTTCACATGTATAAGAAAACATAGACAGTGCCCGACAGGGCATACTGTTGAAGACAAGGCGAATTTATACAAGGTGGAGTCAGTCAATCAGCTGATAACTTTTTTTCGCTTTTTGGTTCTAACAGTTGTCAAAGCTTGTGTTTATATTTAAATATCTATATATTCTAAGCTTATTAACAAAATATATATTTTTTACATAAATAAGTAAAGCCCTCACTATTCAATTATCAACACTATATTAAGTTTTAATACATATTTGTTTAATTTTTCATTTTTGTTTTTTGACATTTGTTAAGACCTGCCACCACCTTGTATAAATTCGCCTTGGTTGGAGACCTCTGATTTAGTATCGCCGTGAACAAAACAACCTGGAAGTTACGCCCGTGAACAAAACAAACCGAAGAAAACAAACCGGAAACAGCTGATTGTTTTTTGTTGTAGATGATGTTGTACATTTATTTTGGTGGGGTGAATATAAAAGTTAACATTTGTTATTGTAATAGTTTGTTAAAATGAAATTTGTTGCATATGAACAAACCAAAACATAACCTTAAAATAAAATAATGATTAAAAAAATTACAATAACTTTGATATATACAGAAAAAAAATGACCAAATTTATACAAGACGATGGGCATCATATCTGGGAACGGGCACGATAAGTGGACAGTCATAGGAATCGATTGGCATATAAAGAATTTTTGGAAAAACTTGAACTGTCCACTTATCGTGCCCGTTCCCAGATATGATGCCCAACGTCTTAAAAAATGTTGGCAATTTTTTTTCTAATTAAAATTTTTAATGAAAAATTCTTTTGAAATCAAAGTTTGAATGGGCCTACCCCCCAAGTTCAAGTTTTTCCAAAAAAACGTTATATGCCATTCGATTCCTATGACTGTCCACTTATCGTGCCCGTTCCCAAATGTGATGCCCAACGTCTTATAAAATTTTGGCAATTTTTTTTCTAATTTAAAATTTTTCATGAAAAATGCTTTTGACATCAAAGTTTGAATGGGTCTACCCCTCAAGTTCAAGTTTTTCCAAAAATTCTTTATATGCCATTCGATTCCTATGACTGTCCACTTATCGTGCCCGTTCCCAGATATGATGCCCAACGTCTTAAAAAATGTTTGCAATTTTTTTTCTAATTAAAATTTTTCATGAAAAATGCTTTTGACATCAAAGTTTGAATGGGCCTACCCCCCAAGTTCAAGTTTTTCCAAAAATTCTTTATACGATTTTCGATTCCTATGACTGTCCACTTATCGTGCCCGTTCCCAGATATGATGCCCAACGTCTTAAAAAATTTTGGCAATTTTTTTTCTAATTTAAAATTTTTAATGAAAAATGCTTTTGACATCAAAGTTTGAATGGGCCTACCCCCCAAGTTCAAGTTTTTCCAAAAAAACGTTATATGCCATTCGATTCCTATGACTGTCCACTTATCGTGCCCGTTCCCAAATGTGATGCCCAACGTCTTATAAAATTTTGGAAATTTTTTTTCTAATTTAAAATTTTTCATGAAAAATGCTTTTGACATCAAAGTTTGAATGGGCCTACCCCCCAAGTTCAAGTTTTTCCAAAAACTCTTTATATGCCATTCGATTCCTATGACTGTCCACTTATCGTGCCCGTTCCCAGATATGATGCCCAACGTCTTAAAAAATGTTGGCAATTTTTTTTCTAATTTAAAATTTTTAATGAAAAATGCTTTTGACATCAAAGTTTGAATGGGCCTACCCCCCAAGTTCAAGTTTTTCCAAAAATTCTTTATATGATTTTCGATTCCTATGACTGTCCACTTATCGTGCCCGTTCACAGATATGATGCCCAACGTCTTATAAAATTGTGGCAATTTTTTTTCTAATTTAAAATTTTTAATGAGAAATGCTTTTGACATCAAAGTTTGAATGGGCGTACCCCCCAAGTTCAAGTTTTTCCAAAAATTCTTTATATGCCATTCGATTCCTTTGACTGTCCACTTATCGTGCCCGTTCCCAGATATGATGCCCAACGTCTTATAAAATTTTGGCAATTTTTTTTCTAATTTAAAATTTTTCATGAAAAATGCTTTTGACATCAAAGTTTGAATGGGCCTACCCCCAAGTTCAAGTTTTTCCAAAAATTCTTTATATGCCATTCTATTCTTACGACCGTCCACTTATCGTGCTCGTTCCCAGATATGATGCCCAACGCCTTAAATAATTGTGGCAATATTTTTTCCGATTTAAAATTTTTTATGAAAAATGGTTTTTCCAAAAATTATTTATATACCATTCGATTCCTATGAGTGTCCACTTGTCGGGCACGTTCCCAGATATGATGCCCAACGCCTTATATAATTTTGGCAATTTTTTTTCTAGTTTAAAAAATTAGTTTATGACATCAAAGTTTGAATAGGCCTACCCCCCACGTTCAAGTTTTTCCAAAAATTCTTTATATGCCATTCGATTCTTATGAGTGTCCACTTATCGTGCCCGTTCCCAAATATGATGGCCAACGATTTATAAATTGTGGAAATTTTTTTTCTAATTTAAAATTTTTCATAAAAAATTGTTTTGACATCAAAGTTTGAATGGGTCTACCCTCCAAGTTCAAGTTTTTCCAAAAATTCTTTATATGCCATTCGATTCCTATGATTGTCCACTTATCGTGCCCGTTCCCAGATATGATGCCCAACGTCTTATAAAATTGTGGCAATTTTTTTTATAATTTAAAATTTTTAATGAAAAATGGTCAAAATCATCAATGTTTGAATTGGCCTACCCCCAAAGTTCAAGTTTTCCCAAAAATTCTTTATATGCCATTCGATTCCTATGAGTGTCCACTTATTGTGCCTGTTCCCAGATATGATGCCCAACGCCTTATAAAATTGTGGCAATTTTTTCTAATTTAAAATTTTCATGAAAAATGGTTTTGACATCAAAGTTTGAATGGACCTACCCCCACGTTCAAGTTTTTCCAAAAATTCTTTATATGTCATTCGATTTCTATGAGTGTGCACTTATCGTGCCCGTTCTCAGATATGGTGCCCATCGTCTTGTATAAATCTGGTTATTTTTTTTTAACCATTAGTTTATTTTAAGGTTATCTTTTGGGTTGTTCATATGCAACAAACTTCATTTTGTCATTTTAACAAACTATTACAATAACAAATTTTCAGTTTTATATTCACTACACCAAAATAAATATTATGGTATGTACAACACTAACAACAACAAAAAGCAATCAGCTGTTTCCGGCTTGTTTTCTCCTGTTTGTTTATTCACCACGACAAAATATATAATATGGTATGTACAACATCAACAACAACAAATAATAATCTGCTGTTTCCGGTTTGATTTCTCCGTTTTGTTTTGCTCATGAACGTGTTGAAACAAGGGTTTCGATATTCAGCTCTAGCAACATTTTTCTTAAATTTGACTATGCAATATATATGAAGTTATCTCATTTTATCACAATCAACTACTATAAATATTCATACTGTTCGTTCGTATTACTATTAAAATTGCAACACATGTTTGCAATTTTTAGTAGCAGACACAATCCATTGCACATCCACCAAAATATATGTTCGTGCTTTAGTAGCACACACACTTTTTTGCAAACTAATATAGCACGCCATTCGTTTTATTTTGTTGTGCTGGCAATTTTCTATAGCAACAATTCACATTTCTTTGGTTGTGCTATAGCACAATTGACATTTCTTCAATTGATGCTATTAGTTGCTGTTATTGCTAAGTGTATAACATCATATCAGTAAACACACACAATGTAAGTTATTTTTGTTTTTTATATTATTTTTGGCATATAAATATTTTATGTTTTTCAATAATAATTTATTATACATATATATTTATGATTGCGAATCAGTTTATATACAAAATAAAAGAAAAAAAATATTTAATTTTATTATTAAGATTAAAAAACGTTCGTTTTTCAATGATAAACAAAGTTTTTAGTCTCAAAGATAATTTTGAGTAGCTTAATGTATCTCATATATCATTAATTCCATCATAAACAAATTTACCTTGGATCTTTCGATTTTCATCATATTCGGTATAAACAGACTCATTTGAACATGTCATGTTCAATAAAATAACTAGCAGCATCAAAATAGCCTAAAAACAAGAAATATTAATGCAACTATAGCAGAGCAAACAAAGAAAAGTAAATTGCTGCTAGTGAAAATTGCAAGCATAACAAAAATAAAACGGTTGTTGACGCGCAATATTAGTTCGGCAAAAAAGTGTGTGTGCTACTAAAGCACGAACATATATATTGGTTGTTGTACTACAAGAACGAGTTGACAACTGGTTTTATCTGCTACTAGAAATTGCAAACTAACATTGCAATTTTTATAGTAATATTTGAATAGTAACAGCAGTTTCTATTAGCAGAGTTATACAAAATTAAAATAGTAACTATATTTTTAGTATGCAGATAGATAAAAACTGATATTAACTGCAATTGACGGCTAATATAGTAGCAATTGTAAACCCTGGTTGAAACAAAAGTCGATTTTTGATAGTCAACATTTCGAACATTCGACTTTTGATAATTTATAAAAATTCGACTTTTTAGTTCGACTTTTCGACTATTTTCAACTTTTTACCATTTCTTGTAAAAAATACATGGTTTCTACATTTATTGATGCCCATTTTGTAATGTTTACCAATAAAAATTAAATGTACTAAGGCGATAATAAATTAAATAATATTATCACTTTTGTTTCTAGTAGTTAGATTTAAATTTATAAAACAGTATTATCAAACATTTTCCTAAAAGTTTCTGTAATTATATCTAAAAACTATTTTTTATAAAAATTGTAAAGAAATACTTTATTTTACGTGTCTTTGGAAATATGGTTTTTTAAATATTAAAGTTGTGCGCCCGGCCAAAGGCTGCCAATACATAGAAGAAGTTATTAACAGTTAATTAATTAATTTAAATTAAGACTGTGCTAAAGAAAGTGATTTATTCAATAATACTTTAATTTTTTAGTGATAAATTAATAATTGTTTATACATTTTGTGCAAAAATTTCACAAACTAAAAATTATAATTTAATGAAAGCTAACAATTGTAAACAAATAAAGAATTTTGACAGTTTAACGAAAAAGGCGAATTCAAAAATAAAAAACAGCTGTTCTTGCGTCACCACATTAGATTCGCCTTGGTATAGTTTAACATAAACAAAATGAAGGCGAATTTATAGAAGGTGACTTCAGAAGAACAGATTATTTTTTTATTCAGTTTTTTAGACCAAGGTACAAGGCGTATTTAACAAGGTGACAGCAGTGGCGAATTGAAATAAATACAAGCGAATTCACTTATTTTTTATATATGGAGTTTGACATAATGGCGTTCCGGCGAATATTTTTTATATATGTAGTTTGACATTATCGCGTGCTAGGTCTGTAATCAGCTGTGCTCCCGATGGCACCTTATTAAATGCATCTTGCCAAGGTATATTAATTTATAAGGTAGTGTCATCGGCGAATTCAGAATACCGAGCGAATTGGTTATATTTTTTTATATGTAGTTTCACATTGTGCCTGCACTTGAAGGCGAATTGGCTGTCAGAGAAAAATGTAAAAAACAGCTGACAAAAAAAAAAAAAAAATTTGAATCTGTTTGTAATTTAATTTATGTTTTTAAAAATAAAACAAATTTCGTGTAGTATTATTATTGGTTTTAAAACATAAAGGAATTTAACAGCAAAACAAAGTTTGACATTTACAAAATGTAAACAAAGTTTGACATTTATACTACACCACGGCAAAAAGTTAAAATAGTAGCAAAAAACAATCAGCTGTTCTGATAACACTACCTTATCTACATAAATATATAAATGTCTTTGTAAGTTTGTTTGTTTATTTGTTTGTTTGTTTGTTTGTTTGTTTGTTTGTTTGTTTGTTTGTTTGAGCATCACGCCTAAACGGCTGAACCGATTTTATTGAAATTTGGAACGTAGATAGGGCCTTACTTGGAAGCGTCAATAGGCTATAAATTTTTTCAATACTTGGACCAGAAAGGGATAAAAAGGGGGAAAAACGGGTAAAATTTGTACCTTTAGTTTTTAAACAATAATTACTAAACGGCTGAACCGATTTTTACATCGACAGGGGTAGCGAAGCGCACCGGGTCAAGCTAGTAATTAATATATCTTGGTGTAGACTATTAAACTGTCAATTAACTTGTACAACAAAACCAAAAGCAGAAACAATAACAGGATACTTTGACAGTTCAATTATCTTTTAACAAAACTAAAGTACCTGTTGTTTTTGTACACGTTGTATTTGTTGTAGTTCTGTCGTCACCTAGCTTGTGTTTATTTTTATATTGTTGTAGACAAGGCGAATCTAATAAGGTGACCTCACAAGAACAGCTGGCTTTCATTCTTGAATTCGCCGAATTCGTTCAACTGTCAAAATTTCTTATTTTTTTTTACATATTTGTTTTTGCACAATAATGTAAAATGATTAATTTATCACTAAAAAATTAAAGTATTATTTCTTTAGCACAGTTTTAATTTGTTTTTACTGTTAATAATGTCGTCTCGATAGAGAAGCTAAACGGACGTGTTTTTTTCCTATCTCCGCAAATATTTCGGTTTTTTATTGATATTGACGGATATAAACAAAATAAATATAAAAAAGAATATATATAGCTTTACCGCGAATGGACGCGAAATTATTTATTTAAAACACAACGTTTTTTTGATTAAATGATTAAGATTGAAAGTGCCAATTAAAATTAATTTTTTTTTTTTTTTTTTTCATTCTGGTGTTTGTTTTGTTTTTTCCACCAGTAAAGAGCACAAGTGCAAATAAATAAACAGAGAATACTCTTTATGAGTTTCTCAAGTGATAATCATAGTGAGCGCAGGCTTAGCTTAAACGGCAGAAATGCTTATGTGTTTGTGAATGTGGAAGAAAATTCAAAAGAAAACACGAATACAAGAGTTGGTGACAGCTTGTATTTGACCGCCAAACCGATTGATCGCGCTCGTTCATTGTCCCCAGCTTTGTTTACGAATAGTATTTGTACAACAAAAGAAAATTCTTCATTGACAGCTGTTGATAAAAGTATGGTAACCAAGAGCAAATTTTTGGCAGCGCCTGAAAGTATGCCTAGTAATTCACCCCCTAAATTGAAAACATACGCAGTAAGTACGAACCCAATTGACCAAAGAATGGGAGCAATACCTAAAAATGTTCAGCCCATAAATAGTGCACAAAAACCACAAATCCAAGTGGGAATTGATAGGTACATTACCGTACTGAAACGAGGACGCAGCCCAAAATCCTCAAAAGTTGCATCAACCGCAAAAGTACCTAAAGATAGGGAAATTGATAGGAAAACTACTGAAAACAGATTTTCTATTTTGCAAGATGAAGCAGCTGACCCCCCAACATTACCCAAGTTGTACAAACCCCCTCCTATTTATTTGAGAGAGCAAAATTCGAATGCTCTAATTAAGAATTTGATATCATTGGTCGGAGAAAATTCTTTTTACGTTGTACCTTTTAAGCGAGGTAACATAAGCGAGACTAAGATACAGGTAAATCATGAAAATGATTTCCGTAAAGTTGTTACCGAATTTGAAAACAATAAGAGAAGTTTTTACACATACCAGTTGAAGAGTAGCAAAGGCCTCCAAATTGTTATTAAGGGTATTGACTCTTGTGTAGATCCTGAGGATATAAAGGCTGCTTTGGAACATAACAGGTTTAAAATAAAAAATGTAGTCAACATTAGAAATCGCGAGAAAATTCCCCAACCACTGTTTAGAGTTGAACTAGAACCAGGTGATGTTAATCTCAAGAAAAATTAAACACACCCAATTTACAATTTAAAATATTTATTGCATCGTAAAATTACGATAGAAGAGCCACATAAGAGATCGGGACCCGTCCAGTGTTTAAATTGTCAAGAATATGGTCATACTAGGGCATATTGCAAATTACCTCCCGTTTGCGTGGTGTGTGGAGAATTGCACGGTTCTACCCAATGCGATAAATCCAAAACCGACTCAAAAGTAAAAAAATGCAGCAATTGTGGCGGAAATCACACAGCAAATTACAGAGGATGCCCAGTATATTCCATAGTTAAAAAAACATTAACACAGAAACCTAGTATTTATCCTGTGCAATCAAAGAACCTAGTTGATACCCATTACCCCCAAATCTCGCAAACCATGAATAATAAAGGTTCATACGCTAGTGTTCTAAGAACAAATCAAACTTTTGCTCAAAACCCACCATTAGGAAGTGAAAATAACCGTAATATCAATGTGGAATTTGCAGACCAACATCCCACTTCTAATTTTAGTCGACTGGAAGCTACAATAGAGACCCTAGTGACATCGGTTAACAATTTTACCAACTCTATGAGTAATATGATGCAGGAAATGCTTAAAATGCAATCTGTGTTATTACAAGCTATCCTAAATAAGCCATGAACTGTTTGAAAATATGTTTCTGGAATGCAAACGGCATACGCCAACACAAAAACGAACTCGAATATTTTTTAAGAAACCAACAAATTGATGTAATGTTGGTTTCTGAAACCCATTTGACGTCCAGAAGTTCATTTCGAATAAATGGATATGTAATATATGATACCAAAGATCCCAGAGGTAGATCATGCGGAGGCTCGGCAATTTTAATAAAAGCTCGAATCAAACACTACTTAATGTGTGATCTTTGCGAAGATTATCTTCAAGCTACTACTATCTGTCTTGAAGATTTTCATCGAAACTTAGTGATTTCATCGATATACTCACCCCCTAGATTTTCAATTACAGAAAGTCAATATAATAGATTTTTTAAATCACTAGGCCCCCGTTTCCTGGCAGCTGGCGATTATAATGCTAAGCACACATTCTGGGGATCACGACTGATTACCCCTAAAGGTCGTGTTTTGTTTGATACAATTTCTAAAATGGGTTTGAATGTGATTTCGAGCGGCCAGCCTACTTACTGGCCTACTGACCCGCGAAAAATACCGGATGTTATTGATTTTAGCGTGATGAAAAATATCCCTGGAGAAATGATTCAAGTTGAATCCTCGCTGGAACTATCTTCAGATCACTCACCCACTATTGTTACTTTATTGAGCCCCCGAGAAATTGTATCCCCGACTGGTAATTTAGCGATGGCAGGCACAAGAATTAATTGGTTCAAATATAAAAAATACCTTAGTACACATTGCTCGGAAAACATATCGCTAAGAACACCAGAAAACATCGATCACTTTCTTATCAATTTCGATAAAAATCTCAAACTGGCTGCTCAACATGCTACCCAAACCCCCCGACAAATCAGATATAATAGAATTTATTCTGCAGATGTCGAACGGCTCTTAAATGAAAAAAGAAGAGTTCGAAGAGAGCGGCAATTGCACAGATCCCCCCAACTCAAATCGAAGCTTAAAGATTGTATAAAAAGACTTAAAAAGCTCTTGGAATTTCGAAAAATGGAATCATTGAATAAATATCTAGAAAGCCTGGACGCAACCCCGCAATCGGATTACTCATTATGGCGAGCCACAAAAAGTCTTAAAAGACCTGTCATATGTAAGCCCCCCTTGCGAAATTCAAGTGGCGGTTGGGCAAGAAATGATACTGAAAAAGGGAATCTGTTTGTTAATCATTTGAAGCAAGTATTTACCCCGAACACATCAAATGAAACTATTGAGTTGCCACGTGTTGTACCCCATATTGGAGCAGCCGTACCCCTACGTTTTGAGATTCGAGAGATCGAAAAGGCTATTGTTGATTTAAACTCCAAGAAAGCACCTGGTATTGACAAAATCAGTAACAAGATGCTTATGGAGCTACCCCGGATAGCAATAAAAATAATTCTTTTTATTTTTAATGCTATATTACGCCTTGAATATTATCCTCCAGAATGGAAGGTTTCACTGGTTACCATGATACCTAAGCCGGGAAAAGATCACACAAAAGTAGAATCATATAGACCAATCAGCCTATTGTCTAATATATCAAAGCTATTTGAGAAGATACTCATGAACAAGTTGTACCCGATGTTAATTGAAAACAATTGTATACCGAATCATCAATTTGGATTTAGAAGAAAACACAGTACTATCGAACAAACCCATAGACTTGTAAATATTGTAAGAAAAGCGTTTGAGGAAAAGAAATATTGTTCCGCTCTCTTTATCGACATTTCTCAAGCGTTTGATAAAGTATGGCATGATGGTTTAATATACAAACTGAGTCAAAATTTACCCGCAAACACACATAAGCTATTTAACTGGTCGAACATTTAAGGTTAAAGAAGGAGACTTTTTAAGTAGTCCCCAACCCATTGAAGCTGGAGTTCCCCAAGGCAGTATCCTGGGACCCTTTTTATATTTGATATATTCGTCTGATATGCCAACTAACAATCGCACGCATACATCAACATTTGCAGATGATACTGCTATTCTAAGCATTCATGAAAACCCTGAAGAAGCGTCTCGTTACTTACAAAATCACATATTTGAATTAGAAAAATGGTTAAAACAATGGAAAATTAAAGTCAACGAGCAAAAATGTACACATATAACATTTACATTACGTAGAGAATCATGCCCCCCCATTCATATCAATAACCAAACAATAATCCAACAATCGGAAGTTAAATACCTCGGAATACATCTCGATCGTTGTCTTACATGGAAAAGTCATATAGATGCAAAATTGACTCAAATGAAATTGAAATCAATTCAAATTAATTGGCTCATTGGCAGAAACTGTACGCTTAGTCTAGATTGCAAACTTCTACTTTATAACATGATCATAAAACCGATATGGTGTTATGGCATACAGCTATGGGGCACGGCCTCAGCGTCAAATGTAGAAAAGATCCAAAGACGCCAAAACAAGTTTTTAAGAATGATTACAGAGGCCCCCTGGTATATCAAAAACGCGAATATACACAAAGATCTAAACGTGCCCCTTGTAAAAACTGAGATCACGAAAAATGTGGAAAGATATTTAAAAAAACTTGAAATTCACCCAAACCCACTGGCCCGCAACATATTAGATAACCGTGGCCACACTCGATTAAGAAGGAGGGACACAGCTGACCTAAGACTAGAAGGAAGAATGCCTATTTAATAAAAGCAACAATCAATAAACAATTTTTCGTCCGGCACTGGCTGGACTAATTAATTATAATTATTAGATATAAGATTTGAAATACTTGTTGTTAGTTCATTAAGTAATGAAGATACAATAAATAAAAAATTAAATTGAAAAAAAAAAAAACTGTTAATAATTTTAATTTTAATGTGCGGCCTTTGGCCGGACGCACATCTTTAACACTTAAAAATTTCACTGAAATATACATAAGCTTGGATTATATGCAGTACAAAGTTGTCGAAAATGAAAAACATCTTGCCAATGACACGTAAAATGCATAGGTTTTATATTTATTGGCAATAACATTGATCTTGTACAGGCGGCATACATTCAAGAATTATATGGTAGTTTTTTCTACTTAAAACAACATCCAAATATCGAAATTCTACAGCATCATGTGAATTATATGAAGTACAAGATGTTCACTGACTCGCAAATGTAAAATTGATTGGGTTTCCATCTAAACTATTACAAATCACAAAATATCAGTTATTTCTAAAATAATGTATTTGTTTACAATTTGTATTTATTATCAGCTGATTTTGACATTTGGACGAATTTTTCACAAAAACAAAAAGGATGTTGTTTTTGCCTTGTTGTATTTGTTGCCGTGGCGCTCTCACCTAATTAGATTCGCCTTGGTTGTAGAGTAGTACCAAGGCGAATTCATATAAGGTGGTGGCAGTTCTAAAAAAACAACAATTGGTCTTAACAAATGTCAAAAAACAAAAATGAAAAATTAACAAATATGTATTAAAACTTTATATCGCGTAAATAATTGAATAGTGAGGGCTTTACTTATATATGTAAAAAATAAATATTTTGTTAATAAGCTCAGAATATGTAGATATTTAAATACAAAAAATTAAAAAAAAAAGTAATCTGCTGTTTGGCTGACTCCACCTTATACAAATTTGCCATGAGTTGTACAGACCTTAGTAATATTCCTTGCCCGTTCAAAAGGTGATGGCAGTTCTACAAAAATAACAATTGGTCTTAACAAATGTAAAACAACAAAAACGAAAAATTAAGCAAATATGTATTAAAACTTGATATACACACAAAAAAATAATCGAGGCTATATCATCTAAGCTTAAATAGTTAATTTATTTTTATATGAAAACTAAAAACTAAGTTTTAATTTCTATGCCAATAGGTAATTCAAACAATACACTTTACCTAAAAACCATGTTAATATAACTATTGGAATTAGTAATTTGATATTTGGTATATTTTTTGTTTATTTTATTGTCAATTGAAAATATTTTTGGTGCAAAAGGGTATGTATGAAATTATCTAAAGTTTTAGTTATATTAACTAAGAAACTTTGTAAATGCCATTCTACCCTTGCGCTTAGTTAAATTTGTACTATATTTTTAGGAAATATAACCTATGGATTTTTTGTGTGTAGTGTAGATTATTGAATAGTGAGGGCTTTACTTATTTATGTAAAAAATATATATTTTGTTAATAAGATTAGAATATGTAGATATTTAAATTATAAAAACAAGCTTTGACATCTGTTAGAACCAAAAAGCGAAAGAAAGTAATCAGCTGTTTGACTGACTCCACCTTGTATAAATTCGCCTTACCCGTACGTTTTCAACACAAACTATGGTTGTTTTTGGGTTTGATTTCTTTACATATATTATGTATAATTGTTTTGATAGAAATATGGTAGCACCATATTATGACACTATTGAGACTGGGTTCTATTTAAAATATAATGCACAGTTTACTTCATACAATAATAAAATATATATTTTTTTAATTTATATATTTGTCTATTTTATATACGTGTTTCTTTATTTTAATGGATTACGAGTTTATAAATATTTTAGTTAATTATGTGTAGTGTTCCACCAAAGTTTTTCCAAGTTTGTCGCCTTTGTCTAATGTTAATCGAGGAACATGATATATCAGCACATCGAATTTACAGTACAACTAGTGTACCAAATGATTATAGTAATGAATGTAAATGCAACAAAAAATTAGACAATGGCAAGTGCTGCAATAGAGCTCGAAAATGCCGCAGCTGTGATAAATATAAAAATAAACAAAATTTAAATGACTCGATTCCAACTATACTTCATACGACGCTACCGCGAGTGCCTTTGTCAATTAACCCCTTGCAAACTTATTCTTTAAATATACAATATGATGATGAATACTCAAATAATTTAAAAGAATTAGATATTTGTAAACAATCTTTGCCCGTATTTAATCCGTCTTCTGGCATAAGTGACGATTTTAATGAGTCAATGCAAAATCATTCATGTCATTTTAACAAAAACATTAGTGATGTCCCTAAACAGTTTTGTTTAGATGATTCATCAGCAAACATTGTAATACAAATCTTAAAGTGCCTGTCTTTAGAAGTAAGTACTGTAGCTTTTAGTGAATTAAATAAATTGATTTTATATTTGCATACATATATGTATTTCAGTTAAATAACTTGCATACATAGCTAACTTCATACTACAATTTAACAAGTACTGGGCTAATGTAGTACATGCTTGTGAAAGGACAGTGCTCAGCTTTTCTGCTATAGTTTATCCACACTGAATGTATGGTTTTACCATACAAAATCATTATGTTAAAACCTTTTTTGTATTGGTTTTAAATAGGTTTTATGAAATACAATATTGTTTTGTACAAGGCGAATTTATAGAAGGTGTCGACAGAACCAAGGTATATTAATTATAAGGTAGTGTTATCAGACCAGCTGATTTTTTGCTACTATGTTCATTTTTCGCCGTGGTGCAGCATAAATGTCAAACTTTGTTTACATTTTGTAAATGTCAAACTTTGTTTTGCTGTTAAATTCGTTTATGTTTTAAAACCAATAATAATAGTACACGAAATTAGTTTTATTTTTAAAAACATAAATTAAATTACAAACAGATTCAAATTTATAAACATGTTTTGTTTAACAAAAATTCGCTTTGATTTATTTGTCAGCTATTTTTGATATTTTTCCCTGACAGCCAATTCGCCTTCAAGTGCAGGTACAATGTCAAACTACATATAAAAAAATTATAACCAATTCGCTCGGTATTCTGAATTCGCCGACGACACTACCTTATAAATTAATATACCTTGGACCAAGGCGAATTCATATAAGGTGTACTCGTTAGCCCAGCTGATCATCAGCTTTTTATCTAAATTGTCAAAATTTGTGTTAATATTGGTGCGCGTCATATATATGTGTGTCTTTGTGTTTGTGTGTTTTTGATGCGTCCACTTTTTTCCTATTGTTTTATATTCAATTTCTTCTGTTTTTCCACGCGTTTGAACTTTCGTCAAACATTTTAACATCCTCCACATGAAATAAAGCAATAAATATAAAATTTACACTGGTTTGTTGTTAAATTCCAGTTTAATATTGAATTCGCCGTACTTGTATTTTTTGACAGATGGGATGAAAAGCAAAAACAAAAATGTATGTTGTTTTTGTATTGTTGTATTTGTTGTAGGGACGAGTACACCTTATATGAATTCGCCTTGCCTTGGACAGAACTACAACATGTAAAAAAACAACAAAGATAAGTGAACTGTCAAAGTTGCCTGTTGCTTTTTTGCTTTTGGGTTTGTTATATTTTTCGCCACAACAAACACAAGTCTAAACATCTGAATAAAAAAAATAATCAGCTGTTCTTCTGAGGTCACCTTCTATAAATTCGCCTTGGTTTTGTAGGCACTAAATTCAGAGCAAGGCGAATTTATACAAGGTGGAGTCAGTCAATCAGCTGATAACTTTTATTTTCGCTTTTTGGTTCTAACAGTTGTCAAAGCTTTTGTTTATATTTAAATATCTGCATATTCTAAGCTTATTAACAAAATATTTAATTTTAATATAAATAAGTAAAGCCCTCACTATTCAATTATCTATACTATATTAAGTTTTAATACATATTTGTTTAATTTTTAATTTTTGTTTTTTGACATTTGTTAAGACCAATTGTTGTTTTTGTAGAACTGCCACCACCTTGTATGAATTCGCCTTGATTCAGAGCTACCAATATTAAAATGTTGGAAACAGCTGATAAAAGAATAAAAAACAAATCAGTCGTAAAGCACAAAGTATACAGAGGCGACAAATTTGACAGTACAAAAACACTAAAATCAGCTTTTTTTGAAATAGTTTCGCTAGAAAGAGAAAACAAATTTTGCGGTTTAATACAGACAGTGCGTTAAAACAAACAACACTATATAATACTATAAAAAAGCACAAAACAAAACCAGTTGAAATTGTTTCGAGTGAAAGAGACAATATTTTTTTTTGCCGTGTCGCCTCTGTATACTTTGTGCGTAAAGTAAGTCTGGGTTGATTAACAACTCGCGCGTCATTGCAATTATTTCTTAAGTGCAGTCAGGCCCGTTTTCGTTTTTTTGCCTTCGACAATTTTGCGTCTCACTCTGGCACGTGTGTGATGTAAGGACAGCAACAATAAAAAATACAAGAGAAAAATAAGCTTTTGAACAAAACATAACGAAAATGTTTTATTGAAATGTGGCAGGAAAAAATAGAGTTTGTCCAATAAATGTTAAAACCAGATTTATGAAAGCTTATAGTGTGAATACAAAATTAGCTGATTAAGGTTTTAACCAGGGACCGAAAATAATAATTATTCTTGAAATTTCAAAGGAAAAAGAAAATATCGGATAGCCAAGTCAAGTACCATTTTAATCGTTTTCAATAATATTCCCATAAAATAACATGCTTTTTATACCCTACACCACCATAGTGGGGAGGGTATATTGGATTTGTGCAGATGTTTGTAACGCCCAAAAATATTAGTCTAACACCCACCTTAAAGTATACCGATCGACTTAGAATCACTTTCTGGGTCGATTAAACGATGTCCGTCCGTCCGTCCGTCCGTCTGGCTGGCTGGTTGTCCATGTAAAGCTTGTGCGCAGAGTACAGGTCGCAATCTTGAAGATATTTCGATAAAATTTGGTACATATCACTTTTTCTGCCCAAGGACCAAGCCTATTGAAACTGGCTGAAATCGGTCCATTATTTCACCTAGCCCCCATACCAATTACCTCCCGAAACTGGACTTTATCGGTCATAAATGTTTAATTTATATATGTATCTACACAAGTTTTTCTCCAAATAAGTTTTATATATACAGAATTCATGTCACCAAATTTTATTACGATCGGTCCATAATTAGTCGTAGCTCCCATAGAAGGCCTGCTTCCGATAATTACTTTAACGAGCATAAATCTCTTAAAAATGTTGGTATACACATAAAATGCAACATAAATAACTTTCATATAGACATTAATCACACCACTTAATTTCATGGTGATCGGCCCATAATTGGTCATAGCTCCAATATAAGGCTTACTTCCGAAAATCGCTCACGAATATAAATTATTGAAATTTTGAAAGAAAAATGGTTTTGCTCATTTACTTAGTGTAGGGTATTATATGGTCGGGCTTGACCGACCATACTTTCTTACTTGTTAAATTCTTGATTTTTATTTTTTTTTGTCAAAAATAATTGTTATTTTTTGATTTTATTTTTTTTTGTCAGAAATATTTGTCAAACTTTGATTTTTATTTTTCAGACTATAACATATATGTAAATAAAACTCAATAACTAATTTCAATATCTGCCAAAAATATAAAAAATAAAAATTATTTCTGACAAAAAAAGAATAAAAATCAAAGTCTGACAAAAAAATAAAAACCAAAGTTTGACAAATATTTCTGAAAAAAAATAAAAATCACAGTTTGAAAAATATTTCTGAAAAAAAAAAAATCAAAAAATAACAATTATTTATGACAAAAAAACAAAAAAAAAAAATAATAAAAATCAGAAAATAACAATTATGTTGTGATTTTTATTATAAATGTCATAATTGTTACGGTCCCTGGTTTTAACTTTAGGTGTGAAAAGACTATTAGATGTTGAAAGCTAATGTTATAGGCATTTATTAACAAATATCACGAACAATTAACTTTGAAAAAATAAATAATTATCGACGTTAGCTGAAATGTTCCCAGAATTTTAGTTTTTGAGACTTAAGACTAGTTTACATTGTCCGACAAGTAAATTGTCAAAATTTTGGGTAGAATGGGATAGTCTAAACCAATGGTGCCCAAGCCCTATACTCTTGGTGCTCATTTGTTTTTGTAAATGCTCTTAGCTATATGCTGTGTGTTTCTATACTCAATACAGCACTCAGCACTAGCAATATGAAATACACAAACAACTTTGCCTTGTTTGTTTTTTTGTCGATCTTCAATGTCTACACTCAAGTGCAAAGGAACAACACTTTCGTATGCTTTGCTGGTAAACATTGACGACAGCGATCATCAATGTAGATTTTGTTTTTGTTTATCGTATAGTTTTGTTTAAAAAAGTGTGTATTTTTTTCTTTATTCTTTGTATCAAGGCGAATTTATACAAGGTGGAGTCAGTCAATCAGCTGATAACTTTTTTTTCGCTTTTTGGTTCTAACAGTTGTCAAAGCTTTTGTTTATATTTAAATATATACATATTCTAAGCTTATTAACAAAATATTTATTTTTTACATAAATAAGTAAAGCCCTCACTATTCAATTATCTACACTATATTAGGTTTTAATACATATTTGTTTAATTTTTAATTTTTGTTTTTTGACATTTGTTAAGACCAATTGTTGTTTTTGTAGAACTGCCACCACCTTGTATGAATTCGCCTTGCTTTGTATGTTTTGGTTTTTACAACAAAAAAAAAATTGCATAAAAATTAGTTTTTCTTTAAATGTATTTGTAGGCATTCATATTGTTCAGGTTACGAAGATTTTCGTCAATTTATACCTACACAATCCGAATGTAAATAATAGAGCGTAAAAATTGATGGTGTTGCGGATATTTTATTTTTGTACCCACACATGCACACAAATTAAATCCCTCCATTTGTGCACCACTGGTCTAAAGCATGATATATAAAAAACTACAAGGTAGTTTCATTTATAATTATTTGACAAGAAAGGAGATTTTCAGATAAGCGTTGCCACATTTAGAAAAAGGTTGTTACAATTGACAATACTTATCTTTAAAATAAATAAAAAATGGATTAATCTAAGGGCCAATTTCGTATTTAAATATGAATTATATTTAAGTTCTATATAAATACGAGAATGGGTTTCTCAGTGCTTTTTTAAATATTACTTAAATGGGTAACGTTGGCCATTTAAATTCTATTTAAGTTTCATAAACTATGGTTGAACATCTCCTCTGTCTTTGCCCAGCTCTATCTGATGCTCGGTCTGCTACAATTGGCAGTCCTCTTTTGCATGGCTTAGCGGATATATCTAATGTGGATGTCAGGAGGATAGATTCGTTCATCCGTGCGTCAGGTTGGTTCGGCACTGATCCCATTCCCTACATGTGAAGGACCTCTTATGGACCTGATCATGATCTTTAGGGTATCATTTTGTTGTCTTTTTTTTCACTCTATTGTAGCGCTTTTTTTTACAGCATCTATCAAAAACTACAATTCCGAAATTGAGGCATCTTCTGTGCATTTTCCTGTCAATAATTTTATTGTTTAATAATAATTTTTTCTTGTTGGGCAAAATGTAGTGTTGGTCAAAATAATAGCACCACAGAATCTTAAAGGAATTAACTTGGGCAATATTTTTATTTCCATAGTAATTTTAATGACATATATAAAATCTTTAATTAATCTCTATTTCTTCTATGAGTAAAGTTTTCTTTTAGAAATATTCACCTTTTAATCAATTATATGTTTTTTTTTTTTTTTTTTTTTGAAAAATACCCAGATTTTGTGCAGTCAAAATAATAGCATCATCGTAAGAAATTGTCGAAAAAATATAGAATACTAGATTGACCCTGTGCGCTTCGCTACCCCTGTCGATGTAAAAATCGGTTCAGCCGTTTAGTAATTATTGTTTAAAAACTAAAGGTACCAATTTTACCCGTTTTTTCCCCTTTTTATCCCTTTCTGGTCCAAGTATTGAAAAAATTTATAGCCTATTGACGCTTCCAAGTAAGGATCTATCTACGTTCCAAATTTCAATAAAATCGGTTCAGCCGTTTAGGCGTGATGCTCAAACAAACAAACAAACAAACAAACAAATAAACAAACAAACTTACAAAGACATTTATATATTTATATAGATTTATATAGATTTAAATATTTTCTAATTTTTTTAGTAACAAAAAAGTGGTGTATGTGAGCTCCAGTTTAAAAATATTTATACATATTTAGAAATTGTATTGAAAAACATTGCGCTCAAATAAAAATACGAATTTAACGTTGCGAAACCGCTTATCACTTTTAATCATAACACTCTTGGCCCACCGTTTCTAAAAACAGGCTTTGTGTTCACTTCGGTGGTTAAAAGTGACGACTAGTGTTGCATTTATTGTCTGACCATTACAATAAGAAAATTTAAATTATTTAAAAAAGTTTCACCAAAACCAAAATAACGTTATCTATTAAAAGTTATATTTCAAAAATCGCATTACCATTCTTTAACATTCAAGTACCAAAATACTTTTTTTTGTCAAATAATTAAACAAATTATATTGACTTCTATAGAATGTCCTCTGATTTCAAATTTCAACCAAAAAGTAAGATAAGATTAATAAAACACACAGATTTTAAAATTATAGTTTGATCGTAGTTTTCCTACTATAACATTCGAAAAATATATTCAGTATGTGGAATAAATAATTCAATATTATATGATCAAATGCTCGATAAAAAAAACTGTTTTTCTCAAATTTCAAAATTATTTCAGAAATTCGACTTATGCAGTCGCATTTAAGACCCTTTGGATTACCCTCCCTATATAGTGTGTTACGTGTACAATTCCATATTTTTCCAAATTCGTCGCCAGAACTTCATAATAAAAGTGACTTTTTCATTTTATATTAATATTATTATAAAAAAATTCTGAAATATTTTTTTAATTTTTTATATATTTGAAATTATTTTTTATAGATATTTCAGACGTATTTTTTGTATTATAATTCAGGTATCAAGACTGTTAAGTGATTAACAGTGCTCTGTTGACTCTAACATTAAAAATGTGGGTTTTGTCTGTGCTATTTAAATACGAATATATCTTCACACACATAATTTTATTTGTGGTAGAATCAATTTTTGGCATTAAAAATAGAAGAAAATTTAAATGAATTAAAATTTAAACATTTTTACAGAACTCTGTGGCTGCTGAAAATTAATACAACCTCAAAAATATGATGTGTGTGAAGATAAATATTCCGAGTTAAATACGTTTTTGAAAAATAACGCATGCGATAAAATGTGAATTAGGCATATTTGCGTAACATTTTAAGACTTTAAATAACTTTTTACAAAAAAATACTTTACAGTAAATTTATAACTTCTATAAACATTTTGTTCATAATTCCTTGTAAAAAATTATATTCGTGCTTGAAAATATGACAGTAAAAATTTCTCATTAATGAGTTCTCTGAGGGATCTGGACACTGTGACCAAATCTAACTACCTCAAGGAATAAAACCTAGTGGGTAAAAAAGATAATGAATAGTGCCTTTAAACTGCACTAGCAGTTTTTCTCAATTGTATTTGTGAACAATTAAATTCATGTTAGAAAATATGACAGTAAAAATTTCTCATATATGAGTTCTCTGAGGGATGAGGACACTGTGACCAAATCCTACTACCTCAAGGAATAAAACCTAGTGGGGAATGAAGGTAATGAATAGTGCTTTTAAATAGCATTTACGGGTTTTCCCAATTGTATTTGTTTATTTAAAAAGCTTTTTTCAGGAATCTGGTTGGAAATTATAATTATTCTCGGAGCCGATAAACAAAATAAATAAGCATTTTTTATTTTGCTCATGAAACAAACCGCAATAAGAAATCAGAAGAAAATAAATGAAACAAAGAAAAAATAAGATGTTAGGATTTCATTAGGATAATTTATTGAATATCTTTTCAATAAGGATTACCTTTATCTTAAGTTTAAAACGGAAACCACATTTTGGACATTTTGACCAGGTTGACAGATGCTTTTGGGCTTTATTGGGGAAAGAGATAGTTTGCTTTTTGTAACTTTCCGCCTTTATATAGATTAAAGCTAAGGGGTAAAACTTTGCTAATCTCTTATATTAAGGCCAAAGGAATCATTAGTCTTTTGGCATTAACATTGCCGGCCGCCATGCAGGATGTGCAAGAGGAAAAAAATGGAATTACAATTTATTAATTAATTTTTTTTTTCATTGGTTAAACAATATATATGATTATTTAAGATAATACAAAATTCAAACTAATACAAAAATCCATATATGTACGTTTTATAATTTGCCTGGTGTATTTTAAGCCTAAAAGTGCATTTATATTAATTATAATATGCAAAGCCCATAAATGGCCCAACCAAATATGGTACTTTGTGCTGTCGGAAAGCCTACTCGAGAAAAAATGCCTTGTCATATGACCTTGGGATAAATGTCAACACCGATGATAATGTCAATGGCCGCAGATTCGTAGTACTTCGAGTCAGCTAGGAAAAGGTTTCAGAAGTCCTTTTTTATGAATCAGGCAATGATTGTGTTGGAGTATGTATCGTTATACGATTGTCAACCCGAAAAGTACCTATAATCTTCGAATTAGAATCATATCTCGATTTCAAAACAAGTGGGCATATAGTTTCTCCCTGCAGTGAATACGCTGTTAATTCCAGTGCCGAGCCAGAATCGAGTAAACAACGAACGTGGGACGTTGTGGAACCGAGTTTTACTAGGACAGTAGGAAGAAGGATTAGAGTGTTCTGGCGGATAATTTGAGTCAAGGAGGTTGGATGCAGATTGGACTTAGCTGGAGATGGATTATTGGTTGTCGACTTTTGAGATCTTGAAGAAGTAGATGAACTCGGACCGGGATATGGTGAACGAGATTGATTTGAAGGTAAGAAGTTTTGATGTATAAGCTTGAGTCTCTGCCACCGATTTATTAAAGAAATGTACGGTTATCTTGCGGAAATGTGTCTTGAAAGACTTTACTCCAGCCTTCCAAAGTCCACTCATGTGGGGAGCCGCCGCACTGTGGTTCAGATCTCAATTTCATCGGCCAAAAGTCCAACTTTTTGTTAACTCCGATTTCAAAAATTTTAACGCCATTCAATAGTAAACACATTGAAACTAAGGTAGCCAAAAAATTAGATACAAATATTGTCAATTGTGTCCGTGGCATGCTGTTAAAGTCAAATATTTTATGTCATTTTATAAAAAATGTGATTTTTGTAAATTTGATCAGAATTAAATTATCATTACTCGCAAACTATTATAGACAATTAGATGATTTTTTTTGGTATGTTGGTAGGATAATAGTCTTTAAGAATTGGTAAGATTATGATTTGTCACTGTGCCGTATATGACTGCTGTGTTATTAAATTATTTCTCAGGTACTATATTTTAGAAAAATTTTAGTTTCAGTGAAAAAAGTGCTTAGGATCAAAAGGGGTTAAACAAATTTTACTACGAGGAGAAAGGCCAAAGTGTCCTCTTTAAGACCATATCTACTTGTTGACCTATTTGTTGAACACTTTTTTCATTTGAATTAAATTACTCCCAATTTTTTTTTTTTAATTTTACCTGTTCATATGACAAATATAAATACACCAAGCAATAAAAGTTGTGATAGGTATTATATAATTATTATTTTATTATTACTAATTTTTTGTGCGTATTTTATCTATTTTTGGGCCTTTTTAGTTTCTATCACTTTTTATTGAACTTATTTATGCTACCAAGGACATAGTATAACGTAATGTAAGAATAGGATAAAAGCCAGCGGTATTCGAAAAGAAACCCAATTGCTATAATATATCTAAGCGATAACAATAACATTTTAAAATCTTTATAAAACATGGAGAGCTTCTACTATAAAGAATTATCCGAAGAGTATTTTAAAAAAGTAAACTTATATATCCATGCAGCACCGAAATAAAATCGGACTTGGAACATAAAATTACGGATTTCGTAAAAAACTTAACAAAGCGCAAAAAAAAAAAAATTGGATGGAGCAATCAAAGATTTTATACCATGTTTGAAAACTGGTTAAATTGCGAACTGTCTAGTATCTTCAAAGGTACAAACCAAAACAATCTTGGCAAAAATACGGAAACTTAAGGAGATTAATGTAGAAATCGGATGTGAAAATATACAATAAACTTTGCTATATCAATTTCAATCACAAAAACAACTCACAAACGTCGACATAATTCAACAAGTTTTTAACGCTAGTCCAGTGAGAACAAAACGGATTCTTAAAAGTATTCCAACGCCAAGCGATGAAAAACAGTTCTCAAATGAAGAAGCATTAGCATTATTTTTGGATCTGAAGTTAACAAAACAGCAATATAATCAGCTCAGATTGCGTGCGGGTGAAAAAGGCTCTCAAAGCTCAAAGGATTGTTTGCCACCAGTGGACACTATTACAATCACATCGATTTCGGCAGAGGTACTACTTCAAGATCTAGTTAATCATACAACTCAGCGCTTGCTACTGTCATTTAAAGGAAATGATTTGAAGAAATATGGAAACTGCAAGTTAACTAACTCTCTTTTGCAAATGGGGATGTGATGGTTCTTCTGGACAAAAACAATACAAGCAATATGTATGTGAAAATACTTCAGACACAGATATGTTCATAAAAATTTGGAAGACTCGGAGGCTTCGACCAGTAGGAACCATACAAAGGATATTTGGAAAAATCAAACACCATCTTCTACAAAATACTGCAGACCAATTAAATTTGAATTTAAAAGGAAATTCATGAAGTCATTTAAAAAGACAGCCATTCGAATTAGAGATTGACGGCCAGACAATTGAAGTAAGCTACAAATTAGTGCTAACGATGATAGATGGAAAAGTAGGCCAGACTTTGACTGACACAAGTGCTTCATTCAGCTGCATTATATGTCAAACCACATCAAGCCACTTAAACCAACTGCCGGAAAAAATCATCAGATAATACTGATGCATATGAATTTGGATTATCACCGCTACATATAAGAATACGATTCATGGAACACATAGTAAAAATTAGTTATGATTTCGATTTTGGACCTGCAGAATCAATAAGAAACAACGACACCAATAAGGTCAGAACGGATTTTTGCAAATATATGTAGGTTGATAATAGATCAACCAAAACAAGGATCAGGTAATACGAATGATAGGAACACAGCAAGAAGATCCCGAAAGAGCATCTAAAATAAGATTTAAAACAATTATCGATATACTTGTGTGCAAGGAACAAATTGATGCTAAAAAATTTGGTAATTATGCTAAGGAAACTGCACAAATATATACAACCAAATAAACCGTTTTTAGTCGAACCTGTTATACAATTGATAAAGTAGAAACCTGTTCTCAAAATTATCCAGGTTATTATTAAAATGTTTTTTTTATTTAAAACAGATTAAAAAACAAAAAATTCGCATTTTCGTACTAAATGCTATACAAAAGTTAAAAGTAAACCAACCATTATCAAACGGACGTGTTATTTCGGACCTTTCCGGAGGCAAGGCCTCCATAATTTGCTTTTGGCACAAATTTGACCAGAAGTCTAGAATAGTTGGAATTATAAGGAAGAATGATTGGATGTTTCTCGTCATAGGTAAGCCCTGGTGAAGATTCTAGTCGACCACGAGAACGAATTACTCCTTCTGCATCAAGAAACTGATTTAAGTTCAAGAGAGTACTAGTTTTGGAAATGGTTTGTCTACCGGAAAGGGCTTTGTACTCGTGCTGATAGTGTGCTTTTTGGTATACGGAAATAAGATAGGTTTTGACGAAGCTTATTTCGGATCTATAAATTAAAAGTGAAGTTTTATGGAAATTGGAACGATTTCGGATGTGAGTCCTATAGAAAAAACGATAGACATATGCCATAACTCGCATTGCCCTATAAAAGAGGAAAATCGTTCTAAAATATCTTCGAAATTCGTAAAATAAGATAAATGTACATTTATTGAACTCTGTGGCTGCTGAAAATTAATACAACCTCAAAAATATGATGTGTGTGAAGATAAATATTCCGAGTTAAATACGTTTTTGAAAAATAACGCATGCGATAAAATGTGAATTAGGCATATTTGCGTAACATTTTAAGACTTTAAATAACTTTTTACAAAAAAATACTTTACAGTAAATTTATAACTTCTATAAACATTTTGTTCATAATTCCTTGTAAAAAATTATATTCGTGCTTGAAAATATGACAGTAAAAATTTCTCATTAATGAGTTCTCTGAGGGATCTGGACACTGTGACCAAATCTAACTACCTCAAGGAATAAAACCTAGTGGGTAAAAAAGATAATGAATAGTGCCTTTAAACTGCACTAGCAGTTTTTCTCAATTGTATTTGTGAACAATTAAATTCATGTTAGAAAATATGACAGTAAAAATTTCTCATATATGAGTTCTCTGAGGGATGAGGACACTGTGACCAAATCCTACTACCTCAAGGAATAAAACCTAGTGGGGAATGAAGGTAATGAATAGTGCTTTTAAATAGCATTTACGGGTTTTCCCAATTGTATTTGTTTATTTAAAAAGCTTTTTTCAGGAATCTGGTTGGAAATTATAATTATTCTCGGAGCCGATAAACAAAATAAATAAGCATATTTTATTTTGCTCATGAAACAACCCGCAATAAGAAATCAGAAGAAAATAAATGAAACAAAGAAAAAATAAGATGTTAGGATTTCATTAGGATAATTTATTGAATATCTTTTCAATAAGGATTACCTTTATCTTAAGTTTAAAACGGAAACCACATTTTGGACATTTTGACCAGGTTGACAGATGCTTTTGGGCATTATTGGGGAAAGAGATAGTTTGCTTTTTGTAACTTTCCGCCTTTATATAGATTAAAGCTAAGGGGTAAAATTTTGCTAATCTCTTATATTAAGGCCAAAGGAATCATTAGTCTTTTGGCATTAACATTGCCGGCCGCCATGCAGGATGTGCAAGAGGAAAAAAATGGAATGAGTCAGTCGGTCTTGTCCAATATGTTGCTTCTGTACAGAAATAAGAAAAAATAGATATTAGAACAATTAATTCATGTGTATGTAATACAATTAATTTTTTTTTTCATTGGTTAAACAATATATATGATTATTTAAGATAATACAAAATTCAAACTAATACAAAAATCCATATATGTACGTTTTATAATTTGCCTGGTGTATTTTAAGCCTAAAAGTGCATTTATATTAATTATAATATGCAAAGCCCATAAATGGCCCAACCAAATATGGTACTTTGTGCTGTCGGAAAGCCTACTCGAGAAAAAATGCCTTGTCATATGACCTTGGGATAAATGTCAACACCGATGATAATGTCAATGGCCGCAGATTCGTAGTACTTCGAGTCAGCTAGGAAAAGGTTTCAGAAGTCCTTTTTTATGAATCAGGCAATGATTGTGTTGGAGTATGTATCGTTATACGATTGTCAACCCGAAAAGTACCTTTAATCTTCGAATTAGAATCATATCTCGATTTCAAAACAAGTGGGCATATAGTTTCTCCCTGCAGTGAATACGCTGTTAATTCCAGTGCCGAGCCAGAATCGAGTAAACAACGAACGTGGGACGTTGTGGAACCGAGTTTTACTAGGACAGTAGGAAGAAGGATTAGAGTGTTCTGGCGGATAATTTGAGTCAAGGAGGTTGGATGCAGATTGGACTTAGCTGGAGATGGATTATTGGTTGTCGACTTTTGAGATCTTGAAGAAGTAGATGAACTCGGACCGGGATATGGTGAACGAGATTGATTTGAAGGTAAGAAGTTTTGATGTATAAGCTTGAGTCTCTGCCACCGATTTATTAAAGAAATGTACGGTTATCTTGCGGAAATGTGTCTTGAAAGACTTTACTCCAGCCTTCCAAAGTCCACTCATGTGGGGAGCCGCCGCACTGTGGTTCAGATCTCAATTTCATCGGCCAAAAGTCCAACTTTTTGTTAACTCCGATTTCAAAAATTTTAACGCCATTCAATAGTAAACACATTGAAACTAAGGTAGCCAAAAAATTAGATACAAATATTGTCAATTGTGTCCGTGGCATGCTGTTAAAGTCAAATATTTTATGTCATTTTATAAAAAATGTGATTTTTGTAAATTTGATCAGAATTAAATTATCATTACTCGCAAACTATTATAGACAATTAGATGATTTTTTTTGGTATGTTGGTAGGATAATAGTCTTTAAGAATTGGTAAGATTATGATTTGTCACTGTGCCGTATATGACTGCTGTGTTATTAAATTATTTCTCAGGTACTATATTTTAGAAAAATTTTAGTTTCAGTGAAAAAAGTGCTTAGGATCAAAAGGGGTTAAACAAATTTTACTACGAGGAGAAAGGCCAAAGTGTCCTCTTTAAGACCATATCTACTTGTTGACCTATTTGTTGAACACTTTTTTCATTTGAATTAAATTACTCCCAAATTTTTTTTTTTAATTTTACCTGTTCATATGACAAATATAAATACACCAAGCAATAAAAGTTGTGATAGGTATTATATAATTATTATTTTATTATTACTAATTTTTTGTGCGTATTTTATCTATTTTTGGGCCTTTTTAGTTTCTATCACTTTTTATTGAACTTATTTATGCTACCAAGGACATAGTATAACGTAATGTAAGAATAGGATAAAAGCCAGCGGTATTCGAAAAGAAACCCAATTGCTATAATATATCTAAGCGATAACAATAACATTTTAAAATCTTTATAAAACATGGAGAGCTTCTACTATAAAGAATTATCCGAAGAGTATTTTAAAAAAGTAAACTTATATATATCCATGCAGCACCGAAATAAAATCGGACTTGGAACATAAAATTACGGATTTCGTAAAAAACTTAACAAAGCGCAAAAAAAAAAAAAAAATTGGATGGAGCAATCAAAGATTTTATACCATGTTTGAAAACTGGTTAAATTGCGAACTGTCTAGTATCTTCAAAGGTACAAACCAAAACAATCTTGGCAAAAATACGGAAACTTAAGGAGATTAATGTAGAAATCGGATGTGAAAATATACAATAAACTTTGCTATATCAATTTCAATCACAAAAACAACTCACAAACGTCGACATAATTCAACAAGTTTTTAACGCTAGTCCAGTGAGAACAAAACGGATTCTTAAAAGTATTCCAACGCCAAGCGATGAAAAACAGTTCTCAAATGAAGAAGCATTAGCATTATTTTTGGATCTGAAGTTAACAAAACAGCAATATAATCAGCTCAGATTGCGTGCGGGTGAAAAAGGCTCTCAAAGCTCAAAGGATTGTTTGCCACCAGTGGACACTATTACAATCACATCGATTTCGGCAGAGGTACTACTTCAAGATCTAGTTAATCATACAACTCAGCGCTTGCTACTGTCATTTAAAGGAAATGATTTGAAGAAATATGGAAACTGCAAGTTAACTAACTCTCTTTTGCAAATGGGGATGTGATGGTTCTTCTGGACAAAAACAATACAAGCAATATGTATGTGAAAATACTTCAGACACAGATATGTTCATAAAAATTTGGAAGACTCGGAGGCTTCGACCAGTAGGAACCATACAAAGGATATTTGGAAAAATCAAACACCATCTTCTACAAAATACTGCAGACCAATTAAATTTGAATTTAAAAGGAAATTCATGAAGTCATTTAAAAAGACAGCCATTCGAATTAGAGATTGACGGCCAGACAATTGAAGTAAGCTACAAATTAGTGCTAACGATGATAGATGGAAAAGTAGGCCAGACTTTGACTGACACAAGTGCTTCATTCAGCTGCATTATATGTCAAACCACATCAAGCCACTTAAACCAACTGCCGGAAAAAATCATCAGATAATACTGATGCATATGAATTTGGATTATCACCGCTACATATAAGAATACGATTCATGGAACACATAGTAAAAATTAGTTATGATTTCGATTTTGGACCTGCAGAATCAATAAGAAACAACGACACCAATAAGGTCAGAACGGATTTTTGCAAATATATGTAGGTTGATAATAGATCAACCAAAACAAGGATCAGGTAATACGAATGATAGGAACACAGCAAGAAGATCCCGAAAGAGCATCTAAAATAAGATTTAAAACAATTATCGATATACTTGTGTGCAAGGAACAAATTGATGCTAAAAAATTTGGTAATTATGCTAAGGAAACTGCACAAATATATACAACCAAATAAACCGTTTTTAGTCGAACCTGTTATACAATTGATAAAGTAGAAACCTGTTCTCAAAATTATCCAGGTTATTATTAAAATGTTTTTTTTATTTAAAACAGATTAAAAAACAAAAAATTCGCATTTTCGTACTAAATGCTATACAAAAGTTAAAAGTAAACCAACCATTATCAAACGGACGTGTTATTTCGGACCTTTCCGGAGGCAAGGCCTCCATAATTTGCTTTTGGCACAAATTTGACCAGAAGTCTAGAATAGTTGGAATTATAAGGAAGAATGATTGGATGTTTCTCGTCATAGGTAAGCCCTGGTGAAGATTCTAGTCGACCACGAGAACGAATTACTCCTTCTGCATCAAGAAACTGATTTAAGTTCAAGAGAGTACTAGTTTTGGAAATGGTTTGTCTACCGGAAAGGGCTTTGTACTCGTGCTGATAGTGTGCTTTTTGGTATACGGAAATAAGATAGGTTTTGACGAAGCTTATTTCGGATCTATAAATTAAAAGTGAAGTTTTATGGAAATTGGAACGATTTCGGATGTGAGTCCTATAGAAAAAACGATAGACATATGCCATAACTCGCATTGCCCTATAAAAGAGGAAAATCGTTCTAAAATATCTTCGAAATTCGTAAAATAAGATAAATGTACATTTATTGCCTTAGCTTCTAGGTCTGTGTTTGGAATGTTGGACTTACCGGGGTTTGGCCAATTTTCTTCTGTTTCATTAAGCCAATGAGTCCCAAACCACCATAACTCATTTTGAACTAAGTCCTGTGGATAAAAACCTCGAGTTGCTAAATCCGATGGATTCGCTTTAGAGTTTACGTGTTTCCAATTGGAATATGTAAGAACTTGAGTAATCTTCGTTACTCTGCTACAAATGTTTGCCAACAACATGACGGTTTTGCCAGCCAAGATAATACAATTGTGGAATCTGTCCACTGCTCCACAAAGTTCTAATCTAATGCCGCTGCGTATGGTTTTTCAGACGCATCGCAGAATCCATGGAATTGGATTTTGGCAGTTGGATGATAATCAATCCATCGTGGAATACGAATGGTATTGATAGCGGAATAATTGCGCTGAAAGGTTTTCCATTCATTAAGAGCATCTGGAGAAAGATTTTCATCCCAACCAGTATCATCGTTCCATATTTTTTGCATAAGGATTTTTGCAAGGACTATACAAGGCGCTAGCCAGCCAGTAGAATCAAATAACTTTGCAATGTTGGATAAAACTTGTCTCTTCGTGTAATTTTTGGTTTCTGGAAACGGATTTGCTGCAAAATAAAAGTTATCTGAACAAGCATTCCATCGTATGCCTATCGTTTTCGCGGAATTGTTTTCTTCTAACTTTAGGAATTCCTCATGGAGTAGGTGGTCTGGTGGAAGATCAACTAAGATTTCCTTGGAATTGAAGTCCACTTTCTCACCAAAAAAAGCCAGCGGAATCTAAAGTTCGTACGAGTTCATTTCTTGCTTTTATGGAATCCTGTTGCGTATGAAAACTGGCTAAGGCATCATCGACATACATGGAATTCCGGAGAATATTACTAGCAAGGGGAGAAATGGATTGAACGTCATCAGCTAATTGTAATAGTGTCCCAATAGCAAGATATGGGGCACAAGTGACACCAAATGTAACGGTTTTCAGTTCGTAATCGCAAATTGGACTATTTGGATTACTTCGGAATACAATTTGTTGGTACGGAGTATGTTTTTCATCCACCAGAATTTGCCATTTAAGAATCAGAAGGGTAAGGTCATTTTGGAGAATTGGACAATTGGAGTACGGAATTTAAGCTTTGCCCATTTGATGAAGGAGCGGAGGCATTAAAAACCACTCGGAGTTTTGTAGAAACACTGTCGGGTTTTATAACCGCATGATGTGGCAAATAGTAAACTTTTGGACATTCGGAAAGTTCAGGAGAGGTTACTTTAGACATATGATCCAAATATTCGTACTCCAGAACCACTTTATCGTACTCAGCCTTAAAGTCGGGAGTTCGAAGCAATCTAGCCGAAAGAATTGTGCCATCGCACTGCTTCTTGAGTTACCAAAACTCAACATTTCTGGAAATTCTTCCTTGAAGGGAAGCGAAACGATATATCGTCCGTCAAAATTTATTTTTGTAGTACGGATATATAAGTTTTCGCAAGCCTGATCGGATGGGGATACATAGTTCACCCGTGGAAGATCCTCGACCTCCCAAAAACATGAAATTTCTTTAGATAAAGAAATTTGATACTATAGTGGGACTTGACCTGGTGTTGTGGAAAATTGGACTAGTAAGAATCCATCCGAAGATGGTTTCTTGAGCTATTAGGGATTTACAGACATTATGCTTGATCCCTGAGCAAACAACAGAAAGATAAATGTCACCACCAATTAGAATATCAATTCTTGCACTAGAAAATAATTTAGGATCGGCTAATGAAATATCAGGAAGATTCGACAGTTAGGACTTTGGAATGGATTGGGATGGAAGATTGTTCGATAATTGAGGGACTACGAGCGCCGTAACTGGAAGAGCGATATTATTGTTCAAGCGAGAACCTAGTTGAAAGGAACACACATGATAAACTTTAGCGAAAATAGTACGGTTTAACCCTGAAATCTAAGCACTTGAAGGCTGAGATGGAAGTTTTAGCAGATTGAATATACGTTATGAAATAAATGTACCTTCTGGCCCAGAATCTATCAACGCACGTGCTTGGTATATCGTTCCCAAATGGCAAATGTTTACCCAAGCAGTACATAGTAAAACGCCCTTAGAATGTGTAGCGAAACAGGATTGTACACTACCAGAATTTGAAATATTAGCGGACTGTATATGGGAAGCGTAGGGGGTTAAATTGGGATTAAGATTCGAAGTATTACTTGAACTGGGTATTGCTGGAGATGAAGTTTGATTATCCACTTCTTTGTGCAAAAGAGTATTATGTCTCTTTTGGCACTTAACACAGCTGTGTTTCTTTGGACAATTTCTCACGCTACGAGTTTTTGAGAAACAGTTTAGACATAAACCTTCCTTTTTCATTTCTTGCAACCATTGTTGGTAGTCCATATTAAGAAATTTTGGACATTTGCGGATAGTTAGGCTCTCTTTTGGACATAGTTGACACTTGGGACTTGTGACGTTTGCTTGGAAACTGTGAACCTTTTTGTTAGAATTCGTGTTGGAGCTAGGTTTGGAGGATTTTGTATCGTTATTTTTGAAATTATTTACACCCCGAATTTCAGAAACCGATTCTAATGTCCTACAGCGATTAGTAAGAAACTTGTTCAATTCGGACCATTTTGGAATAACTGTTTTATCCTTCAGCTCTTGTTCCCACAGTGTCAGTATAGTGATACTTGAGATTATCTCTCTTTGTAACTGTTTCAAAGCATTACACGATTCGGAATTTATGGTCTGTAGGTTGAAAAGGATCTTCAACTGACCATTGAATAGCATTCTTTGGTTCTCGAAACGCATTATTATTTGCACTTTCAGAATTATAAGATGATTCTCGAAGGCCATCAGTTATTTCGGACAATCATGTCAAACAATTACAGTAAGTAGTATAGGTGGTTTTGTATTTAGCTTTAAATGACTCTAAATTGATGGGATCCCTTTAGCTTCCTTTTCATTCTCAATCTGAAATTTCTCTAGGCTGCCTTTTTTCGGTTCCAATTTGATTTCAGTTCATATTGGTGAACCTCAAGTGCATGACAAGAAGTCACAGGGTACTGGTTATTGTTAAGGTCAGTCTAGAATTCGACAATGCTATCGGCTAAACGGATAAACTGATCCAATGACATTTTAGAAACTCTGAACCAAGAGAAGTGAAATTAAAATAAAAGCAAAACAATTTATTGGACAGAGAACGAAAACCGAACTTCAGTTTCCCAATAACAAGGCGAAAAAAACAGATGCCGAAATTAGAAAGTAAAACGATAAAATGTACTAAAATATATAGGATAACAGGGAAAAAATCGATGAGGAACCATAAAATTTAATGTTTCCACTGGATAAAAACTTTACCGTTAATATTTTTTACAATATATCTATAAATGTGGATCTAACCCAAAAAAAAAGCGAAAAAAGAAATCATATACTTAAGTCCCAGGCTTAGGAAATGATGTCACTTATTTAAGTGTCTTGAATGAAGATCAGCTGTTATTGGAAATAGTATCAGGAAAAAGGTCATTCACCTTTTACTTATGGGAAATTGTACTACACTTCCACGAAACTTCCCAACAATCGGTCTTTTCGCGAATTTTTGTACCACACAAACAATGTTGTACACAATTGTGGGAGATGAAAGCAAACTTCCAAGAAACTTCCCAACAATCGGTCTGTTCGATGTTAATTTATTAAAAAAACGAATAAGCGTATACACACTTACATATATATAATATATTAAGAGATGTTAACAGATCTTGTATTAAGAGAGTAAAGTGTGTACTCAGCAATGGAATTTGTAATTAAAGGATTGGAAATTCTTAACTTTATAATTTAAGAGTGTTTCTCTTGCTTTTTTTTAAATAAAGAAAATAACCGGAGGGATAATAGATAAGAGTAAGTAACTAATTAAAGTATGAAATGGTGGTGGAAAAATCTGAATGCATTCAAGAGTAATGAATAAAGAAAAAATTATTAATGCGGAATCAGAAAAATTAAGTCACGGTTAAGTAATAAGAGTATATGTGAAACACTCAAGAGTAAGAAATGTTCAAATGGAGTGAAAGAGAGCTGAAAAAAAGGGCAGAATATTCACAACATACATACATTCATATATATTTAAGAGTACCTGAAAGAGAGCGAAAGGTCACGAAATATGTATAATTATCACAAAATAAAAAAAATTTAAATCTTTACCAGAAAATATGATAACTAAATCGGATGAAAACTCTCTTTTTACTTTTTCTTTCAAAACGACGAATTATGTATCGTGATAAAATGCACTTTGAAGACTTATCTATACCACAAGCAAATAACAAAACTTACCTTTTTATTATGTAGAGTTATAAAATAACTGGAATGAATATGCGTGTAGATATGTCTTCTTGTGTATATCCAAATGTGAATCCAATGTAGAAATCTCTGAGAATTCTTTACTTCCAATCCGACTCGACTTGACCAATATTTATTTGAAAATTAAAATTTGATTTTGATTTTAAATGAATTAAAATTTAAACATTTTTATAGAACTCTGTGGCTGCTGAAAATTAATACAACCTCAAAAATATGATGTGTGTGAAGATAAATATTCCGAGTTAAATACGTTTTTGAAAAATAACGCATGCGATAAAATGTGAATTAGGCATATTTGCGTAACATTTTAAGACTTTAAATAACTTTTTACAAAAAAATACTTTACAGTAAATTTATAACTTCTATAAACATTTTGTTCATAATTCCTTGTAAAAAATTATATTCGTGCTTAAAAATATGACAGTAAAAATTTCTCATTAATGAGTTCTCTGAGGGATCTGGACACTGTGACCAAATCTAACTACCTCAAGGAATAAAACCTAGTGGGTAAAAAAGATAATGAATAGTGCCTTTAAACTGCACTAGCAGTTTTTCTCAATTGTATTTGTGAACAATTAAATTCATGTTAGAAAATATGACAGTAAAAATTTCTCATATATGAGTTCTCTGAGGGATGAGGACACTGTGACCAAATCCTACTACCTCAAGGAATAAAACCTAGTGGGGAATGAAGGTAATGAATAGTGCTTTTAAATAGCATTTACGGGTTTTCCCAATTGTATTTGTTTATTTAAAAAGCTTTTTTCAGGAATCTGGTTGGAAATTATAATTATTCTCGGAGCCGATAAACAAAATAAATAAGCATTTTTTATTTTGCTCATGAAACAAACCGCAATAAGAAATCAGAAGAAAATAAATGAAACAAAGAAAAAATAAGATGTTAGGATTTCATTAGGATAATTTATTGAATATCTTTTCAATAAGGATTACCTTTATCTTAAGTTTAAAACGGAAACCACATTTTGGACATTTTGACCAGGTTGACAGATGCTTTTGGGCTTTATTGGGGAAAGAGATAGTTTGCTTTTTGTAACTTTCCGCCTTTATATAGATTAAAGCTAAGGGGTAAAACTTTGCTAATCTCTTATATTAAGGCCAAAGGAATCATTAGTCTTTTGGCATTAACATTGCCGGCCGCCATGCAGGATGTGCAAGAGGAAAAAAATGGAATTACAATTTATTAATTAATTTTTTTTTTCATTGGTTAAACAATATATATGATTATTTAAGATAATACAAAATTCAAACTAATACAAAAATCCATATATGTACGTTTTATAATTTGCCTGGTGTATTTTAAGCCTAAAAGTGCATTTATATTAATTATAATATGCAAAGCCCATAAATGGCCCAACCAAATATGGTACTTTGTGCTGTCGGAAAGCCTACTCGAGAAAAAATGCCTTGTCATATGACCTTGGGATAAATGTCAACACCGATGATAATGTCAATGGCCGCAGATTCGTAGTACTTCGAGTCAGCTAGGAAAAGGTTTCAAAAGTCCTTTTTTATGAATCAGACAATGATTGTGTTGGAGTATGTATCGTTATACGATTGTCAACCCGAAAAGTACCTTTAATCTTCGAATTAGAATCATATCTCGATTTCAAAACAAGTGGGCATATAGTTTCTCCCTGCAGTGAATACGCTGTTAATTCCAGTGCCGAGCCAGAATCGAGTAAACAACGAACGTGGGACGTTGTGGAACCGAGTTTTACTAGGACAGTAGGAAGAAGGATTAGAGTGTTCTGGCGGATAATTTGAGTCAAGGAGGTTGGATGCAGATTGGACTTAGCTGGAGATGGATTATTGGTTGTCGACTTTTGAGATCTTGAAGAAGTAGATGAACTCGGACCGGGATATGGTGAACGAGATTGATTTGAAGGTAAGAAGTTTTGATGTATAAGCTTGAGTCTCTGCCACCGATTTATTAAAGAAATGTACGGTTATCTTGCGGAAATGTGTCTTGAAAGACTTTACTCCAGCCTTCCAAAGTCCACTCATGTGGGGAGCCGCCGCACTGTGGTTCAGATCTCAATTTCATCGGCCAAAAGTCCAACTTTTTGTTAACTCCGATTTCAAAAATTTTAACGCCATTCAATAGTAAACACATTGAAACTAAGGTAGCCAAAAAATTAGATACAAATATTGTCAATTGTGTCCGTGGCATGCTGTTAAAGTCAAATATTTTATGTCATTTTATAAAAAATGTGATTTTTGTAAATTTGATCAGAATTAAATTATCATTACTCGCAAACTATTATAGACAATTAGATGATTTTTTTTGGTATGTTGGTAGGATAATAGTCTTTAAGAATTGGTAAGATTATGATTTGTCACTGTGCCGTATATGACTGCTGTGTTATTAAATTATTTCTCAGGTACTATATTTTAGAAAAATTTTAGTTTCAGTGAAAAAAGTGCTTAGGATCAAAAGGGGTTAAACAAATTTTACTACGAGGAGAAAGGCCAAAGTGTCCTCTTTAAGACCATATCTACTTGTTGACCTATTTGTTGAACACTTTTTTCATTTGAATTAAATTACTCCCAAATTTTTTTTTTTAATTTTACCTGTTCATATGACAAATATAAATACACCAAGCAATAAAAGTTGTGATAGGTATTATATAATTATTATTTTATTATTACTAATTTTTTGTGCGTATTTTATCTATTTTTGGGCCTTTTTAGTTTCTATCACTTTTTATTGAACTTATTTATGCTACCAAGGACATAGTATAACGTAATGTAAGAATAGGATAAAAGCCAGCGGTATTCGAAAAGAAACCCAATTGCTATAATATATCTAAGCGATAACAATAACATTTTAAAATCTTTATAAAACATGGAGAGCTTCTACTATAAAGAATTATCCGAAGAGTATTTTAAAAAAGTAAACTTATATATATCCATGCAGCACCGAAATAAAATCGGACTTGGAACATAAAATTACGGATTTCGTAAAAAACTTAACAAAGCGCAAAAAAAAAAAAATTGGATGGAGCAATCAAAGATTTTATACCATGTTTGAAAACTGGTTAAATTGCGAACTGTCTAGTATCTTCAAAGGTACAAACCAAAACAATCTTGGCAAAAATACGGAAACTTAAGGAGATTAATGTAGAAATCGGATGTGAAAATATACAATAAACTTTGCTATATCAATTTCAATCACAAAAACAACTCACAAACGTCGACATAATTCAACAAGTTTTTAACGCTAGTCCAGTGAGAACAAAACGGATTCTTAAAAGTATTCCAACGCCAAGCGATGAAAAACAGTTCTCAAATGAAGAAGCATTAGCATTATTTTTGGATCTGAAGTTAACAAAACAGCAATATAATCAGCTCAGATTGCGTGCGGGTGAAAAAGGCTCTCAAAGCTCAAAGGATTGTTTGCCACCAGTGGACACTATTACAATCACATCGATTTCGGCAGAGGTACTACTTCAAGATCTAGTTAATCATACAACTCAGCGCTTGCTACTGTCATTTAAAGGAAATGATTTGAAGAAATATGGAAACTGCAAGTTAACTAACTCTCTTTTGCAAATGGGGATGTGATGGTTCTTCTGGACAAAAACAATACAAGCAATATGTATGTGAAAATACTTCAGACACAGATATGTTCATAAAAATTTGGAAGACTCGGAGGCTTCGACCAGTAGGAACCATACAAAGGATATTTGGAAAAATCAAACACCATCTTCTACAAAATACTGCAGACCAATTAAATTTGAATTTAAAAGGAAATTCATGAAGTCATTTAAAAAGACAGCCATTCGAATTAGAGATTGACGGCCAGACAATTGAAGTAAGCTACAAATTAGTGCTAACGATGATAGATGGAAAAGTAGGCCAGACTTTGACTGACACAAGTGCTTCATTCAGCTGCATTATATGTCAAACCACATCAAGCCACTTAAACCAACTGCCGGAAAAAATCATCAGATAATACTGATGCATATGAATTTGGATTATCACCGCTACATATAAGAATACGATTCATGGAACACATAGTAAAAATTAGTTATGATTTCGATTTTGGACCTGCAGAATCAATAAGAAACAACGACACCAATAAGGTCAGAACGGATTTTTGCAAATATATGTAGGTTGATAATAGATCAACCAAAACAAGGATCAGGTAATACGAATGATAGGAACACAGCAAGAAGATCCCGAAAGAGCATCTAAAATAAGATTTAAAACAATTATCGATATACTTGTGTGCAAGGAACAAATTGATGCTAAAAAATTTGGTAATTATGCTAAGGAAACTGCACAAATATATACAACCAAATAAACCGTTTTTAGTCGAACCTGTTATACAATTGATAAAGTAGAAACCTGTTCTCAAAATTATCCAGGTTATTATTAAAATGTTTTTTTTATTTAAAACAGATTAAAAAACAAAAAATTCGCATTTTCGTACTAAATGCTATACAAAAGTTAAAAGTAAACCAACCATTATCAAACGGACGTGTTATTTCGGACCTTTCCGGAGGCAAGGCCTCCATAATTTGCTTTTGGCACAAATTTGACCAGAAGTCTAGAATAGTTGGAATTATAAGGAAGAATGATTGGATGTTTCTCGTCATAGGTAAGCCCTGGTGAAGATTCTAGTCGACCACGAGAACGAATTACTCCTTCTGTATCAAGAAACTGATTTAAGTTCAAGAGAGTACTAGTTTTGGAAATGGTTTGTCTACCGGAAAGGGCTTTGTACTCGTGCTGATAGTGTGCTTTTTGGTATACGGAAATAAGATAGGTTTTGACGAAGCTTATTTCGGATCTATAAATTAAAAGTGAAGTTTTATGGAAATTGGAACGATTTCGGATGTGAGTCCTATAGAAAAAACGATAGACATATGCCATAACTCGCATTGCCCTATAAAAGAGGAAAATCGTTCTAAAATATCTTCGAAATTCGTAAAATAAGATAAATGTACATTTATTGCCTTAGCTTCTAGGTCTGTGTTTGGAATGTTGGACTTACCGGGGTTTGGCCAATTTTCTTCTGTTTCATTAAGCCAATGAGTCCCAAACCACCATAACTCATTTTGAACTAAGTCCTGTGGATAAAAACCTCGAGTTGCTAAATCCGATGGATTCGCTTTAGAGTTTACGTGTTTCCAATTGGAATATGTAAGAACTTGAGTAATCTTCGTTACTCTGCTACAAATGTTTGCCAACAACATGACGGTTTTGCCAGCCAAGATAATACAATTGTGGAATCTGTCCACTGCTCCACAAAGTTCTAATCTAATGCCGCTGCGTATGGTTTTTCAGACGCATCGCAGAATCCATGGAATTGGATTTTGGCAGTTGGATGATAATCAATCCATCGTGGAATACGAATGGTATTGATAGCGGAATAATTGCGCTGAAAGGTTTTCCATTCATTAAGAGCATCTGGAGAAAGATTTTCATCCCAACCAGTATCATCGTTCCATATTTTTTGCATAAGGATTTTTGCAAGGACTATACAAGGCGCTAGCCAGCCAGTAGAATCAAATAACTTTGCAATGTTGGATAAAACTTGTCTCTTCGTGTAATTTTTGGTTTCTGGAAACGGATTTGCTGCAAAATAAAAGTTATCTGAACAAGCATTCCATCGTATGCCTATCGTTTTCGCGGAATTGTTTTCTTCTAACTTTAGGAATTCCTCATGGAGTAGGTGGTCTGGTGGAAGATCAACTAAGATTTCCTTGGAATTGAAGTCCACTTTCTCACCAAAAAAAGCCAGCGGAATCTAAAGTTCGTACGAGTTCATTTCTTGCTTTTATGGAATCCTGTTGCGTATGAAAACTGGCTAAGGCATCATCGACATACATGGAATTCCGGAGAATATTACTAGCAAGGGGAGAAATGGATTGAACGTCATCAGCTAATTGTAATAGTGTCCCAATAGCAAGATATGGGGCACAAGTGACACCAAATGTAACGGTTTTCAGTTCGTAATCGCAAATTGGACTATTTGGATTACTTCGGAATACAATTTGTTGGTACGGAGTATGTTTTTCATCCACCAGAATTTGCCATTTAAGAATCAGAAGGGTAAGGTCATTTTGGAGAATTGGACAATTGGAGTACGGAATTTAAGCTTTGCCCATTTGATGAAGGAGCGGAGGCATTAAAAACCACTCGGAGTTTTGTAGAAACACTGTCGGGTTTTATAACCGCATGATGTGGCAAATAGTAAACTTTTGGACATTCGGAAAGTTCAGGAGAGGTTACTTTAGACATATGATCCAAATATTCGTACTCCAGAACCACTTTATCGTACTCAGCCTTAAAGTCGGGAGTTCGAAGCAATCTAGCCGAAAGAATTGTGCCATCGCACTGCTTCTTGAGTTACCAAAACTCAACATTTCTGGAAATTCTTCCTTGAAGGGAAGCGAAACGATATATCGTCCGTCAAAATTTATTTTTGTAGTACGGATATATAAGTTTTCGCAAGCCTGATCGGATGGGGATACATAGTTCACCCGTGGAAGATCCTCGACCTCCCAAAAACATGAAATTTCTTTAGATAAAGAAATTTGATACTATAGTGGGACTTGACCTGGTGTTGTGGAAAATTGGACTAGTAAGAATCCATCCGAAGATGGTTTCTTGAGCTATTAGGGATTTACAGACATTATGCTTGATCCCTGAGCAAACAACAGAAAGATAAATGTCACCACCAATTAGAATATCAATTCTTGCACTAGAAAATAATTTAGGATCGGCTAATGAAATATCAGGAAGATTCGACAGTTAGGACTTTGGAATGGATTGGGATGGAAGATTGTTCGATAATTGAGGGACTACGAGCGCCGTAACTGGAAGAGCGATATTATTGTTCAAGCGAGAACCTAGTTGAAAGGAACACACATGATAAACTTTAGCGAAAATAGTACGGTTTAACCCTGAAATCTAAGCACTTGAAGGCTGAGATGGAAGTTTTAGCAGATTGAATATACGTTATGAAATAAATGTACCTTCTGGCCCAGAATCTATCAACGCACGTGCTTGGTATATCGTTCCCAAATGGCAAATGTTTACCCAAGCAGTACATAGCAAAACGCCCTTAGAATGTGTAGCGAAACAGGATTGTACACTACCAGAATTTGAAATATTAGCGGACTGTATATGGGAAGCGTAGGGGGTTAAATTGGGATTAAGATTCGAAGTATTACTTGAACTGGGTATTGCTGGAGATGAAGTTTGATTATCCACTTCTTTGTGCAAAAGAGTATTATGTCTCTTTTGGCACTTAACACAGCTGTGTTTCTTTGGACAATTTCTCACGCTACGAGTTTTTGAGAAACAGTTTAGACATAAACCTTCCTTTTTCATTTCTTGCAACCATTGTTGGTAGTCCATATTAAGAAATTTTGGACATTTGCGGATAGTTAGGCTCTCTTTTGGACATAGTTGACACTTGGGACTTGTGACGTTTGCTTGGAAACTGTGAACCTTTTTGTTAGAATTCGTGTTGGAGCTAGGTTTGGAGGATTTTGTATCGTTATTTTTGAAATTATTTACACCCCGAATTTCAGAAACCGATTCTAATGTCCTACAGCGATTAGTAAGAAACTTGTTCAATTCGGACCATTTTGGAATAACTGTTTTATCCTTCAGCTCTTGTTCCCACAGTGTCAGTATAGTGATACTTGAGATTATCTCTCTTTGTAACTGTTTCAAAGCATTACACGATTCGGAATTTATGGTCTGTAGGTTGAAAAGGATCTTCAACTGACCATTGAATAGCATTCTTTGGTTCTCGAAACGCATTATTATTTGCACTTTCAGAATTATAAGATGATTCTCGAAGGCCATCAGTTATTTAGGACAATCATGTCAAACAATTACAGTAAGTAGTATAGGTGGTTTTGTATTTAGCTTTAAATGACTCTAAATTGATGGGATCCCTTTAGCTTCCTTTTCATTCTCAATCTGAAATTTCTCTAGGCTGCCTTTTTTCGGTTCCAATTTGATTTCAGTTCATATTGGTGAACCTCAAGTGCATGACAAGAAGTCACAGGGTACTGGTTATTGTTAAGGTCAGTCTAGAATTCGACAATGCTATCGGCTAAACGGATAAACTGATCCAATGACATTTTAGAAACTCTGAACCAAGAGAAGTGAAATTAAAATAAAAGCAAAACAATTTATTGGACAGAGAACGAAAACCGAACTTCAGTTTCCCAATAACAAGGCGAAAAAAACAGATGCCGAAATTAGAAAGTAAAACGATAAAATGTACTAAAATATATAGGATAACAGGGAAAAAATCGATGAGGAACCATAAAATTTAATGTTTCCACTGGATAAAAACTTTACCGTTAATATTTTTTACAATATATCTATAAATGTGGATCTAACCCAAAAAAAAGCGAAAAAAGAAATCATATACTTAAGTCCCAGGCTTAGGAAATGATGTCACTTATTTAAGTGTCTTGAATGAAGATCAGCTGTTATTGGAAATAGTATCAGGAAAAAGGTCATTCACCTTTTACTTATGGGAAATTGTACTACACTTCCACGAAACTTCCCAACAATCGGTCTTTTCGCGAATTTTTGTACCACACAAACAATGTTGTACACAATTGTGGGAGATGAAAGCAAACTTCCAAGAAACTTCCCAACAATCGGTCTGTTCGATGTTAATTTATTAAAAAAACGAATAAGCGTATACACACTTACATATATATAATATATTAAGAGATGTTAACAGATCTTGTATTAAGAGAGTAAAGTGTGTACTCAGCAATGGAATTTGTAATTAAAGGATTGGAAATTCTTAACTTTATAATTTAAGAGTGTTTCTCTTGCTTTTTTTTAAATAAAGAAAATAACCGGAGGGATAATAGATAAGAGTAAGTAACTAATTAAAGTATGAAATGGTGGTGGAAAAATCTGAATGCATTCAAGAGTAATGAATAAAGAAAAAATTATTAATGCGGAATCAGAAAAATTAAGTCACGGTTAAGTAATAAGAGTATATGTGAAACACTCAAGAGTAAGAAATGTTCAAATGGAGTGAAAGAGAGCTGAAAAAAAGGGCAGAATATTCACAACATACATACATTCATATATATTTAAGAGTACCTGAAAGAGAGCGAAAGGTCACGAAATATGTATAATTATCACAAAATAAAAAAAATTTAAATCTTTACCAGAAAATATGATAACTAAATCGGATGAAAACTCTCTTTTTACTTTTTCTTTCAAAACGACGAATTATGTATCGTGATAAAATGCACTTTGAAGACTTATCTATACCACAAGCAAATAACAAAACTTACCTTTTTATTATGTAGAGTTATAAAATAACTGGAATGAATATGCGTGTAGATATGTCTTCTTGTGTATATCCAAATGTGAATCCAATGTAGAAATCTCTGAGAATTCTTTACTTCCAATCCGACTCGACTTGACCAATATTTATTTGAAAAGCTTCTTTCACGAATCTGGTTGGAAATTATAATTATTCTCGGAGCCGATAAACAAAATAAATAAGCTTATTTTATTTTGCTCATGAAACCAACCCCAATAGGAAATCAGAAGAAAATAAATGAAACAAAGAAAAAATAAGATGTTAGGATTTCATTCGGATTATTTATTGGATATGGGCATTTCCACCGGAAGGTCCACCGAGACCAGAAGATTAAAAGTATTAGAAAACACTTTGTTTTGTCGTATTTCCATAGGGAAACAATCAAATTTAAATAATGTAAAGAACATTTTCATTTATTCATAACCCATTTCGAGATATTCGAATGCAAAGTCGCTCAAGGGCAACTTTTCTCATTTCTATATTTATAATGCACGTATTGATTTGATAAAATTTCTTAAAGAGGGACATTATGCATTGAGGGTACATAAAGTCTAATAAGAATGCAAAAGAAATTATGTGATTGAAAATAACTGTAAGTTTTTGCTTTGCATTATCACATATTTCGATGTCCCGTGCGACATTGAAAAACAGCATTTGTTACCAGTGCGTCGAAAGTACATGTAGAAAGCTTATCAAATATTGAGTCCAAACAATTAAAATGAAAGAAACCTTACTGAAAAACATAAACATTTATGATCTTGCTACTTATATAAAGTATGTCCCGTGCGACGTCTTAAGTGTGAAATTTAAAAATAATTTTTCTTACATAAATTAAATAAATCAGGAAAATATGCACAACACCACATAAATGGTGTAAAATAATATCTTATGCTGTCTGATCAGATTGAAAAGCATTCCTTGTTACATAATTTAGACAAAAAATGGAAAGAAGTGAAAAGCATTCCATGTATAGCCCAGTTGGACTAGTTTTGTTGCAATGGCCATGAAGGAAAAGCTGGTAGGATTGCGTATTCTTTGATATTCCTGAAACTACTTTCATTTAAATTAATTTTTTTATTGTGTTGACTACTACACAATACTTTACCCCATGTCTATACTTAATAAATTTTTGTAATGATAAACGTCAAAATGGTAGTCCCATTTATTAGTGTTATTGCTTCGTTATACAAAATTGTTAGTGTTTTTGTTTAGAAATCTTTGCCTTGAAAACAAGCGCCATTAATTATTATGATAAATATTCGTCAAGTACTAAATATGTTTGTTACGTTTTTAGTTTGTTGATATTACATATATGGGAATAAATACATTGAATAATTTAAAAACATTTATACTAAGGTTGTTTATATAATATTTCTTTAAAAAAGTAACAGAAACTACAAAAATATCATGATGGAAAAAAATGTCCCGTGCGACATGTCCCGTGCGAAAGTGATTAAAATTAATTTAAAAAAAGTATAACTAATTTTTTGCGTAAAATCAAAACTATTTTTAAGTGACATCAGTGCATAACATTCTAAAACTAGTCACATTGAAATATAGCTCAGGTTTCGCTTAAATTGGGGTTTGAATTCTTGGCCGCGAAAATGACTTCTGTATTTGTCCCGTGCGAATTGATCGGTTTTTTGCAATTATCTTGGAAATTAAAAATGACCCAAAAATCAAACTTAGTACCAATTATAGGGCTAATTAAGAGCTATAAATTAAGCCTTTTGTTTAAATAAAAATTTGATTTATTTTTACTTTTTTTCACTTTAAATGTGTACGACGGTCCCGTGCGACATGATGGAATTGCCCATATATTTTCAATAAGGATTACTATTCTGTAGAAATGATGATAGAACAAGGGAGTAAAAAATCTCAAGTTTAAAACGGAAACCACATTTTGGACATGTTGACCAGGTTGATAGATGCTTTTGGGCATTATTGGGGAAAGAGATAGCATGCTTTTCGTAACTTTCAGCCTTTATATAGATTAAAGCAAAGAGGTAAAACTTTGCTCTTCTCTTATATTAAGGCCAAAAGAATGATGAGTCTTTTGGCATTAACAGTATTTGTGAAAAATTTTATTCATATTAGAAAACATGAAATAGTACAAAATCGTCATATATGAGTTCTCTGAGGGATCTGGACAATGTAACCAAATCCAACTACCTCAAGGAATAAAACCTAGTGGGTAATAAAGATAATGAATAGTGCCTTTTAACAGCATTAACAGTTATTCCCAATTGTATTTGTAAAAAAAATATATTCATGTGAGAAAAAGTGGAATAGTACAAAATACAAAAATTTTGATAGGAACAATTTGATTCATATTTTCCAAAAATATGCCACTTTAAAACTCCGTCCTTCAATAATATTGCAGTTTTTCATATTTTAATGTGACTAAGTCAGAGCCATTGACTTGTTGTTGAATAAAATGTTAAGAAACTTTATTAAAATTTTTTAGTATGAAAAAGTGCAATATTTTTGAAGGACGCAGTTTTAAAGTAGCATATTTTTGAATCTAATTGAGATATTTTTATGTTTTCGAAACTAAAGTTATGTTTTATTAATCCAGTAAATTCATTTTTATTAGGTGTATAAAAAGAAGTAAGTAAGAAGTAAAAGCGTAGTGGATGGTTCTCTATTGTTTGGGGGTACTTGTAGCGAATTCGGTGTTCATGAAAGCGTCATTATCACTATTCGTTGATAGATGGTTTGAAAGCGCAGAGTCACCGTGCGTTGCCAACATAGTGGTTGGTTTTTTTCCACACTTATTACTCCTCTTTCGCTCAAATGTTGACAATTTGAGCCTCGAATTTGATCAACGTGTCTTTTAAAGAGTTTATCCTGAATTGAATTTGGTAGTGAAGATCACCAAAGCGGTGATCTGGGGTTTCCGGACAAAAAATATACTGGTTGATTAGGTTCGAATGTTTGGGTTGAAGTCGATATATTGTTTTTCTTTCATTTTTCTATTAGTGCTATCTGGTCGAACCAAGTTTAACCGCGAGTCCCAAAAACAGTATTGATGGTGGTTGGCCAGTTCCAGTATGCGGTGCATTTCTGTACTGCCGTAAAAACTTATTAATGTTGCTTTGGATAGAAGACTTCGTTGAATCCATAGCTTTGAGGGCGTTTTTTATGATTTGGACGCTTCTTTCTGCCTGTCCGTTAGTCGCCGGGTAGTACGGTGCCGTTTGGTTATGATATACCAACCCACTTACTTTCAAAAAGTTACAAAATTCAGCGGATGAAAAGTTGTACCCATTGTCGGACACTACAGTTTTTGGAACACCGTACGCGCTGAAGATTTTTTCCAAGATTTGAGTTGTCGCACTGGATGTAGTTGAAATTGTAATTTTTACCTCCATCCATTTGCTATAGGCGTCAGTTACAATCAGTAGCATTACTCCTAAGAAAGGACCAGCCTAATCAATGTGAATACGATCCCAAGGTGCACTAGGCTACTCCCAGTGGTGATCACCAAATTTCGCTGGTTTGTTTGCATGGATTGCACACGAGTTGCAGGATTTTGCTACATTCTCAATATCACTATCGATACCGGGCCAATATACAAAAGAGCGCGCCAGACCTTTCATTCTCACAATACCAAGGTGCGCAGCATGCAAGTCATTTAAGATTTTCTCACGCAGTTTACTCGGTATTACGATTCTATGTTCGAAGACTAAACTTCCAGCAGAGAGTCTGTAGTTTTCTTCAGGTGACTTATATCCAGCGTTTTTAAGACTCGTTTCCCGGGCAATAGCTTCTGCTCTAATTGGTAGTTGGTTCACCTGGCCAATAATAAAATTGTCAAATCCGTCGAATTCATCTTCATTAGGATTTATACTAGATATGTTGTGTACTCTTTGAGGTATTCTTGAACAAAAATCAGCATTTGCCTTGGTTGTCTTATACAAGGTGGCGCAAAAGAACGCGGAATATTGCTGACTATTTATTTGACCAATAATCGCAAAAGTAATCCTCCTATCAGAAAATGCTATAAATTTTGCGATTGGCCCCTAATGTCAGTTCTGTTTTGACATTTGTGTAGTAAACACATGCGAAATACACGTTAATAAACAATGTTACGCTACACTGCTCCAGAACGCGGAATATTGCTGACTATTTATTTGACCAATAATCGGTCGGTGACTTTGGCACAACGTGAATTTCGTCGCAGATTTCCTGGCCGTCCAACGTCTACTGGTGAAACACTGCGACGTTTAGCCGCTCGCCTCGAAGAGACTGCCACAACACGAGATGCTGCCAGGCGTGGCAGACCCCGGAGTAGTCGTTCTGCAGAAAATATTGCTGCTGTAGCCGAGGATGTCATGGAAGCGCCGTCGACATCGACCAGACGACGTGCCACGCAAATGGGTATCAGTCGACGGTCTTTACAGCGTGTAACCCACGAAGAGCCATTACACCCGCTCAAAGTCACTGTCTGGTGTGCTGTTTTCGCTGGAGGAGTCATCGGACCTTTTTTCTTCGAAGACGTCGTGGGCCAAACGGTTACTGTGAATGGTGAGCGCTACATAGCAATGATCAACGAGTTCTTTTTGCCGCAACTTGATGAATTGGGATTGGAAAACATGTGGTTCCAACAGGACGGCGCAACGGCACACACTGCACGTGCCACAACCGATATGCTGAAGAATGCATTTCCCGGGCGCCTAATCTCCCGTTTTGGCGATTTGCACTGGCCAGCAAGATCGCCTAATTTGACCGCTCCAGACTTCTTTTTGTGGGGCTTTTTGAAGTCGCGGGTTTATGTCAGACTCTTGCAGCTCTTAAAGACAATATCCGTCAAGAATGTGAGGACCTATCACCGGAATTTTTGGCCAAAGTGATGGAAAATGGCATAAAAATTGCTCAAATGGCAATCAACTATGGCGGCGGCCATTTACATGACATCATATTCTCGACTTGATGTAAAAAAAATTAAAAGACCAAATAAAAATAATCCACAAGAAGAATCAAAGTTTTTCATATTTTTTTTTTTTAATTACAGCCAAAAAACATCGGAAGTACATGACGTCATAGTTAAAGTTGCTTAAAAAATCTGAGTAGTTTGCCATTCGACTTACGCACAACGCAGACAAACCTTTTTCGGGATGTAAAATTTGTGATAACGGCTTATGATCCGTTATTAATGTAAAGTGTCTGGTATATACATACTTGAAAAACTTTTTTACAGCCCACACAATCGCCAACGCATCGGTGGCCAATATTAGAGGAAGGGTAGGGTCGTATGGGATTAAAACATGTGGTGATATAAGTATGTCTTTAATTTTAGTACACGCCTCGTCCGCATTTATATTCCATTTGAATTCTTTTTGAAGTAACATTCTCTTAATGGCCTTGATGTTGTAGCTAAATTAGGTATAAACGCATTATAATAGGTAACTTTGCCTAAGAACAGTTGAAGCTCTTCATGTGTTGTAGGCTTTGGTGCATTTTGAATGGCTTCAATATGTTTTATGGTCCAAAAATTCTACAGTTAGGGTAGCAAACACGAACTTTTCTCGATTTAAGCAAAGCCCCTCTACCTTCATTTTGTCTAGTATTGATCGAAGACTTAAAATCATATGTTGGAAGTTATCCGCATACACGTGGATATCATCAAAAAAACATAGGACGGTTGGGATGTCCTTTAACAAATTTTCCATGCGCCTCTGCTAGATTGCAGGAATGATAACAGCGCCGTAAACTGCCCTAGTTGGCCGGATTAGTCCATGAGTTGGTGTATTTAGTGTATTTCCTTAGCAACTGACATGTGCGAATTTGTCGTCTATTGTCAAATGTGAGTACGCGTCAGTCACACCAAGATGGCAAACAATTGTTGAACCTGTTTAAAATAACTTTAAGCTTACTTGAAGTATTTGGTGACGGAATTGAGGGGGTGTTGTCAAAAATGTTTTTAAAGTAACTATAAATTGTACCTAGACTGGATTTTGGCGCCGGGTTATTGACAATGTGATGATATAAGTTTAAGTTGTAAAATTTTAGTTGTAGAAGCTCTTTGAAAGCAAGATACTGCGATCTTTGTTTCGGGGGAAGGATTAGAGAGAGGGCATAAATTTTAAATACATGAGTTGAGGGGTTTAAACCAAGACATCTGTGTAGCATATGATTTTGGAAGGTTAGAATTTTTTTGTCCAAGTATTTAGGGGTGTGAGCCATCGATGCTTTAGCATATTCCGTTTTCGAGAAAACAACCGATTTGGTAATGTTTATTGCAATGTCAGGACGCAAACCCCCCTTGAGCGAGGTTAGCATTGTCACAGCTCTCGTGGAAAAAGATGACTCAGAGATAACTTTGTCAAAGTGTTCTTTCATTGACAGACTGTTATTAATATGTCTACCCAAAAATTTTATACATTTAACATTTTCAATAGGTGTGTTGTTTAAGAACACATTTACCTTCAATCGAGCCCCTTTGGCAACATATATTGCTACCGTCTTATCTGTGTTTATTTCCAGGTTTAACTCATTTGCTTGTTTGTTGAAAAGTGTTAACTTGCGCTGTAAGTTTTTAACTGAAGATTGAAAATCCTTGTGTGTTGTAAGTATTACAAAATCATCAGCAAATTGTATTAGATGTGGAAGACCATTAAAAATATCAATTTGAGATTTCCCAAGCGAAAAGTCTGCGAAGTTTAAGAAATTCTATTATCCAGTAGGTCCAATGAGCGGAACATAAAAAGTTTTGTAAAATTTCCTGAAGCTTCATTAGACTGATGCAATCATAGGCTCTAGACAGGTCAAGTGAGACAAGTGTCACTTTAAGATTGTCTTCCTTAGCAACTGATATGGTATGTAGCAAGTCATTGATGCAATTTGAAGCGGAATGGTGTCTTCGATATGCATATGACCTGTGTGGTAAGATGTTATTTTTATCAACAAATTTTGTAAGTCTTTCCTTAAGCATCATATTGATTAGTTTAATGAAAACAGATATCAGAGCTATAGGCCTGTAGCTGGTCAAGAGATTTGGATCCTTATTAATTTTGGGAATCGGTACAATACGAATCAGGCGCCAATTGTCACGTAACATACCTTTTCTCCACTGATCATTCATTGCAGTTAATACAGCACGTGCAGATTGAAGCGAGAGTTTCCTAATCATTGCGTAAGTGATAGATACCATCTGAGCCAGCAGCAGATTTTTTATTTTTGGATTTTAGAATCTTAGAAAATTCATCGAAGGAAAAAGGTTCATCAAGAGTGGCAGGCATTTCAATTTGCTGTAAAGGAGTAGAATTGTTTACAACTTGATCCCTAATGTGTTCCAAGAATGGTTAGTTTAAATCACTGTTCCATTTTGAGGGTTGACTCTGAGACCCAGATGCTTTACATGCCTTCACAAAATGATATAGTTGTTTGGAATTTGTAATTTGATTGAGTTCCTCAATTTTATTTTCAAAAGATTTTCTCTTAGCCATTTTTACACCTTATTTGAAATTTTTTATTGCTGTCAACAAAGTGTCCGCATTTTGAGAATTCTTATTTAAATTGAATGATTTTTGAGCAGCAGTTTTTAGGCGGTAGAGTTTTTCAACACTCTTATCCCACCATCCCTTTGGAGTTTTCCTGTTGTTGCCATCAATTCTAAATCTAGAGTCATTTAATGCCTTATTTATTGTAGTATCAGTATCATCAAAGTCAGGTAATAAAGACAAACGGTCAAACTCATGGAGAAATTTGTGCCTTGATAGAAATATTGTGTAGAGGTGACTTATCTCGTCAATGTTAATATGGATCGGGAAATGATGACTGCCGCCGATTGTATTTCGTAAAACTTGCCAGCTATTACCTAGATGAGTATTCGTGAAAGTCAAATCTAGAACCGATCAACGACACATAGCATCTGTCAGAGACCTTCTAAAAGTAATTTCCATGTCATTCATGCAGCTTAAGCAGGATGCCTCCATGATAGTCCTAAGAGCCCTACCCCGGTTGCAATCAATAAAGGCGCCATAAGCAGATGACCGTGCATTAAAGTCCCCACAAAGCAGAACATTTTCCCTCAATTCCAGAAAATCAACCAACCTCCGCAACTTAGATCTAAAATCACCAATTCTCACACTAGGTGGAAAATATACCGATACAGTTATGAGATTTTTGTAGATAAATTAGTTGTTTCATATATTAAAATTTCAGAGTCAGTTACAAATGGGATTTTTTTAACTTTAATTGATTTCTTAAAAATACAAGCAACACCACCATAATTATTTTCAGTACGATTTCTTGTGAAAATGTTGTAATTAATTAAATTGCAGATTCTTTTAGGGTTTTCAGTATTGAAGATTTTACTTAATACACAGATATCAATATTAGATCTATTGAGATAATGTTCAAGAACATTTTTGTTGAGTGCAAGACTTTGGATGTTATATTGTAGTACTCGCACCATAAAACTTTAATAGAGAATTTGGATTTGTGGTAAGATTGATATTTCTGTTGTGTTGAATAATATAAAATTTGTCATAGTAATAGAAAGTGTTAAAGTTTTGATGTAAAATTTGGTGATATAATGTATATCTGATTATTTTGTCTTTATAGAGCTCCAGATGTTGTCTTAGTTTTTGAGTTTTTATATTTGAAATATAGTTGTATCGAGTAATATACAGTGGTAGACATTCGTTTGTACGCAACATATTATTTTCGTTTATTAAAAGAATAAAGAGGTTTTGTAATTATTTTTTTTTTTACTATTATAGTTATTTTTTTCATAGTTAAAATATAAAAATAAAAAATTAAGAAAAAAATTCATTTTTCTAATATTTTTTTATAAAATACTATAAATATGACTAGACATTCATTTGTACGCATATTAAAAAAACTAACAAATTCATTACAAAATTAAGAAAAAAATTTAAATTAGTATTTTGTATGGCCACCTTTATTTAATATGACTGAATAAATCCTGTTTGGCATCGACTCCACCAAATTTTGAATGGTTTGTATACGAATATCCTACCAACATTCCTTTATGGTATATCTTAACTCATTTACAGATGTAAATCGCCTTCCTTTTTCATAAACCTTGGATGCAAGAATGCCCCATAGGTTTTCCATTGGATTGCGATCAGGACTGCAAGCCGGCCATCCCATTACCTCTATATTTTTCTCAGAAAACCAAGCTTTACTGTGCCTAGATACATGTATTGCGGCATTATCCTGCTGAAATACATAATCCTTATCAGGATATTCATCCAACTGTGTTAACATTTCGGAATTCATTTTCGTAGATATAAAGCAAATGGGAATCTTGAAATCGTAGGAAAAAGCTCCCCACACCATAAGACTTCCTATACCAAAATTCCTCTTCGATCTAACAACGTTGTGTTGGTTTAAATCGTGCCAGTAACAGCTGTAGCAGTCAGGACCGTCCAGGTTAAACTTTTATCATCAGAAAAAAATTATTTGTTTCCACTCCTCCTTCCAAGACATGTGTCCTTTTGCAAACTCCAGACGACGTTCCTTATGCAGTGAGGATATGCGAGTCTTTGACTTGAGTTTTGACCATTTTATGGATGGAGTCGGATTTAAAACTCGTGCTATGGTTCGGGGAGTTACTAGTAGTTGCAGTTTTTCCTTAATTTCCCTACAGGAAAGGTGATTTTTTAAAGCTTCATGGTGTATTTTACCTCTTTGACGCAACGTTAGTTTGGTATTTCTTTTAGTTTTATATTTTATTCCATATTTCTGACCTTTTTAAGGTAATTCCTGATGACACCGGAACTATTTATAATACGAGCAATTTCACGGTTTGAATAACTTTTGTTTTTCAACGTATCAATTAAATTCTTTTCCGTTTCATTTAAACGTTTTGCTGAGCCCATTTCTTATAAAAATGTCAATAGAAATTAATTTTTCTGTACTAATTAAATTTAATAGAATTTATTTCACCTTATTTTTGATAAAAATACCCTCGAATAAACTTTGGCACCGACAATTTAATCTTATTTGTTACTGCGCACAAACGATTGTCTTACTGAATTATGTTGTTTTTTTTAAGCGACAAGTGTATTTCATTCTGAGTTACTCTCTCTTTAGTGTTATATACACTGATTGAATTTGAAAAAAAAAATTGTTGTATAAGAAATGCCAAAAGAATATTTATAAAAAAATTATATGCGTACAAACGATTGTCTATCACTGTATACTTTGAAAAAAACAAGATTTTGAAAAAGTTTATATTTTTTTGTTTGATGATATAATTAGTATTTGATTTTATGAGTTTTGAGAATTCGTTGGTTTATTAAAAGTGTTTTATTTCGTTGTTTAAAATTTTTAGATTTTATTTATTATTAAGTAAGAAGTAAAAGTTAAATAAAAAGTATTGACAGCAAATGTCGATAATGGAGTTGCCATATCCTTTGTAATAGAACTGACGGGTAATTTCATACTCATACACAACAGATATTGACTTGAAATTTTTTTTATAAGACCAAAAATTAACTTATCTAAACAAAAAAAGTTCGGAAAAATAAGGATGAAATTGTTACTAAAATTTGCAATCCTATCAACATTTTGATACAAATTTAATTTTAGAAGCTCTAAAAATATGCTTTCCGTTTTCTGATCCCACCTTTGGGATTTTAGAACATGTGGGCCAAAGTTGAAATTTTGATAAAAAAAAATAGGTTAAATTCCGAAGGGCGTAGGGTGTAATGGACGATTATTGATAATACGTTTTTTTTTAGAATGTACCTATTTTATGTAGTAATACATACATATATAGAAACAAATATATGAATTTTTATTCCACATTCAAATTCAAATTTTGCCTTAAATTAGTTTTTGTTTTTAAATTGCATTAAATTATTTTGAATTTTAACAGTAATGCTTTGTGTACTGTATTTCACATAGAGATGCCAAACGGGGAATCCCGTTCCCGAAAATCCCGGGGTTTTTTTTCCAGGAGTGGGACCCTGGAAAATCAATTTTTCATAATTTTTATATAACAAAACTCAATTAAAATCCTCTTCAAACGAAATTGATTTTATCTCAGATGAGGAGTTCCAACAAAATAAAAATATTTCTATTGTTCAAAGCCTGAAAGATATTATTAAATAATGTACAATAGCCAAACAAATTAAGCAAAAGAGATATATTATTTTATTTCTGAAGGAACAAGAGGAAAATACTTGCAGATTTGTTACAAGTATTTGGAAACGGTTTTGCTAATGTGAAAGATGTTTTTCGACAGCAGCATATGTCGAAAACAATTCGTTTCAGAATGAGAGAAGAAACCATAGATGCAATTGTATTTTTAAAAAGCTATTTAAAATAAACACTAATTCTTTACTAGGTACTGTTTTATACCAGTATGTATAATAAGGCTATAACTTTTTTAAATTTTTTGCAAATACCAAAATGGCCCTTGCATAGTCGAATAGACCATTGAAAGTTATTTCAAAAAATGGTATTACAACAAAACGCGGTAATGTTTAAAGATAACTTTTTATTTAAAAAATATAAATATATACATACGTTTCTTCTTATAATTTTCGGGATTTAGAAATTCCCGAAAATCCCGAACCCCGGGATTTTCAAAAATCAGTCCCGATTAGTATCTCTAATTTCACCTCATACTGTTGCACTTACTTTAAAAAATTAAGTTAGCCAGATTGAAAACAGCAGCTTTGTTTCTGAAACATTGCAACGCATATTAACACAACTAAAAAAAATAAAATAATCCCGAATACTAACGAAAATTAAAGCATGGGTTTTCGTAACCAAATGTGTTAACCTTCTTTTGATTTTTATACCTCAAAGTGAACACGTCGATCAGTAAAATTATATAATATCTTTTGCACAGGACTACTTTATTTTTTTCTACAAATTTAATTTCAAAGTTTCATAAAGGTAAATCTCGCAGAATTAAAGATTTGGAAGTAGTTAATTAACATACAATAAATTTTTGTAATAGCCAATAAATTTTTGTAATAGCCATCGAGAGGGAAAATTAGCATATTGTTAAATTCCAAGGTTCAATATAACCTGGATCCTTCCTAATCATTTGAGGTTATTGGAATACAGGTTAATAAATTGTGGGAAAACACTATAAAAAGCCTTTAATTCATATTTAAAAACGTTAAAACCACTCTCACAACAATTGTGCTTACCGCTGATCATCATTAATCTAAATCTACCGACAAGACAACACATAAAGTTCAGTTATTCATTATTGTGGTTCAGCCAAAAAGAAATTTATAAACTACAAATTTTGTAATCAAATATTAAGAAGTCTAAGAAGAGCTCTAAAACACATGCTAGCTTCCAGAATAGGAGCGCATAAGTCGCCTAGGAAAACCTCTAAAAGCTCATTGAAGTTCTTCATAAAACAATTACCCAAATTGGTGTCTCAAAATTATTAACATTTTACGTAATATTTTTTTTTGGCTTTAAATTCTTATTAAAAACAAAAAGGTGCAAACTTAAATTACCTTTAATAAATAAAACAACAAAGTCTATAATTGTGTTTAAAAACTTTAAACTAAACCATTAGAATAATCACCCAACTTAAATTTTTATTTATTTATTTATTTTTATTACGGTATTATAAATATTTGTTTTACATTTGTCTTAAAGTCTAAAGAGTTTAGGAAATTAGAAATCCTTTTCTACTTTATTAATTTAAAAAAAAATTATAAAATGTGTAAGTATTTGTATTATTATTGATGGGAAGGAAAAATTTGAAAAAAAAAAACAAAAAACCTCTATAAAAATCTTAAAATAGTTATGTTCTGGGAATTAAAATTATGCTGAAACCAGTTCATTAATATGATTATATTTAGACAATTCACATTTTCTTTTAAAATTCGTTGTAAATTTGCTTATTTTAACATAAACAAGTTAAAAACCAGACAGGCTGTGGAGTCTTTGAGTGGAATAGTGCCAGGGAAGCTTATATAACATTTTAAGTAACTTATTTTGTGTCACTTGTAGTTTTTTTATATGGACATTAGCAGTTGTCGACCATAAAGGGGCACAGTAAAACATTATGGGATGAAAAATTGCTTTCATTATTAATTTTTTGTTTTCAATGTTTAATTTTGAGTTTCTATTGATTAGTGGATATAAAATATTTGTAATTTTATGTATTTTGTTTATAGTATATGATATGTGTTCATTGAAATTCAGTTTTTTATCAAGTAGAATACCCAGATATTTAACATTATTTTCCCAGACAATATTCTTATTTAAGAACTGCAATGGTCTTTGAGGTAAGAAACATGGTTTACGTTTTCTTGAAAAGTATATGGCCTGGGTTTTATCAGGGTTTACAAGGATTTTCCACTTGTTGAAATACAAGTTTAAAATTAATAAGGCATTTTCTAAATTGTATATTATATCTGCACATAGAGCGTCAGCGGTGAATAATGGTGTATCATCAGCAAATATAGATGTAATGCAGCTTGGAATACTTGGGATATCGGCAGTAAATATGTTGTAAAGTATAGGTGAAAGACAGGATCCCTGTGGATATCCAGAGAAAATATTAATAAGTTGAGAGAAAGTTGAACCCATATATACGGAGAATGACCTATTAGATAAAAAGCTTTGAATTATTTTAACAATTTCGATTGGGAAATTATATTTCTTTAGTTTGTAAATGAGGCCATTGTGCCAAACTGAGTCAAAAACCGATTTAATATCCAATAAAACCATTCCAGTAGATTTTCCGTTCGTAAAATTGTTTTTCACAAAATTTCTGATCTTCATTAAAGGCTGTGATGTATTATGCTCATTTCTAAACCCAAATTGTTGAGGGGATAATATATGTTTTCATCAATGAACGTGGTTAACTTTTCCTTAATTATTTTCTCCAGTAATTTGCTTATAGATGAAAGTAAGCTAATTGGTCTGTAAGAAATTGGGGAATCAGCAGGTTTGTTTGGTTTGGCAATAGGTATAGTTTTAGCGTTTTTCCAAGTGAGTGGAAAATAACACAATTTAAGACAGCTGTTGAAAATGTGTGTAAGGAAGTTTATACCTTTTTTAGGAAGCTTTTTTAAACATAAATTGTTTATACCATCTAAGCCTGGAGATTTACTGTTTTAGTTATAAAATAATTAATGTTAGGCGTAACAGCAGTATTTTTTATAACGTAAGCTGTGTCATTTACTTCTGCAATTGTTGTAGTATCACTTAGATGTGTTGATATGTTATGGTTAGAACTAAAATGTTGAGCTAATAAGTTACAATTTTCTTGCTGAGTATAGTATACTGCTCCATTATGCTTCAGGATAGGAATATTTTTTGTTTTCTTCTTAAGAATTTTTGATATTTTCCAAAAAGGGCGTGAAGATTTGTCTAAAGTTGACAACATACTGTTCCAAGAGCGATTTCTCAATATATTTAGCTCTATATTAATTTCTTTATTTAGGCGGGTCATTTGATTATGGTCATTAGCGTCTCTAAATCTTTTTCAATTTCTTCTGTAGATATTACGATGTTGGATCTGAACCTTTATGTTATTTGGTAATTCGAATTGGTTTGTTTTTGTTTGCTTTTTGGGAACACAAGCATCGATACTGGCATAAATAACACTATAAAAATTTGTTATCATGTTATCAATTTGATGTTGGTGATAGATTTCATTAAAATTAATTGGTGTGGGAAGCTTTTTATTTATATAATTTGCGAATAATTTCCAATTTGCAGTTTGTGTCAGTTCGCCTACTAAGCAACACATAAATTACAATCAACGGACAAATCATAATTCTATTAAAGTCTCTCGCGTTATCTCAGCTTAAAACATTATACATATTATTTTTTGTTGTAAATACTTTAAATTGTCAAAAACTATATCCATTCAAGAATTTTAAACAAATCTTGGTAATATACATTAAAAACCCTGATGAAAGATCCACCAGACGAGGGGTTCGTACCCCCTATTAGGTTTGAAAGTTCCAAAAAATTATCAATTGTGTCAACCGGTCCTAAATACTTAATAATGACTCGAAAAAACAGTGAATACACTTTAGCAAATGTTTCACCATTCTTAATAAAGAAAGTCGTGGACAGTACTTGTGGAGGAGAAGTAGAAATGTGTAAAAAATTGAGAAATGGTACGATATTAATAAAAACAAAAACTTATACACAAGCTAGTAAGCTTATTCAACTATGTTCATTAAGTTACGATATTGAAATAGAAATGAAAGAACATAACTCTCTCAACTTTGTCCGTGGAGTAATCTACTCAAATGATCTGCGCGTCAAAATGTTTACAAAATAAATAAAAAGAAAAGTGAATGACGAATTAAAAGAAACTGGATTAATTATTCTCACATTCGGCTCAACTAACCTCCCCTCTGATATATTTATTGGATATGAAAGAGTAAGGGTAAGGCCTAATATTCCTCTCCCATTAAAATGTAAAAACTGTTTACGCTTTGGTCACCACATAAATAATTGCAACAACAAAAAACTATGTACGGTATGTTCAAATGAATTCCACACTGACATAGAGAATGAACAATGTGATCAACAATCTTCATGCATAAATTGTATTGAAAATAACAACGAAAATACAAACCACTCTCCCAACAACAAAACATGTCCCATATTTTTAAAAGAAAAAGAAATACAAGCAATAATAACTTTAGAAAAGGTAAACAAAAAAACAGCTGTTCAGAAATACCACGAACGAAATATTTCATCTACTTCATCCTACTCTACTACAACAAAAACAACAACTTCAATAAAAACATGCGATAATACTTCAAGTCAAACATTAAATGTCAAGAATAAGCAACAAAGTGATACTAAAAAAATTGATCCGAAAACCGAAAACAAAATATCAAACAAACAAAACTCAATGCAACCACCAACACTGTCATCATCAACTCGAAAATTACAAGATTATTCCGAAATTGATACATCCGATGGAGATACCAAAACAGCTAGCAATTCATCCCAGAACACAAAACAAAAGGATAAAAAAATTATAGAAATTCTCCCAGCAAATACATCCAAAAGAACACGACAAAAATTAAAGAAGCAAGCAGATGCGGAGGCCGCAGCAAAACGTTCAAAAAACAACTAATTTAAGAATTTATATTAGACACTGATAGTTCACTTATTTCTTTCGGGTGGATTGGACACTGGCTGGATCCTCTGATGACGGGAATATGCTACTTGTTGGATACTCGTTACAGGTAAATTATCTGTACACGGTGTCCCCAATAAGTGGGATAATTCCTTAAGGCGAATTCGGTCGTTGTCTTGTCTGCCCGATCGAAACTATTTGAACTGTCAGTGTATGTAACTTTCATATACAGTGGCGAGCAGAAGTGAGTGCATGTTCACGACACTGACTTTCGTCATCCGTAACAACAAAACCATACAAGCAAATCAAAAATATTTTTTAGTTTTATTTTTATTATTTTATTCGTAACAAATAGGAGTAAAGAAACAATAATAAATGAGATGATTTCAAAGAGTTTGGAAGAAAAAACGAAAATAACTCGCATAAACTCAATTTTGCACGTTTTATGAATTGCACCTATTTTCGAACTTTCACTTCTCTTATCAGCAGAAATCAAGCAGATTTACCTTTATGTTTGTTGTTATCTTATTCTCCTTGCTCGTAGAGCAGTTTAAAATTTGTTTCTTGCGAATTAATGCCGATTTTGTCAATTACTATCATATTTAAAATAAATTACTGATTTTTTGTATAAAAATTACAAAAATATCTGAAGAAATTTAAAATAGTGTTGTGTGCCTGACCGAGAAAGGCTATTCTTCACGTACCATTTCCGAGATACTTGGTAGTAGTCAATCGGCGGTGATCGCAGCTCAAAAGAGACGAAATGTGACTTCGAAATCGCAAGTCAAAGGTCGCAAAATATTACTAACGGACTCAGATGCTCGAATAATGAAGTCCGAAATGAGAAAAAAACACAAGCTGCTAACACCAAAGGGTGTTTATTTAGCAATTAACATAAATGAAATCGAATGGACTGCTAGAAGAGCGCTCCATGATATCGGATATGCCTCAACTGTTAAAAAAATCAAACCTGCGTTGTCCGATAAGAATGTTAAAGCGTGCTTGAAATTAGCAAGGGAGCATAGAAATTGGCCCATTGATGATTGGAAACGTGTTATCTGGTCTGATGAGTCCAAATTTAATCGTTTTCAGTCAGATGGATAGTAATACTGCTGGCGTAGATCCGGGGAACGTGTTCAAAGTCGCCATGTGAAGCAAACTGTTAAAGTAGTTAAACTCTTCTAGCAGTCCAATCGCTTACTTTTTTGTTAATTGCCAGAGAAACACCCTTTGGTGTTAGCAGCTTGCGTTTTTTTCTCATTTCGGACATCATTATTCGAGCATCTGAGTTCGTTAGTAATATTTTTCAACCTTTGACTTGCGATTTCGAATCACATTTCGTCTCTTTCGAGCTTCAATCACAGCCGATTGACTAATACCAAGTATTTCGAAAATAGTACGTGAAGAACAGCCTTTCTCGGTCAGGCACACAACACTATTTTAAATTTCTTCAGATATTTTTGTAATTTTTATACAAAAAATCACCAATTTATTTTAAATATGATAGTAATTGACAAAATCGGCATTAATTCGCAAGAAACACATTTTAAACTGCTCTACGAACAAGGAGAATAAGATAACAACAAACATAAAGGTAAATCTGTATGATTTCTGCTGATAAGAGAAGTGAAAGATCGAAAATAGGTGTAATTCTTAAAACGTGCAAAATTGAGTTTATGCGAGTTATTTTCGTTTTTTCTTCCAAACTCTTTGAAATCATCTCATTTATTATTGTTCTTTACTCCTATTTGTTACAAATAAGATAATAAAAATAAAACAAAAAAATATTTTTGATTTGCTTGTATGGTTTTGTTGTTATGGATGACGAAAGTCAGTGTCGTGAACATGCACTCACTTCTGCTCGCCACTGTATAATATTACTAACAATTTTATCTAATTATTTCCTATGTAGTTCATTTAAATTAACCCAAAAACTTTAACTTTACTTATATATTCAATAATTTATCATTCTTAATATGACTATTAATATTATACAGTGGAATATAAATGGATTTAATAATAATTATAATGAACTAACTTTACTTATAAAACGACTTAACCCTAAAATTATCGCACTTCAAGAAACCCATATTCATACCAAAACGACTCATCCGATTCCTATCAACTTTTCTTTTTATTCAATTAATACTTCCCCAACACGTTACGGCGGTGTCGCATTGTTGGTTCACAATTCATTACAACAAAAACAAATACATTTGTCAAACGACTTTGATGCAATATGCGTTGAAATTCAATCGAAATTAAAATTCAGAATTATATCGGCATATATTCCCCCTTGCCAAAACTTTACAACAACAAACCTAGAAAATAACTTAAATTTCACTAATACACCTGTTCTTGTTACTGGTGATTTCAATGGCTGGCATCATTTATGGGGATCATCTTCGATTAACACTAGAGGCAGAATTCTAGCTAAATTCATTAACAAATCCAACTATATTTTACTAAATGATAATTCTCCCACTCTTTTTAATTCACATTCAACATTTTCTAGTGTTGATTTGAGCTTCTGTTCTCCCTCACTTACACCTCACGCCCTATGGAACATTGAGAAAACTTTATACGGAAGTGATCACTTTCCCATAATAATTTCACTTTTTCCTGACTTACAGTGTAATATAATTAAAAATTTCAAACCTAAATTCAAACTTGATAAGGCAGACTGGAAACAATATAGACATTTATGCATTGAATCCCATTCAAAAAGACAAATTAGTACGAACATTAATAAGGAGGCTGCCAATTTTGAAAGAATAATCTTGGAATCTGCCAATAAGGCAATTCCTCAAACGCACAATTTGAGCAGACCAAGAGTTCCCTGGTGGAACTCTGACTTAGATAACTTAAAGAAAATTAAAAATCAAAACTGGTATAAATTTAGACGTAATATGACCACAGAGAATATGATCAATTATAAAAGGGCTAGCGCCACATTTAGAAGACAAATGAGGATATATAAAAGGGAATCTATTTTAAAGTTCACTTCTACTATCAACCCCTCCACTACAACAGAAAAAATATGGGCAAATATTAGAAACTTCACGGGATACAAATCGAAAACCGGAATACATTGCATCCAAACCCATAACGACCCAAACGTTACACTTACCAACGACATTGAAATAGCAAATGAGATAGGTAATTTTTGGTCAGTCAACTGACTTCTCACCAGAGTTTATGATTTGTAAGAACAATCTGCTTAATAACACACCTCCATTTATCCCAAATCAGAGAGCTACCTTAATCGAAAACGATTTTAACCTCATTGAACTGCAGACAGTTTTAAATAAAGTAAAAGGAAAAACCCCTGGCGCAGATCGAATATCATACCCAATGCTTAGGCAATTACCAGTCGAAATGAAACACCGTTTGTTAACTCTTTATAATAATATTTTAGGCAATTTTATACCCCAACATTTTAAAATTAGTATCGCGATTCCTATTCATAAGCCCGGTAAGGATAAATCATCACTAAATGCATATAGACCAATTTCACTAAACCCTTGTTTGGCTAAAACATTGGACAAAATGGTTGCCAATAGGCTCTGGTGGTTTGTGACTTCGCATAAGCTACTCAGTAGTCGACAATTCGGTTTTATTCGGGGAAGATCGACAATGGATAGTCTACTTTATGTAGACTATCATATTGCCAGCAATAATATTTTAGACAATTTTATACCCCAACATTTTAAAATTAGTATCGCGATTCCTATTCATAAGCCCGGTAAGGATAAGTCATCACTAAATGCATATAGACCAATTTCACTAAACCCTTGTTTGGCTAAAACATTGGACAAAATGGTTGCCAATAGGCTCTGGTGGTTTGTGACTTCGCATAAGCTACTCAGTAGTCGACAATTCGGTTTTATTCGGGGAAGATCGACAATGGATAGTCTACTTTATGTAGACTATCATATTGCCAGCAATCTATCCAAGGGTAAACATACAACAATAATATCGTTGGATTTTGAGAAAGCTTTTGACAAAATCGGGATTCATACGATTGTTGACCAACTAACACATTGGGGAATAGGCCCCAGAATTATAAATTACATTATCAACTTCATGAGCAACCGAAAAATTGTAGTTAGAATTCGCAATCAACTATCTTCAGCATACCCTTTACAAAACGGTATACCCCAGGGTTCGCCTCTATCGGTCATATTATTTTTAATAGCATACAATAAGCTCTGCTCTATTATTGAGATGAATAGGGAAATTGAGTTTACGGCATACGCCGACGACTTTAACTTGATAATCAACTCTGGCAAAATTAAAAACCCAGTAATCGATTTAAATACCTTATTTTTAAATATAAGTCAATGGTGCAACTTTTCGGGAGCAACCCTTTCCACAAACAAATGCAAATTTATCCATATATGCCGTAAAAGACAATGTAAATGCACCATAAACTCTTCAAATTTTCAACTTATAGAAGTTGACAGCCTAAAGATTCTTGGATTACATTTAAACAAAAGATACACTTGGGATACACACATAGACAACCTTGTTAAGTCTCTAAATAGCCCCCTAAACATCATAAAATGCCTATCTAATCACAAATTTAACTGTAATGTTCAAATGTTACTCTATATTACGAATGCTTTAATAATATCTAAAATAAGGTATTCTTTACCTTTTTTTGGTTTCTCCACCAAATCCAAATTAAACAAACTAAACACAATATTGAATTCAGCTGTTCGAAGTGCTCTGGGAGCTTTCCGCACAACTCCATGTAAGAATATGTTTTACGAATCAAACATTCCATCTTTGGAAACACAACTAAATATTAGTATAACTAAACTGGCCTCTTCTTTCTTGACAAATCCAAACATCCTACTAAATGGCTTAATGAAAAAAATCAATAATACGAATAAAATTCCAAAAATCTTGTCCACTATCTGGAAAATAAACGAAAATTGCAAGGCTTTCAATATTAACCTAAAACCCTTCAGAGTTAATACAAGAAATTATCCCCCATGGTCCCCTGACCCTAACCGCATAAATACTTCACTTCATAACTTTAACAAAAACCAACATAATCCCTCACAATTTAGAATATTATTTAAGGAAATTCAAGAACAATACCACCGACATAAATTTATATATACCGATGGATCAAAATCCGAACATATAGTAGGATATAGTGTAACAATAAATAATAAAGTCATAAAAACCTCAATATTACCATCATATAGTTCCATTTTATCTGCTGAATTAATTGCTATATATCAAGCCATTAAATATGTTGAATCAAAGACAGCCAAATACGTGATTTGTTCCGATTCATTATCTTCTTTGAAAATGATAATGAATATTTCAAACAACAACCCCTATGCATCCTACATAAGAAATAGCTTGATTCATAAGCGAGACAATGTATCTTTAATATGGACACCTAGCCATTGCAACATCAAAGGAAATGAATATGCAGATATGGTTGCAAAGGAAATACTTCTTTCCCTCTGCCCAGAATTTCAAAATATAAGACTACAGATATTCGGTAACAGAAACCCATTATCATTGATTTCTAATCCAACTACAGATAACATTAAAACAATAATTGAATTCTTAAAACAAACTAACATTTATAACTTCATCTAAAATAATTAAGTCGAGCTTAAAGCCCAAGTAGCTATAGCTCCATACTAAACAATTAGCTTATAATTTTTAAATTTAAGTTAATTCTATAAATAAATAAATAATAAATAAATTTCCAATTTGTTTTGCTAAAATCAGGAAAACAAGTCACAACTCTATTAACTCTCAAGCTAACATTGGAAATAATTGGGAGGTGATCAGAAGAAAGATCATTGATTGTTCTTACAGCAGATAAATTTTGTGACATGTTGGTTATAAAAAAGTCCAACGTGGAAGATTGTCTCCTCGGATCAGATGGAATATAAGTAGGTTCATTAGGAGATACGACTTCAAAATGGTGATTATAGAGATTTTGTTGTAATAAATTTCCCCAACTGTTATTTCTAACGCAGCCCCAGCTACTATGTCTGCTATTGAAATCACCACCGAGTATGAAATTATCGTAGGATGTCAGTTTACGAATATCCGATTTGAATAATTGTTTACGAGTTGAATCAATTCCAACTGAACCACCGGGGAAATAACATGAATATATATTTATGCACTCATTACCTGCAAACACTTTTAGGCCTATGTTTTCAATAAGTGTAGTATTTAGGGGGTGTAAAAGTTGATGGTTTATATTTTTTTTAATAATAATTGCTACACCACCACCTCTTCTTTCCTCACTGTAGCAGTAAAAATCTTTATGTTTAATAGATATATTCTTGTTGAGCCAAGTTTCACATACTAGACATATGTCAATATTATATTTCAGTAAGAAATTATAAAATTCGACTTTTTTGTTCCGGATACCATGAGCGTTCCATGATGCTATTTTTAGTCTGTCATTCATCGGTACAAAAATTTGCAAGCTAGGCTTGTAATAACCTCGAATTGATCAGCTCGAGATTTACATTTTCCTAAACTTGAGATAAGTTCCACTGTTAAGTTTTTCAATTCTTCAAAAGAGAATAGATTATTATTGTTATTAATATTATTGTTGTTATTAACATTATTATTTGATTCATTAAGATTCCAACTATTGGCATTAGGTACCTTTTGTTGGTTTAATGAATTTGGAAAATTGTTGTTATAGTTAACATTATTGTTAAAAGCTACACTCGTTTGTTTTGTTTGCTTGAAATTTCTTGGTTGAGTTCTTTGTCTTATTTGCATGTATGAAATCCTACTAGGACAATCAGGTGACATTGCTTTATGTGGGCCATTGCAATTTGCACATTTTTCTACCGTTACATTACAAACAGCGGTGTTATGGTTTCCTGCACATTTAGCACAGAATGTTTTGTACCTTACATCTGCTTGAACCATGGCCAAACATTTGACAGTTATAGCACTGGGTTAGCTTATTTTTATTAGGTTTTTGATACTCCCACCTGAGTTCGATGAAATTTATAACTGTGAAATTTTGCCTTAATTCCTTTAAGGTGATGGATTTACGTTCAAAGTACACTACATAGATTATTTGATAATTCCGACCTTCTTTCGCTCTAGTAATAATTTTAACGTCTATGCATTTGAGACCCATTGAGTTTAGCTTATTTTCATCACTTTTATCAAGACCCAGAAGTACAGCTTTATATGGCTTATCATTTTTTGCAACATACGTGAAATGTTCAAAATTAAAATTGTCTGTTAGAGAATTACACACGGAATCATAATCTTCTTTTTTTGTACAAAAAAGTTTCAGACCAATTGAGATTTTTCTTATCGAGTAATCTGTTATTTTTAAATATCTGCACACTTCATGGAGCTGTTCAATTTTACATTTCAACACTGTTATTGGCGGTATGTTAACTTTAGCAGTTTTATCGATAACGGTCTCGTCATCAGTATCATTATCGAGTGTTTGTAGTGGTGAAAAATAATTTTGGTTCTCAGCTCTCTGAGTAGAGCTGCTTGGTTTAGATTTTTTATTCATAACGTTATGCCTGTTAGAGGCAACAGCATCGTCTTCTTTTTCACGCGTACGTTTAATGTTGTTGGTTGATAATGTAGTGATTTTTGTTATTGGTAAAAAAAAGTTTTTTTTTTTTGCAAAATAAAAAAAATATATAGCTGTAAACTTCAAATGTCAAGAACACGACTTTATACACTCAATGCCAGTAGAAGGATTTTGGCAACTTAAATCTAATTTGAATATATATATGGGGCATTTCACGTCAAGTGAACCAACTTTTGAAATCGATGTCTTCCGATCGGGATGAAATTTGCACCAATGTTAGTTCTATTGGATAGTAATTCGGACACAATTTTTCAACAAGATCGGCCAAGAACTCTCTGAGTTATAGGAGGTCAAAATTTGACATTTTGGCCAAACACGTGTTTTTTCTTATCCATATAACTTATTACCTATTGTTCTTAGCAAAATGTGTCCCAAATAGTTTAGATAGCTATTTATGCAATCTTCCGAAAAAAAAAATTAAAAAAAATCAAAAACATTTTTGACTTTTTTTCAAAATGGGCCCTTTTTATTTATTTTTTTTATTTTTTTTAAGAAAGCTTAGGTCTTTTCCTAAGCGACCTATATGGTCGCTTAGTGGGATGCGAGTGGGATATCTATCAAAAAAAATATTTTGTAACTCAAGATATGAAATTTTTTGACTTTTTTTGCAAAATCAAAAACTTTGTTGACTTTTTTTAAAAAAATGGACCCATTTTTTAATTTTTTTTTTGCTCAGAAGAATGCTTATGTGTTTTTCTTTAACACCTTTTTTGTCGCTTAGTGGGATGCGAGTGGGATATCTATCAAAAAAATGTCTTGTAACTCAAGACATAAAATTTTTGACTTTTTTTTTGCAAAATCAAAAACTTTTTTGACTTTTTTTCCAAAATGGACCCTTTTTTTAATTATTTTTTTTTCTCAAAAGAAAGCTTAGGTCTTTTCCTTTAAAACCTTTATGGTCGCTTAGTGGGATGCGAGTGGGATAACTATAAAAATAAATGTTTTGTAACTCAAGACAAAGGCTTTTAAATTGATTTTTTTCATATTTTCATATTTCAAACCTTAAAAAAAAACCACTACAACTGACCGATAATAGCCGCTGGAGGGGTGCAATGTGAGGCCGACCGCTATTAATTTTCCGCCCCCAAAATTTGTCTGAGTTTTGCATCTTGCGGCTATTTTATTCAATCCTATAGGTAGTTTTCAGCGCAATAATTTATATTCGTGAGCGATTTTTGGAAGTGGACCTTATATGGGAGCTATGTCAAGTTATGGACCGATCATCATGAAATTAGGTGGTGTTATTAATGTCTATATGAAAGTTATTTATGTTGCATTTTATGTGTATACCAACATTTTTAGGAGATTTATGCTCGTTAAAGTGATTATCGGAAGCAGGTCTTATATGGGAGCTATGACTAATTATGGACGGATCATAATAAAATTTGGTGACATGAATTTCGTATATATAAAAATTATTTGGAGAAAAACTTGTGTAGATACCTATATAAATTAAACATTTGTGACCGATAAAGTCCACTTTCAGGAGGACATTTGTATGGGGGCTAGGTCAAATAATGGACCGATTTCAGCCAGTTTTAGTAGGCTTGGTCCTTGGGCCGAACAAATTATATGTACCAAATTTTATCGAAATATCTTCAAAATTGCGACCTGTACTCTGCGCACAAGGTTTACATGGACAACCAGCCAGCCAGACGGACGGACGGACTTCGTTTAGTCGACTCAGAAAGCGATTCTGAGTCGATCGGTATACTTTAAGGTGGGCTAGACTAATATTTTTGGGTATTACAAACATCTGCAAAAATTTAATATACCCTCGCCACTATGGTGGTGTAGGGTATAAAAAGTGATTTTTATTCCTGAGGTTAACATATTATGGGTATTACAGTATCGAGGCTATGAAATTTTAGTTAGGTTGTTACATACCATCGGAAAGGCTAATGTGTCTAGTTTCTCCGCGTAAGTTTAATTTTTAAGGTTTACACACAAATATGAAAAAAATCAAAATAGTGCATATCCTAAAAATTTAAAAACCTTTGTCTTGAGTTACAAAATATTTATTTTGATAGATATCCCACTCGCATCCCACTAAGCGACCAAAAAGGTTTTAAAGGAAAAGACCTAAGCTTTCTTTTGAGAAAAAAAAATAATTAAAAAAAGGGTCCATTTTGGAAAAAAAAGTCAAAAAAGTTTTTGATTTTGCAAAAAAAAGTAAAAAATTTTATGTCTTGAGCTACAAAACATTTTTTTGATAGATATCCCACTCGCATCCCACTAAGCGACAAAAAAGGTGTTAAAGAAAAACACATAAGCTTTCTTCTGAGCAAAAAAAAAAAATTAAAAAATGGGTCCATTTTTTTAAAAAAAGTCAACAAAGTTTTTGATTTTGCAAAAAAAGTCAAAAAATTTCATATCTTGAGTTACAAAATATTTTTTTTGATAGATATCCCACTCGCATCCCACTAAGCGACCATATAGGTCGCTTAGGAAAAGACCTAAGCTTTTAAAAAAAATAAAAAAAATAAATAAAAAGGGCCCATTTTGAAAAAAAGTCAAAAATGTTTTTGATATTTTTAAAAAAAAGTCAAAAATATTTTATTAATTTTTTTTAATTTTTTTTTTCGGAAGATTGCATAAATAGCTATCTAAACTATTTGGGACACATTTTGCTAAGAACAATAGGTAATAAGTTATATGGATAAGAAAAAACAAGTGTTTGGCCAAAATGTCAAATTTTGACCTCCTATAACTCAGAGAGTTCTTGGCCGATCTTGTTGAAAAATTGTGTCCGAATTACTATCCAATAGAACTAACATTGGTGCAAATTTCATCCCGATCGGAAGACATCGATTTCAAAAGTTGGTTCACTTGACCTGAAATGCCCCATATATATATAACAAGTTTAAAACCAAAAGTTTAACCTATATTGCACATAAATTATCACTGTTGAATTATTTATTAATTAAGTTCTTTTTACATATAACATAATTAATGGCATGCAAAACAAATAAGATATATGTAACAACAAACTAAACATCCAACATAAGCAGTCTGACGAGGCCTCATCATTCAGCGTTTCCAGAATTTAGTTGGTGAGTTTTCTTTCTCTGTTTTATGTATATATTATTAATTAAATAATTTAGTTTTGCATTCATTATTAAAATTTAATAAAAAAAAAAATCTGAATTTCTGTAGTTTAAAAAACTATAATCAAATCTTTAATATTTGCTTTTACATATTCCTTGATTTGCTAGGAAGTACTGTGTCAGTAACAAAAACAAAAAAGAACAAGAAATAAAATAAATTTCTTTGTTTTCTTTCGCTTTTTTTTTTGTTTATGCACATGTAATTCATAAATTGATATGTAAAAGCAAAACACAAAAAAATCGAAAACAATAAAACCCTTAAGCAAAAAGTTTAAGCAATGATCATTTAACAATGTAAATTATCATTACAAGATTTTATTATTCTATTTTACTACAGTATTGTTCCAAAAATATAGAATCATAATTTACAAGATTATTATATAATTATTTCTATTTAATTGCTAGGCATTCCCTTTCTTTAAAATTTAGTCTTACTATTTTTTCTTGGTTTTAAAAATATTATGTTTTTGAATTTTGATATTTTAACCCAATTTATATTTAAAAGTATTTGAATTTTTTTTATTTCCTATATAATGGTTTAAGTAATAAGTTTTTTAAATTAATTATGAAATTCTAATTTTTTTTAATATTTTCGCGATGAGATGAAGATGAGAAGTAAGTGTGGATTTAATTAGGGATCTTAGCGTCATATTCGCCAATTAGATCATTGGATGGAAGGGTTTTGAGGCGATTATCCCAAACAACATCATATGATGATAATAATAGAGTTTTTCAATTAGTTCGTCCAGTCAGGGAGTCTATAATAAATTATTTATGTATAATGATTCCTATATGAGAGAAAATTTAACATGAACAAGAATCCACCCTCCGACTGACCGCTAGTGGCAATTAATGGCTTCCGTCGTTCATTTAAATTTTAATTCAAAAGTAACATCATATAGCATTGAACATGACATGTTTCAATTGTACAAATTTTATTACAAACTTTTATAATATGTGTTCTCTATGAGCAATAATGCTAACAATAATGTTTAATCTAAATCTTCTGCACCAAAAGTTTTTCGTTTAAATTTTAATTTTTTTTTTAAAAAATCTGAAATATTAGTCTTCTAATAATTAGTTTTCTGTTTGTCAAATATTTCTTAGCACTTTTTAGGATTTTTCGACCATTTGGCTTATGTAGACCGAATAGTTGACCACTGAGTCACCTACGGATTCTTTTGCTTAAGTAAATCCAGATTACTTTTATTTTTTTCTTTTAGTAGAATTTATACGATCGTATACTTAAAAGTATCGGTTTGATGAATTACCAGTATCCTAATATTATTTGGCTTTACATGAATTTTGCTGAATTTAATTTCATGTCCGATACTATTAGTTTATTTTGACGTGCAATAATATCGTATACTGGATTCTAAACAATATTAGCCCAATTTTTTTTTTTTAAATAATTACACTTTACGAATGAAAACTCTCTATTACACACTTACTATCTCTCAAAAGGGAAAACTGTATTGAATCATTTGAAATATTTTTGTTTATACTAGTACATGTAAAAGGTTAAAAATATTGTCATAACTTTATTAATTAAATCTGAAATTTTGTCTGAAAAAATTTTTACTTATAGTCTGGCTGATACAACATTTTAGTAATACGATTTTAATTCCTATATATATTTTTTTTAAAACTAAATTTCTGAACTCGAATCTAAAATGTCGTTATTGTATACGCCAAGTCTTAGTCAGGAATTTTCTCAACAGTCTTCTTTTGAACCCAGTGGTTCTCATGTAGTCATACAAACAGATGAAAGAATTTATAGTCCACAAATGGATGTCCGTTTTAATCGTCCAGAAAATTGTGATGAACAATTTTCTCACCCTAATAATAGTCAAAATTATTCAAATGCTGCAGATTACTCTCAAATTAACCAAATGACAGAGAACACTGTTACTCGTCTATTAAGAAATCTTAATATTGTTCCCAATTCCATCAACCAAAACCATAATATTCAAGCCAATGTTAGACAAACACAACCACGCCTGTTTCTTCCAATAATCAGTTTTTACAAACCCCACTTTCGCCAAAATTTGTCAGGAAATCATTTTATTGACCCAAATAACAGTTTGAAAACGGATAAAATAACGGTATTAATACATAAATGGAACATTAGGTTTGACGGTTCAACTAATGGCCTTACTGTGGAGGAGATTTTAACATAATTTGTAAATATTTACCCATGCTTTTGACCGGCAAAGCGCGTGGCTGGTACTGGAGGTATCACAAACAACTGGATAGAATTGAGTGGACCGAATTTTGTGATGCGTACACGTACCAGTATAAAAATTTCAAGTCTAACTTTGACGTACGCGAGGAGGTTCGAAATCGAAAAATGAGATCAGGTAAACGTTTGAAGTTTTTACTATAATATTTGTTCAATGCTTGACAGGTTAGAAGAATTACTGTAAATAGAATTACTTACAAGGAACTTACGACCGGACATTAGGCATGAATTATTTTATGTCCCCATATATTCTATTTCTCATCTACGAAAATTGGTACAAATGAGGGAAAACCTCTTAGCCGACGACTTTTTAGACGCCCTGCTACGACAAAGACAGCTCCACTTCCCATCCAAAAACGTACGGTAGCTGGGGTAGAGTTTTTAGAGGATAAACCTGAGTAATCCCCGATTCTTCGTATATATTGTAAGGAACCTCTGGTTACTCCGGGTTTGAAGCTGGGGTAGCGCTCAGTCTAGTCCAGGGTCCTTAACATAAAATTTAAAACACTTTACCTTGGTTCTTTTCACTGTTTATATTCTTGTATCTTTTAGCTTAACTCTATTTATTGAGCCACAAATGCAAATTGAATGCCTCTTTATTGAGAACAACTTGCTGTTGCTCCGTGAACTATCGGGTGACACGTACCGGTACCCTAGCACTCCTGCCCACTAGTTCCTGCTCTTATAATATTCTAGGATGTAATCCTAGAATCTACTCTTGTCCCTAATTTTTCCGAGTGTTACTGCGAAGAAAAATATCTAGCACTCTTGCCCTGAGCCAGTGCCCTGTTCTCCACCCTCCACGGATGTAAATCTGATTTGGGTAAGGTAGGATGTAATCCGCCTCGTTAGCTGATTGTAAACCAGCGCCCTGTTCTCACTATACAAGGATCGGTGTTACCAAATCCAATTTAATTACTCCCTAGCACTGCTCTGTAACTTGTTTACTTTTTTTTTTATCTTACCGGCTTGTCACACGTCTTACTTTTTCACTTGCACAATACAAAAAAGAGATCGATTGCTCTGTTACATTAGCTTATATATTATTGATTTCTACATCTATTGTAGCTTTGTAGCTAATGCAGTACAAAAATGTTCGAACTGATAGCGGTTGATGCTAACATCATCTCAATTGTTAGATCGTCATCACTGTTTGTTTGTTTTTGATCTGTGTGTGGGGTACTGTATTATGATGCTTGTGTGTGTTGTATTGCTTGTTGATATTGTGTTTGTTGTATTCTTGGCTACTTCCTTCTTTGTCTAGTGTCCACTTCAGTACGGCTGAACATCATCTCTCGCGACTATCCTCTTCTGAAACACTCTGTTGACTCCTCTCTGCTTACACTCTGTTGACTCCCCTCTGCTGACACCATCGGTATTGACTTCTCTCTGCTGACACTCTCTGCCGTAGACACTCTCTGTTGTTGAATTTCGCAGCCAGTGTTTAACCCACCACCTGCCCCTGACTGTACGGCTCGTTCGACCTCCTGTACCCCATCGTCCTCCGGTTGTCTGAAATTAAACAATCCCAAATAATTGGCGGATGTAATCCGCCCAACTATGATGGATGTCATCCATCATCAAACTAGTAATACTTTCTTTATTTGTCTTATTACTAAGTTTTGTTTGTAAAAAATAATGTATGTGGGTCTAAATTCCTAGAATTTAGGTCCTCACATTTCCTCCTTTCTTCCCGGAAAAATTGCATCTAAACTTACTGTAAATGGGCCCCGTGGTTTAATCATTTACTCTTCAATCCATGTCCAAAGGGTAGATTCACAATATTGTTTTTGTTCACATCGTTATCTAATCACACAATTCTTTTCCATTACACACATTATTTTTGTTTATTCGCTGTTGTTGTTGATCACCGTTGTTTATTTATTTTTTTAAACAATAGCGTGTTGTTATTACTCGCCAATAGTTTGCTTTGCTGTTGTTTTGTTTTCATTTATATACTGTCCGCGACATGATCGTTCATGCCCTGCTTGTAATATACTGTCTCGAATGTGTGTAATGAGGGTATGCGTTGTAATGTTTCTCTTTGATCATTACTGTAGCTTTTTTTTTCCAAAATTTTTTTTTTTTTTAGCGATTTTTTTTCCAATTCAATTCAATTTTTTTTCCAATTCAATTCAATTTTTTTTTTTTTATATTTTTGTTGTTTTTTTTTAAGGGTTCACTATATATATATATATTTTTTTTCTTTTAAGGTTTTTTTTTTTGTTTTTTATTAGAATTCTTTCTTAATCCATTCGTTACCTTATTCGGTTATCGCCGACGGGCCATTGTATGTTTTTAATTCACTCACGTTAGCCGTGCGTGAGCTCTTTTCACCTTCTTTAAGTACTTCTAGAATCACTGGAGTTTAATATCTCCGGTGTATACGATATGGACCTGCAAACTTGGGAGCTAGCTTGGCTGCAAAATTGTCTGCTGCGTTGGACAAATGGTGTTCTTTAACCCATACCAGTTCTCCAACCTTAGGGTTCCACTTTCTGCGTCGCAGATTATAGTAACGTGCTTGGTCTTTGGATGCTTTAACTAAATTTTTCCTCACCAGGCTAAAAATGTGTTTTAGCATATCTGCTCTTTCTTGTGGGTTGCGATCTGCAGTTCCTGTTCCTGGTGTGACTTCATCGTACAGCGCGGTGGGGAGTCTTGGCTCTCTTCCTTGAACTAGAAAGGCGGCGCTATACTGTGTTGTGTCGGATTTTGCTCTGTTTATGACCAGTTGTATCTCTGGAAGTACCTCGTCCCATGTCTTCTGGTTAGTTCCGGAGTATTGTGCGATCATGGTCTTAACTGTGCGATTTACGCGTTCTATGGGGTTCTCTTGGGGCGTATATGGGGCAGTCAACTGGTGATGAACCCCAATCTCCATGAGATATTCACGGAACATCTTGCTTGTGAACTGGGAGCCGTTGTCGGTGATTAAGATCTTCGGTACACCGAAATTTGCCAAGATTCTTTCTCTAAAGGCTTTTCGTAACGTTTCACCTGTTACTCTACGTAATGGCACGAACTCTGACCACTTTGAAAATTTGTCCGTGAAGACCAGTAACATAGAGTTTCCATGTTTTGCCCTTGGTAGCGGACCTACAAAGTCTGCGCAAACGATAGCCCATGGTTCTTCCGCAATACGTGACAACATTTGTCTTGCGGGAAGCTGCTGGTTTGGTTTATGCTGTTTGCATGTCGCACAATTTCTCACGAAGGTGCGAATGTCTCTGAACATTCCTGGCCAATAATATTTGTTTGTTACCCGCGCTATGGTTTTTCTTATACCGAGGTGACCTGCCGTCGGAGGTTGCGATAAAGTTGACCCCCGACGATCGTAAAATCTGGGAACTTCTCTGGCTCTTTGCTTATTTTGAACAGCTTGGCATACATTTGCTGGGTCACGGGATAGGGCGTCGGCTATCACGTTTAGTTTTCCACGACGGTACTGGATATCAAAACTATATTGCTGTAGCTCCAGGGCCCATCTAGCAATTCGTCCTGAGGGACTCTCAATCGAGTTGAGCCATTTCAAAGCCAAATGGTCCGTCACTACAGTAAAGTGATAGCCCTCCAGGTATGGCCTTAGCTTTCGGATCGCCCACACTATCGCCAAACACTCTTTCTCCGTCGCTGAATAATTCATTTCCGCCGGGTTTAGTCTACGGCTTGCGTACGAAATCACCCTCTCCTGTCCGTCAAACTCGTGGGTCAGCACTGCTCCCAAGCCATAGTCACATGCATCAGTTTGAAGGGCAGGCTAGAACCGGGGCTTCAGTCAATAGTTTCTTCAAGCTCTCAAACGCACTCTGTTGCTCCTGATTCCACCGAAAATGCTTTCCTTTCTTCAGCAGCGTTGTCAGGGGGTGCACAACTTGGGAACATTCGGGGACGAATCTTCTATACCACGAAGTAATACCGAGACATCTTCGCAGTTCTCTAACATTTCGTGGGGGTTGGAGTCCTTGAATGGCGGTGATCTTTTCGGGATCGGTATTGATTCATTAACCACGTGTCCTAAATATTTAATCTCCTGTTGGAAAAACTTACATTTTTCTTTGTTTATCATCAGACGCGCCTCTCGTAGTCTCCTAAACACCTCTTTTAGATTGCCCATGTGCTCCTCCAGAGAGTTGCCCAGCACCACAATGTCATCGAGGTAAGCAAATGCATGGGGCTGCATTTCTGCACCAATCACTCTGTCTAGCGTTCTCTGAAACGTTGCCGGTGCTGATGTCAACCCAAATGGCATCACCTTCCACTGAAACAAACCTTTTCCAGCCACTGTGAATGCTGTGTACTCTTTGCTGTCCTCTGCCATTGGTATCTGCCAATACCCGTTCTTCAAGTCTATACTGCTAATGAACTTTGCATTACGAAGCCGATCTAGGATGGCATTAATTCGTGGCAATGGGTATGCGTCTGCTACTGTTTTGGTATTGAGCTGCCTGTAGTCAATACACAGCCTAAGTGTTCCGTTTTTCTTTGGGGCCATGACTATGGGTGCACTGTAGGGACTCTTTGATGGCTCTATACATCCATTTCGTAGCAGATCGTCTATTTCTTCGTTTATTTTTCTTTGCATATCGGGATTGCGTTGCGTGTACCTTTGTCGAACCGGTCTGTCATCTTCTAATACTATCTGGTGTTTAGCCAGATTTGTAGGGCCTTTGATATCTTTAAACTTGTCGAGCTCATTCTGCAGAAACTTAGCAATAATTTCCTTTTCCCCGAGTAAACTTTCACTTGCCATCACCGCCTGCTCTTCCACTGTCATCATTACCTGTTGGGAAACAGGTGTACACTTAACCTTCTGGTCACCACACTGCATCTGGAACTCCACAGCTCTTAAAAAATCTAACCCAAGCATCACTTCGTCCAGCATGCTCGGCATAACACCAACCTCTATTTGGCTACTTCTGCCACCAAACCTCACCTCCACTCTGAATACTTCTCTCACCTCCACTGTGGTACCATTTGCTAGGCTGATCCGGCTATCAAGGGGAATAACTTGACTTTGTTTTCTTAATTCTTCGGCGACACGCTCACTTACATAACTTTTCGAGGCACCCGTATCGATAGTAGCCTCTCTGTGCAGGTTTCCAATTTGTACTTGGGCCAACAATCGGGTTTCCGTTTGACGGAAGGCGCTTACTGGGGCAAGGCTTGTCTGTTCAGGGCCGCAGCCTCCCCTTGCTGATGGCTCGGTCCTCTGCCGTTTCCCGAATTTCTCCGGCAGCAATCCCTGGTTCTCACCCCTCTTCTTCCGCACTGCCAGCAGAACAACACGCTTTCGTTTTGGCAGTAACGATAGCCGTGGCCTTCTTGTCCGCATCTTCTACAGGCGGTTATTGGGTTGATCGGGGCCGCATCTTCTGTCGGAACTACCTGTCGAGCTCTGTCATCTCTGCGGTGAGTCTGTCGAGTGTCACGGTGATCATGGCTCACTTCGGGATGGTTCGTACGTATCACCTCGAAATCTTCGGCCATCCGAATTAGCTCTTCTAGGGACTGAAAATCTGTTCGCCTTGTGTACATCTGGTAGTCCACTAGGCAATTTCTGAATATTCTATCCACTTGCTGCTCTGGTGTGTATCCCGCGTGTCTCATCATGTTCTGAAGTACGATCACGAAATCTTTAAACAATTCTCGGGGTTTCTGGTGTCTTCCGCGTATCTCATCGTCAAGCCCTTCAAAATACCTGGGTGGAAGAAAAAATTTCAAAAAGTCGTCTTTGTAGCTTTTCCATGTTTGCCACTGACGGTTGTTGTTTCTGAACCATAACAGCGCCGATTCTTTGAGCAACTCTGGCATTGTACGGGGCAACATGTTTTTGTCCAGACCATAGACTTCTGCGAGCTCTTCCACTCGTTCAATAAAAGCAATGGGGTCCTTTCCGTCTTCATAGCGGAATGACCACTTCCGCACTATATCTATTACAGCCGGATAGGGTATATGGTTGAAGTTTTGCGAACTCCGTTCGTCGTGTGGGTTTGAGTACAACAGATGGCCTGTGGCTGCCTGTTGTCCCGTTCTTGACGACATATATGACACAGAAGGTAATTCTAGTTGTGCGGACATACCTGGTGTTGTGGGTGTGGGACAGCGACCGTGTTTGTTTTCCAGTTCCTCCAGCCAAGTAACAACCTTCTCTTTATGTTCACCGGATATAAATGATGCCAACCTCTTCCGCATTTCTTCTACTGTACCGCTAGCGTCCAAATCGAACTCCTCTAGATATTGTACCAGCTCGTCTTTTCGTAGCGTATATACCCACGATGTACGCACCATCTTGTTTGTGTTCTAGTTTTCTTCCTTTGATAAAATAGTCCCTGCTCGGGCGCCAATGTAAGGAACCTCCGGGTTTGAAGCTGGGGTAGCGCTCAGTCTAGTCCAGGGTCCTTAATATAAAATTTAAAACACTTTACCTTGGTTCTTTTCACTGTTTATTTTCTTGTATCTTTTAGCTTAACTCTATTTATTGAGCCACAAATGCAAATTGAATGCATCTTTATTGAGAACAACTTGCTGTTGCTCCGTGAACTATCGGGTGACACGTACCGGTACCCTAGCACTCCTGCCCACTAGTTCCTGCTCATATAATATTCTAGGATGTAATCCTAGAATCTACTCTTATCCCTAATTTTTCCGAGTGTTACTGCGAAGAAAAATATCTAGCACTCTTGCCCTGAGCCAGTGCCCTGTTCTTCTCCCTCCACGGATGTAAATCTGTTTTGGGTAAGGTAGGATGTAATCCGCCTCGTTAGCTGATTGTAAACCAGCGCCCTGTTCTCTCTATACAAGGATCGGTGTTACCAAATCCAATTTAATTACTCCCTAGCACTGCTCTGTAACTTGTTTAATTTTTTTTTTATCTTACCGGTTTGTCACACGTCTTACTTGTTCACTTGCACAACACAAAAAAGAGATCGATTGCTCTGTTACATTAGCTTATATATTATTGATTTCTACAACTATTGTAGCTTTGTAGCTAATGCAGTACAAAAATGTTCGAACCGATAGCGGTTGATGCTAACATCATCTCAATTGTTTGATCGTCATCACAGTTTGTTTGTTGTTGATCTGTGTGTGTGGTACTGTATTATGATGCTTGTGTGTTTTGTATTGCTTGTTGATATTGTGTTTGTTGTATTCTTGGCTACTTCCTTCTTTGTCTAGTGTCCTCTTCAGTACGGCTGAATATCATTAAGACCCTTCCAGAGATTATATTTGGACATATTAGGACCCTATCCCATAGGACCCTATCATATAGGTTTAGACCATTATATAGTATTAGATAATTTTTCTTAATTCCATTGGCTTTGTCCCTTTAGAAAATTTACCTCTAAGTCTATTCAAAGTTTTCTTCTAAGTAACATAATTCAGATCGCAGTTTAGGGCAAATGCCTTTGAAGTGTTTTTGACAAAATTAGGAATTAAGCATACACTTACCTCTTTGTATTCCCTACAGGAAAGCGTACATCGCTCCATAATATCAGGAATTCGTTCATTTTTAAAACAAGATCATAGGGATTGGGACGAAAGTATTAGTTCTATAAGTTTTTCGCTCAGAAATACTTATCACCAAACTATAAAATGCTCCCCATATCATACCTTGTTTGGATTGGAGATGATAATTCATGGCTCATCCTCTGAGTTGTTGAGAAAAGTAAAACTTTTAAATGAATCAGTGAATCCTATTCCCAGAGAAGATAGTTTGGCATTGCTCAGAAAAAATATTGAAAAGAACATTCCAGATTCATATGAAATAAATGAACATAATTATAATATGCGAGCTAGGCCAATACAATAAAAGGTTGGACAGGAAGTTTTCCGCAGAAACTTTTCTCAAAGTTGCTTTGCTAAAAATTACAATTCCAAACTAGCTCCAATGTTTCTAAAGGCAAAAATTCACGTAAGATCTGGAAATAGCTGTTACATATTGGAGAACACAGAGGGCAAGGTTATCGGAACATTTCACGCAAAAGACAATTGACCTTAATAATCGTTTTTCCGTCTAATTTTGTCGTATATATACCCAAAATTATATGGTTTGTAATAGACGATAATTGATAAGTTTTTTTTTTTTTTTTTTCTAGAATGTACCTATTTTATGTAGTAATACATACATAGAAACAATTTGACTTTTTATTCCACATTCAAATTTTGCCTCAAATTAGTTTTTGTTTTTAAATTGCGTTAAATTATTTTGAATTTTAATAGTAATGCTTTGTGTATAGTATTTCACTTCACACTGTTGCATTTACTTTAAAAAATTAAGTTAGCCACATTGAAAACAGCAACTTTGTTTTTGACACATTGCAACGCATGATAACACATATCAACGCATATTAACACAACTAAAAAAAAAAAAAATCCCGAATGCTAACGAAAATTAAGGAATGGTTTTTCGTAACCAAATGTGTTAACCTTCTTTTGATTTTTATACCTCAAAGTGAACATATCGATTAGTAAAAATATATAATATCCTTTGCACAGGACTACTTTATTTTTTTCTACAAATTTAATTTCAAAGTTTCATAAAGGTAAATCTCGCAGAATTAAAGATTTGGAAGTAGTTAATTAACATACAATAAATTTTTGTAATAGCCAATAAATTTTTGTAATAGCCATAGAGGGAAAATTAGCATATTGTTAAATTCCAAGGTTCAATATAACCTGGATCCTTCCTTATCATTTGAGGTTATTGGAATACAGGTGAATAAATTGTGGGAAAATACTATAAAAGCCTTTAATTCATATTTAAAAACCTTAAAACCACTCTCACAACAATTGAGCTTACCGCTGATCATCATTCATCAAAATCTACCGACAAGACAACAAATAAAGTCCAGTTCGTCATTATTGTGGTTCAGCCAAAAAGAAATTCAAAAAACTACAAATTTTATAATCAAATATTAAGAAGTCTAAGAAGAACTCTAAAACACCTGCTAGCTTCCAAAATAGGAGCGCATAAGTCGCCTAGGAAAACCTCTAAAAGCTCATCGAAGTTCTTCATAAAACAATTACCCAAATTTTTGTCTAAAAATTATTAACATTTTACGTAAGATTGTGCTGGTTAAGTTTTTTTTTTGGCGTTAAATTCTTATTAAAAACAAAAGGTGCAAACTTAAATCACCTTTAATAAATAAAACAACAAAGTCTATAAGTGTGTTTAAAATCTTTAAACTTAACCATTATAACAATCACCTAACTTAAATCTAATTTAAATATCTACGGTCTAATTCATAATAAAAACTTATTGTAAATTTAAAGCACAAAATTGTTAACAAACACTTTAGCTTTATAAACCTTTAATAAAAGTATTGAATTCATAAACGTTTGTTAAAGGCAAAATAAGTAATGTACTGTTTTTTGTCTAAGCTGGCAATGCTTCACAGTTATTTCCCCTTTTTCGTTGTTAGTGTTGCTTGCAATTAGGATAAAATATTCGTTAATTCTCTTTTTTTCATTGTTTTTAGAATTAAATTATTTTTGAAGATAAAAACAAATTTTTAGAGATAAAATGTATATCTAATTCTAGTAAGTTTATATTAAGCTTAAATGTATTAATATACAAACGTTTTTATATATTTTATTTCAGTTATTATTATTTAAAGTATTCGAATGACGAATATTCTGTGATAAAATAAATATCACTATTTATGATTTGTTTTATTAATTAATTTTTATTGTCATTTTGTTATTTTTTAACAAAATTTAATGAATTTCTATAAGGAAACACATAATTTTAATTCCGGAATGGGTATATTATATTGTGGGGGCCTTCTTCCACTATGTTTACACATTTTATTGTTAAATGGCGTAACAGGTTTAAAGAAAATAACAAAAATTGCTAATAAACTCACTTGCGAACCTCATATAGCTCACTGCCGGAGGAATATGAAACAAAATCATATATTATTATAGTGGAACATATTCCCCAGAGGAGTTAAAATTACGTTTGTCAATTGCAATAATATAGTCTATTATTGCAAATTTATAAACAACTATCTTTAAAATTCCCTTTTTTTCAGATAAAATGTTAAAAGGATACCTTAAAGTAGGTTTAAAGTAGTTTTGAAGCTACAATAAATATTTCAAATTTATGAATGGTTTATAACAGACTTATAACACTATTAAACGTTTATGAATACAGTTTTTTGAATTTTTTCTTATTAAAGACTTATAAAGCTGTTTTAAGTTATTATGAATTAGACCGCTAAGATATAAAAATCACTATGTTTGAACTCCTGCGAAACGACTAAACCGATTTTTATGAAATTTTGTATGTATATTTGAGAGCTATGAAAATAGGTCGTAAAGTATATTTCATACCGCTAGGTCATGAGGATGTCCCTATCCAGAATTTGTATTTACAATTTTTTTGCCAAAAACTTTTTATTCACATTTTATTATTTGGCATTCAAAATTACCTATAATCCCAAATTTTCATCAACCGGCCCTCACCCTCCCATTTTTTAGCCGAGATTTTAGTATTTTGTATGAGCAATATCTAAATATCATTTCATACCGCTAGGTCATTAGGATGTCCCTATTCACCCATTTTTTTTTTATATTTTTCGCCAAAAAATTTTGTTTGTATTTCTCTTCATTTGGCATCAAAAATACCTAAAATGCCAAATTCACTTAGAATACATTCGTTATTTTTTATTTAACAACCAAAATATTCACTAGAAATAATTTGTATGGCAGGACAACGTTTGCCGGTTCAGCTAGTATATACAGTTAGGGACAAAATTGTTCACAAAATAACCAATATTAAATACAAATAACTTGCTTTTTCTTCTTCATTGTTTTTATTGAAATTTTTTAAATTGCATTAATAAAAAAAAAGATAAAACTAATAAAAAATATTAAATTCACTTTTTAAATTTAAAAAGGTTTCACATGTTAGCTGTGAACAATTATGACCCTTGACGAAAATCCTTACGTTTAATATATCGTGTGCCCCCCTCTTGCAGTTTTAACAGCTTTTATTCGTTATGGCATACTATTTATAAGATTTATTAGCACCTGTGGGTTAATATTTACACACGCCTCGATAGAACGCTCCTGGGGTCTTTTTTAGCCAATATTTTCCTTTCCAATATTGACCAAAGGTGTTCAATCGGATTTAAATCCGCAGACTTTGTTGACCAATCTAAAGTTTAATCCCATTCCACCTCCAAATTTCATTGTGCTTGTAATATTTCGCTCTTGGACTTCAATTCTTTTATCAACCCATGTCCATTGGCGCCCATCAGACCCAATACGGTTGATTTTTGTCTCATCTGACCAAGTTACCTTCATCCAATCGTCTGTCGTAAAATGCTCGTACTTTTTTGCAAAAACTAACCGCTTTTTTCGATTTTGTTCGCTTAAATAAGGTTTTTTATGTTTTGTTCTTGTCGCTAGGCCGTTGGATTTTAAACATCTGCGAACGGTTTTGGAACTTATGTTTAAACTATACCTTTGGTTGAGTATTTGTGTGACCTCAACAGCTGTATTAGCCTCACCAGACACAATCAATCGACGAGCTTCTCGAGCATCGGCAAGTGAAAGTTTTTTTGGACCATTTTTATTTTTTTTATTATACTTAATCTTTTAATTTTATTTTTTTTTTTAATAATAACAATGTTATTGTTGTTTTTTTATAAATTTTATTAAATGAATTATATTAACCCTTAAAACTAAACTTAAAAGTAACATAACTTAAATCTAAATTTCTGGCAACATTGAATTTATAAAATGTAAAAAATAACTGTTTTGCTGAAAAGAAGAGACATGTAATTAAAATGAAAAAAATAAATAAATAGTTACAGTTTTTGATTTTATATAGAACAATACGGTCGTTTTTACTTACCAGAATTTTTCGCATTAAAAGTTTTTTATTTGTCCAAAAATTCATAAATTATTTGAATTTAAATTTGTTTCAAAGGAAACCTTAAAAAATATTAAGGTTTAACATTTTGGCGCCCGAGCAGAGACTTATTTAAAATTTTTTATAAATCAAAAAATTTTGATAAATTATTTCAAAAATAAAAAACTATTAATAAAATTTATTGAAAAATACATTTTAAAATTTGTTTTAAATATTAAAGTGAAGTGTTGTGCCCGATTATTCGTTATCATAAATAGACAAACGTTTCAAAATCTGCTAAATGCCTCGTCGTTGCCGTTGCTGAAATTGCCGTCCAACACACAGACAGGGAAGTAGTGATTCTGGATTGACCGAAACAGAGGTAAAAAGCGTAAACAATATTTTGTTTTTTTTTATATAAACCTGTAAGTTATTCAGGATAATTCTATAATTTATAATTTGTTCCGCTTATTGCGAGCAAAACACAAAAATATTATTTACGCTTCATTTTGAAATATACATATTCATTTATTGTGAACAAAACGCCTTTATTGTGAAACTAAGTTCGCGAGTGTTTATAATTACGAAAACAAACATACACACACATACATATACATATGTAGATCAAAATTAACTTTTGCACTTAATTATAAATACGGCTGCACCGTCGGTTAAAAATTCGTTTTTTTAAATATAAATTGCACTATTTTCGCGAGTGATAATTTTAATAATTTCTTTTAAAAGAAATTAATTAACAATTATTGTTTCCTTTTGTTATTTTCTTTTTCGCTTCATTTTCACATGAAAAATACTTATTGTTGTCGATCATCTGTTTGTTTCATTCCGTTCGTTCCGTGTTGCCATTACAAACAAATAGTTTAGAGTGGCCACTAATCTCATTCATTTAGTGCTACCTGATTAACCACCATTGTGTAACTCACGGTACACGTGAAGAAATTATTTTTAATTTGTGAACTATTGATTTGTGAGTGAAAATAAAAAAAAAATAAAATTTCTTAAATAAAAATTAAAAATTAATTTTGATAAGTTCTTGGTGATAAATTTTAATACAACAAAATTTCAAGAACTAAACACCAAAGTCTGGTTGCTAATCACGGATACATTTTTTAAGAACGAGGTTTTCTTTAAATAATAATAACTGAAGCAAAGTGACAACGTTAAAGTAATTTTTCTTTTGTGAATTTAAAATAACAAAAGAAACAACGAATTTAGTGCAAAATCAATTTGAATTTGTGCGATTTTTACTGGCGAGATAAATAATTTAAATTTATTGTGAATGTTTGAGTCGCAATTAATATTATAATTAAACGGTGCTTAAAATTTATTTATATTAATTTGATTGAATCCAATCAATTTTAAATTTGGTAATTTTGATTAATTTTTTCAATTTATAATTAGTTCCAAAAACTATTGATATTGTTGAATTTTTGCAGTTAGTTGTAAATTTAAAGGGAAAAAGTTTATTTTAACTAAATCGTTTTTGTGCGCATTATAATTTATTTAATTGCGTTAGAGAATTTCAAGGTTTATCCTTATATACAAAGGGAACATTTTTGAATTCAGTTGGGAAAATTTAAGTTTTTTGATATGGCTGGTGGAAAGAAATATCAAAATATTCCTGTCTCAGAAAATTTGGAAAAACTGATTCAGCGAAAAGCCAAAGTTGTTGAAAATATTGAAAGAATAAAAAGGTCAATTATTGAAAAGACTATTTCTTTCAATCCCTTTGAGATCGATTGTCGATTGGAAATTTTAAAAGACCATATCGCTCAATCTATGGAGTTTCAGTCAGAATTGGATATTTTAGATCCGACAAATGACGATAGATCCGAGCTTGAAGATTTATGTGTTACCACTAAGTCTCTATTATTAAGTCTTCAGGCCAAGAATAGAAGACCGAGCTTGCAGGAAACTTCATTCATGCAACCTCATCATTCTAGGCTTCAAAATATGCGGCTACCTAAGTTCAGCGGAAAATATTCCGACTACAAAAATTTTATGAGCCTATTTGAGAATTTGGTACATAATGACCCAGATATAGAAAAATTTAATCACCTGATATCATGCTTGACCGATGAGGCTTTAGGGACAGTAAAAGCCTTTCAAGTAACCGAAGAAAATTATCCCAAAGCATTAGCGAGTTTGAAGAAAGTTTACGATAATGACTGTCTAATTTTTCTAAAAAATATTTCAAAATTATTTGATCTCCCTGAGATTAGTAAACCTTCGGGTACAGCTTTGAGAAGCATGATTGACACAGTTTCCGCCATTTATGATTCATTGTTGTCAATTGGCGATGATAAAAAGATTTCTAATGCGATTTTAATTCATTTAGTGATGTCGAAAGTTGATCCAGTCACTAAATCCAAATGGGAAGAACAGCTTGACTTCGAAAAGCTCCCATTATGGTCTGACTGCGAGGCTATGCTAAATAAAAGGTACCAGCACATTTCTGCTGATGAGTCTTCGGGCGCAAAGCCCAAAATATTTAAAAATAAAAATGAATTTGTGCCTAAGAAAACTTCTAAGACATCACTAGCTGTTAGAAAATCAAAACCGTCTGTGGAAAAATGCCTATTTTGCAAATCTGCTGACCACAATATATACAATTGCTCCTACTTCACAACAGTGCCAGTTCTTCAAAGGTTTGACTTTGTAAAAGCTGCGCCTGCTTGCATAAATTGCCTGAAAAAAGGTCACAGAGTAGCATAGTGTAATGCTCAAAAGTGCAGAGTTTGCGGTGGAGCACATAATAAGCTTTTACATCGCTATAGTTCTGAATCTCAGAATGCAAATACAGCTTCAACTTCAGAAATTTTAGCTGATATGCCATCAAGTTCTAATGCTGCAGTAAATCACTCATCATCTGATGAACATATAATTCTTGCCACAGCTGTGGTAAAGGTGAAATGCAGCTCTGGTGACTATGTACTGGCAAGAGCACTATTAGATTCCGGTTCTCAAACAAATCTGATTACCGAGGAACTTACTCAAAAGCTTAAAATTAAAAGAAAAGGAGGCAGATTAAATTTAACAGGTATAGGTGAAGTTAATTCTATTGCTAAATCAAATGTAGAGATCTCCGTTATGTCGAGGGTTAATTCTACCCAATTCTTTGCAAAGTTTTGGGTACTGAGTTCAATTACGAACTTTCAACCTGATTGCAGGATTTGCACAACAAATTGGAACATACCAAAAAATATTGAATTAGCAGATCCTGACTTTTATAAACCACAGAAAGTTGAGTTATTAATTGGGGGTGAAATGTTCTTTGAACTTTTATGTGTTGGACAAATTAAGTCAAATCCGAGTCTACCAGTTCTTCAGAAAACATCTCTTGGCTGGATAGTGGTTCAAAAGTATATCATGTTAGCAACATAATAGAAAACGAGGAAGCTATTGATTCAATAGTTAAAAAATTTTGGGAACTTGAAGAAGTTTCTCTCGAAAAAGAATTGATGTACAGTGAGGAACAACAAAAATGTGAGGACAATTTTTAAGATTCTGTTCGACGTTTACCGTCAGGGCGGTTTGAAGACTCACTCCCTTTCAAATCGGATACAAAACTCTTGGGTTCATCCTTTGATATGGCAAAACGGCGATTTTTAGCGCTAGAGCGCAAAGTATCAAACGACCAAAATATGAGAGAAATGTATCACAATTTTATGAAAGAGTATGTCGACTTAGGACATATGTCAATTGCAAGCAATCAGATACCGAATTTTCCTCATTATTTTATACCGCATCAATGCATTTTAAGACCTCAAAGTACATCTACTAAATTCAGAGTAGTTTTCGATGCTTCGAGTCGAACTTCTTCACGAACTTCGCTCAATGATTTATTGATGGTTGGGCCTACTGAGCAAGAAGAATTGTATGCGACTCTAATCCGTTTTCGATTTCACAAATTTGTAATCACTGCTGATATAGAAAAAATGTATCGTCAAGTTTTGGTTGGCGATAATGACAGACATATTCAAATGATCCTTTGGAGATAAAATTCTTCTGATCCGCTACATGCATTTCGGTTAAATACCGTAACATATGGAACGTCTTCTGCGCCATTTTTAGCGATTAGATGTCTTATTTATTTGAGTGATCTTTACAAAGAGACTTTGCCCATCGGGGCACATGTTATTCGCAGTGATTTTTATGTTGATGATTTGCTAACTGGTGCCGATAGTTTAGATGAACTTCTAACTATTCGAGATCAAGTGACTAAAATATTGATATCAGCTGGATTTAATTTGACAAAATGGTTTTCAAATCACCCCGATTTTTTATCAAATAAGAAAGAGAAATTATTACAAAATGATTCCGATTCGGATAAAGCTTTAGGCATACATTAGATTCCGAAGAATGATACATTTAAGTTTCATTTGAAAGATAACTTTAAAGATCTTAAAGCAACAAAAATAAACATTTTGTCGGTTTCTTCTCGGTTGTTTGATCCCCTCGGACTTTTATGCCCATTGATAACCAAATCTAAAATGTTACTTTAAGAGCTTTGGATTCAGAAATTAGACTGGGATGAATCAATACCATTGCGTCTTAACACTGCTTGGGATAATTTTAAAGATAATTTATTGAAAATTGATTATATTGAAATCCCAAGATTCGTCCACACCACTTCAACAGCATCAGTCCAAATTCATGGCTTTTCGGATGCTTCAATTCGGGCTTATGGGTGCTGTATTTATATAAGAAGTTGCGACTCAAATGAAGTCTTTTGTCGATTGCTAACTGCAAAATCAAAAGTAGCACCACTCAAGACAAAATATCTTCCGAGACTTGAGTTGTGTGCAGCACACTTGTTGGCAAAATTGTGGACTCGAGTTAAAAGGAAAATTAGCTTTGAAATCGAGAGTGTATTTTTCTGGACAGATTCGGAAATCACTTTGCATTGGATGAAAACTCATCCATCTACTCTTGCAACATTTGTTTCGAATAGAGTTGCTGAGATACAAGAATGGGCGGAACACGTTTCATGGCGCCATGTGCCCACACGGCACAATCCAGCTGATCTTGTATCAAGAGGATGTGATGTAGACGATTTGAAACAATCGATTTGGTTTAATGGTCCTTCATTTCTTTTAGATAATAATTCAATGTGGCCTGTTAATAATCACTTTGAGTTAACAGAGGATCTAGCGTCTTTAGAAAGAAGAAAAACTAATGTTTTCGTGGCAGTAGAGAATTCTATGAATTTTGAGAATGCTTTATTGAAGTTGATCGAAGATCACTCTTCATATAAGAAGATTTTAAGAATCACATGCTATGTGCTAAGATTCATTGATTGTTGTAGGAAATGTGAAATTTCCAAATTAAAACACCCTACGGCAAAGGAAATGGGCCTTTTATAGACTTGTGGAAGTTGTCCAGAGAGAAAGTTTTTCTGAGGAGATTTGTAAATTACACAAATCTCTGGTGTTGCCATCTAATATTCAAAGGCTTACACCATTTATACATAACTTTATAGAGAAAAAGCGAACATTTTCACTAATAAGGGTAGGTGGGAGGTTGCTAAACGCACCGTTACCTTATAATACCAAATTCCCACTTTTGTTGCCAAGGAAAACCACCTTTGTTACTCGATACTTACGTAACCTTCACCTCGAGAATTGTCATGCAGGCATAAAGGCCTTAATAGCCCTTTCAAGGGAAAACCTTTGGCTTATAAACGCCAAAGAAGAGTGTAGCAGAATAATACGTAAATGTGTTCACTGTTACCGCTATAAACCAAAGCTTATGACTCAGATAATGGGAAATTTGCCCCCGAAAGGGTGAGAGCTCTACGGCCATTCTTGATAGTTGCCGTAGATTTTTGTGGACCCGTGAATATCTCGTTGCGTATTCGCGGTCGACCACCAATAAAAATGTATATAGCGGTTTATGTCTGTTTCACATCGAAGGCTGTTCATTTAGAATTAGTATCCGATTTATCCTCTGACGCATTTATTTTATATTTTAAAAGGTTTGCGGCCAGGAGAGGTCTTCCCAGCAAGGTGTACTGCGACAACGCCACCAACTTCGTAGGAGCCAGTCGGATTCTCAAGGAGCTAATAGAAGCATTCGAGAAGAACAAAGGGGACGTCGTGTCGTACGCAGCGTCGTGCACCTTCATACTACCCAGGGCACCACACTTCGGAGGACTGTGGGAAGCAGCCGTGAAGCAGGCGAAGCACCTACTTCTACGAGCGGTGGGCAATGCACTGCTCACGCAAGAGGAAATGACAACAATGCTCGTGGAGGTAGAGGCGGTGCTCAACAGCAGGCCAATAGCACCGCTGGCTCCAGACCCAAACGACGGAGATGCCTTAACACCAGCGCATCTACTAATAGGAGAGGGTCTGCGTTCGCTGCCGCCAGGATTCGTCGGAGACCTCAACGACAACAATCTGCGGTGCTTGAAGCGGTGGCTGATTCTATGCGCTCTGGGGTTGCAGGACAAAGGCAAGTGGCACCAAGAATAACCCAACTTGCAACCAGGGCAGATAGTGGTAGTCCACGAGGACAATCTCCCGCCCCAAGAGTGGCTGACCGGGAAAGTCGTTCGCGTAATAGAAGGTCAAGACGGCAAGGTCAAATTCGGCGTATATAAGCGCCCTATTACTAAATTAGCACCACTACCAATTTCTTGAGGACTTACGGTCCCTCAATGGCGCCGGTATGTTGGCGCATTTGGAGTTTTTTGGCCACTGACGGTTTTCTCCAAAAAATTGGTTTTTGTTTTTTAAATCATAATTTTCTTTTTTTTTACCATTTTCATTTTTTTTTATTATACTTAATTAATCTTTTAATTTTATATTTTTTTAATAATAACAATGTTATTGTTGTTTTTTTTATAAATTTTTAAAAATAACTTAAAAGTAACATAACTTAAATCTAAATTTCTGGCAACATTGAATTTATAAAATGTAAAAAATAACTGTTTTGCTGAAAAGAAAAGAAATGTAATTAAAATGAAAACAATAAATAAATAGTTACAGTTTTTCATTTTATATAGAACAATACGGTCGTTTTTACTTACCAGAATTTTTCGCATAAAAAGTTTTTTATTTGTCCAAAAATTCATAAATTATTTGAATTAAATTTGTTTCAAAAGAAACCTTAAAAAATATTAAGGTTTAACAAGGGGAGTCTTAGCTTTTCCCAATATAAAAGGCTAAATAAATTATTTAAAATAGTAGTATTTTATTTAAATAATGGGGACGCACATCGAGGTCAAAGGTCAGATATATGCAAAATTTTACTATTTATATGAAATAAATTTGTGAAACTTGTTAACTTTCTGGATTATGTTACAGATATATGTAGATTTATTTATAATAATGAAAATTATAGTACAAAAAATCTTTTTGAGATTAAACCTATATCTCCTTTGGGTAAAATTGACCCACAAACTGTATTATAGCTAAAATTCGGAAAAATGCAAATTTTTAAGTTTTTGTAAAAATAATGAGATGTAAAAGACAAAAATTGGTTAAAAAATGTCAAAGTTATTGAAAATTCCCCAGACCATTAACGTGTCTCAGGCCACTTGAACAAGAAATGTAGGAACAAAATTAACATATTTTAAGAAATATAAAAATAAAAGCAAATTTTTACTTAAAATATATCCGTGTTTACTTTTGTACAAGTTTTTGTCTATGTAGGATACCGTTAACCTATTCGCAGGTATGGCCAAAAAAATATTGTTTTTAACGGCAGTTTCGAATCTCCATTTTCAAATTTTTAAAAATTTTGTTAAACAAATTTCAGAATTGTTTGATCATCATATTGAGATTTATTGATCAATACCTCTTACAGTTTTTCCGTACCTGCGATTTAAATTTTGAAAAATTTCGATTCTTTTGCATTCGATTTCAAAAATAATTGTTTAGTAGCAAAATTTTTACAAAAACTGAAAAATTTGCATTTTTTCCGAATTTTAGCTATAATACAGTTTGTGGGTCAATTTTACCTAAAGGAGATATAGGTTTAATCTCAAAAAGATTTTTTTACTATAATTTTCATTATTACAAATAAATCTACATATTTCTGTAACATAATGCAGAAAATTAAGAAGTTTCACAAATTTATTTCATATAAATAGTAAAATTTTGCAAATATCTGACTTTTGACCTCGATGCGCTTCCCGAAATCGTTGTCCGATTTGCCTCAAATTTTCAACATTTAACTTTTAGACCTGGTGTCACAATATTCCACCCGGCACCCTTCAAAATTCGAACACAAATTTTTTTCCATACAACTGATTGTCACTCTAATATATATATAACTAGTTTAAAACCAAAAGTTTAACATGTTTAAATGTGAAACATAAATATTTAAAAAAAAGAAAGTTATCCTATATTGCACATAAATTATCACAGTTGAATTATTTATTAATTAAGTTCTTTTTACATATAATATAATTAATGGCATCCAAATGAAATAATATATATGTAATAACAAACTAAACATCCAAAAAAGCAGTCTGACGAGGCCTCATCATTCAGCGCTTCCAGAATTAAGTTGGTGAGTTTTCTTTCTCTGTTTAATGTATATATTATTAATTAAAAAAATTTAGTTTTGCAATCATTATTATTAAATTTAATTAAAAAAAAAATAATCAGAATTTCTGTAATTTGAAAACAATAATCAAATCTTTGATATTTGCTTTTTACCAAAGAATATAAATCATGTAGAATGCTCATGCATTAATACATACACATGTTTGCTCTTTTTACCATCCAAAGTGTGTATGTGTGTTTTTTGTTTGTTTCTTTTGCTTAAAACTGATTTTTTGATATTTTTTACTTGAATGTGCTTTGTTGTCAAACAATTTATGTGCAAATAACCAACGTAAGAGCTAATGCGACCGATTGTGTTATTGTAGGCAAGATTTGTGTAAAAATTAAACTATATCGATTCGCACCGAATTATAGTTCCCTTTTTGTAGACAATTTAATTATGTACTTACAATGTAGAGAACTGCATTAATACCATTAAAAGCGAAAAATGTGAAATTTGTTTTCTCTACAATATTATTGGAACCGTTTGTTTTTATGGGTTTTTTGCCTGTTTTTTGAAAGTGAAATAAAAATTTTCGTTTGGGAATTTATATTGAAACGACAATAAAAAAAACTAAAATTAGTTTTTGTTTTCAATATAAATTTCCAAATGAAAATTTTTATTTTCTAAAACAGGCAGTGAAATTATTGAGCATCTGATTTTTAAGCAATTAAGGTTTTTCCAAAATCGTATGGTGTTTTACTGTCTAATAAGCCTGTTTGTTTCTTTCGGTACCAAAACGCGCGAAACCCCCCAGACATATTATATATTTTATATATTATACCATATTTTTTATAAAACATTTCAGTTTCAAAGCGGCAGTGAAATATTACGTACTATGTGTCGAGAAATTATAAAAAAAGTGACTAAAAAATACAAATAAAAAATAACGCAATAAATAAAAACATTCTGTACTAAAGCAATGAATGCGAGTACAAAAAACAAAAATAATTGCCATCGGGCATAAAATGTTGCATAAAAAATGTCAAAAATCGAAAAGGCTTTTCAAGGGTTTAAACAATTTTAAATTTCCTTCGTCGGGCATGATACTAGGTCAAATGTCGAATTCCTAAGAAGGATTTTAATAAAAATCTGTATATATGCGAAAATCATTTTTCAAGATCATATGTTGGGAAAAAAATTAAAGGCGGACGCCATTCCAACCGTACATATGGATGAAATGGAGAAAGAATCGGAAGATTTTAACGCAGAAAATTTTGTTTTTGAAATTTCGAAGCCCCCATCTGCAGAAATAGCGAAAAACAATTTCTGCTAGCTGATTAGTACAGGAAAAAATATAGCAATCTCCTCAAAAAATACCAAACAAATTCAAGAAATTTTAAAATCAAGATATGTCAGAAAGTTGCATCGTAAAAATACAGATAAGTCTCTTAGGGAATCGATTGATGCTTTACAAAATATAAACACAGAATGCTAAACTTTTTGTAAGCTTTTGTTGACCTCTCGCTCAAAGGAATATTCTGAAGATTTACTTAGCTCAGAACATATTTTACAAATCTCAATCCACATTTTTCTTTCTAAGGGACAAATTAAATTTAACCCAAATATGCCCAATGACCTATACATAGTAAGGAGTGTGATCGTAAAATTCTTAACACACGTTTTTCATTAAAACTTTTATCCCAAGTATTATTTGATTTTTTTTATCAATTATATTCATTGGTTGTTAATCTGATTAAAATAAGTGACCAGAAAAAAGTGCGTACTAACATTATTAAATATTTTCAACAAAACCTGAATCCGATGCTATTAAACAGTACCAGAAGAACTTGTCCGTTGATAGAAAACCTGGTTCAGGTTTTTCATTAAAACTTTTATCCCAAATATTATTTGATTTTTTTTATCAATTATATTCATTGGTTGTTAATCTGATTAAAATAAGTGACCAGAAAAAAGTGCGTACTAACATTATTAAATATTTTCAACAAAACCTGAATCCGATGCTATTAAACAGTACCAGAAGAACTTGTCCGTTGATAGAAAACCTGGTTCAGGTAGAAGGAATGGTCCACATGATGTTACTAAAGCCAAAAAAAATAGCATTTTCAAAAGAGCTCCCAACACATCCGGTAGTAAAGCAGCCCGGTTAGCTCGGTGCTCGGACTAACGTATGGTGAAAGAAATACGAACAAGTATAAAATTAACGAAAACAGTTGAAATAAAATTTATTAAAATTCAAATTGTAATTAATATTTAAGCTCACATACTAAAGTATATTTACAAAAAAAAAATTAGCTCCTTCGCGATTTGCTTTTCTTATTTTTTTGGGAAGATTACTCATTGAAGCCTGAATTCCTTCTGTATTTATACTTTTCAGCTCCTTTTTTATTTTCAGAATTAGGGAATCAACATTTTTGGCTCTGTATCCTCTTTCATAAACTTTTCGTTTCAAATTAGCCCAAAAAGTTTCAATAGATCGCAATTGTGGAACATTTGGAGGGTTCATTTCCTTTGGAACAAATTCAATTTTTTGATTTTTCAAGTTTTCTATTGTGGATTTCGCATAGTGAGAGGACGCCAAATCTGGCCAAAAAATAATTTTTTTTTTTTGAAGCGTAGTTTTGAGTCTTGTAAACTGCATTTTCGACCAGATCCACTTTTTCTTTCAATTGGCATATTGTTCTCATATAAGTTTACTGTCTTGTAGATAAAGGTTTTTTTGAATCCCATGTCCTTATAATGCAAAAAAAATTTCATTTTTGGTTTTATTTGGGTTTTCTTCACAAAATTTAACAATTAATTTTCGACGGTTCAGTTCGTTTAGTGCCATTTTCGAAACAAATATTAAATTGATCCGAACAATTTTATGTTTGATAAATAAAAAGACAGTACTCTTGAATTTACCGTATGTAATTTTTTTGTTAATGTCATGTGTCATTTTTAAATAGAGTGTTTTACTTGTTCGTATTTTATTCACCATACGTTATTTGGTGTGAAAAGTTAAAGCTAATGCAGGTTTAAAAACATACAAGGCTCAAAAAGTTCCTGACAGGAACGCTGCTAAAAATTTAGAGGCCAAAAACAGAGCACGGAAATTGAAGTCAAGTTTTATAAAAAAATATTCTTGCTGCATAATGGATGACGAAACGTATGTTCTGGCAGATTTTTCGCAACTTGCTGGTCAAAAAATTTATGTTTAGGACCCAAAAGCAGACACAATTTTCCAAAAAGTTCTTGGTATGGCAAGCAATATGCAGTTGCGGAAAAGAAGCCAATCATTTCTTACAACGGGCTCTATTAATACCGAAATTTACATCAAGGAATGTTTATAAAAAGGCTGCTTCCATTCATAAGACTTCATAATGTGTCCACTTATTTTTGGCCTGACTTGGCATCCTATCGCTATGGTAAACAAGCCCTTGAGTGGTACTAGAACAATAATGTGGTATTTGTACCAAGAGAGGCAAAACCTCCAAACTGCCCGGAGCTAAGGCCAGTGGAGAGATATTGGGCTCTTGTTAATAGAGAATTGAAGAGCACAAAAAAGGTGTCCAAGTGTGGTAGATTTTAAACGGAGATTGACTTCCTGTTCGAGAAAAGTGACAGAAAGCTCTATAAATCCGTCAATGGAAGGGTTTCCGAAAAAGGTTCAAAATTTCATGATTAAAAATATATAAAACTAGCTTGACCCGGTGCGCTTCGCTACCCCTGTCGTAGTAAAAAAAATCAGTTTATCCCATTCTGGTCCAAGTATAGAAAAAAATTATAGCCTATTGACGCTTTCAAGTAAGGATCTATCTACGTTCCAAATTTCAATAAAATCGGTTCAGCCGTTTAGGCGTGATGCTCAAACAAACAAACTTACAAAGACATTTATATAGATTACTAGCTTGACCCGGTGCGCTACGCTACCCCTGTCGATGTAAAAATCGGTTCAGCCGTTTAGTAATTATTATTTAGAAACTAAAGGTACCAATTTACCCGTTTTTCCCCCTTTTTATCACTTTCTGGTCCAAGTATTGAAAAAATTTATATCCTATTGACGCTTCCAAGAAAGGATCTATCTACGTTCCAAATTTCAATAAAATCGGTTCAGCCGTTTAGGCGTGATGCTCAAACAAACAAACAAACAAATAAACAAACAAACAAACTTACAAAGACATTTATATATTTATATAGATATAGATTATTATTATTATTATTATTTTTAAGATTTAAAAAAAGTATTAGCAGCTACGGCTTTCGACTCCGATTTGACTATTATTATAGGTATATTTAAAAGAAAAAGATATTGGTATAGAATACTTTAAATATTATAAAAGAGTCCAATTTCAGAAATGAATTTATGAATTTGTTTAATATCATGTTCTGACAAGTTTTTTAGGCATACAGTTGGTTGTTGTGATCCAAATATTTTGACTCTAGTGCTGTTGAAGGATGGGCAATCGTCATCCGTACAATTAGGTGTGATACATTTTTCTGACACGATTTTGGAAAGTTTGATTTATTACCCATGGGATTTATGTTTTTGTATGCATGTTGATAGTCAGACCATTTCTGACATTTGAATTTTACATAAAAAGAATAAATAAGATTTAAAATATCTCGATGTTCATATGTAGGGAGAGTAAGTAGAGGTCTGTTTTTTGCTTCAGTGGCTGCTCTATCTGCATATTCGTTGCCTGGAATACCGACGTGAGAGGGGATCCATAACAATTTAATTTTGTTGGTGTTTTTAATGCAAATGTTTCTAATTTGAGTAATCAACGGAGAATCATACATATATATTGCTGAGGCTTCAGCTGTAAAGTTGGAGCAATGACTATCAAGAATCATTAAGTACCACGGCAAAAGTGGTAAAATGAGTTGATTTTGAACCGTCAGTAAATATTAATTCCCTTCCATTTTGTTGTAGATATACGCTGAGGTCAAAAAAGACTTGTTTGTACAATACATTTCACTAAAGTGGATTTAAATTTTGCTGTTCTAGTGCGATTAAGAACTTTTGTTATTTCCTTGAACAGGATTTTGTTGCGGCATACCATAACTTTAGGAATTAATTTATATGTGAGTAATAAAATGCGGTCTTCGATAGATGGCATTCCAGCTTCAGCTAATATATTTTTTATAGGACTGGTACGAAAAGCACCAATACTGCGTCTGATAGCTGCGTGATAGGGTGCTTGGATACTTTTTATATGGGTAAAGGCGCAGTGTCCGTATATTGGAAGAGAAAAATCGATTTTGGAGAGAATGATAGAACGAGTGATGTTTAACATAGTTCATATGTGTATCATAAAGTATTTAGAAGTGAGATATTTTATAATGTTAAGTCTAGAGGACAAACTTTTTCTAAGTTACAGGCAGTGCTCCTTGAAGGTGAAACGTTTGTCAAATATTACACCCAAAATTTTTAGATACTCTACTTGTTTAATTGTTAGGTTTTTAAATATAATATCGGAAAAGCTATAATTGTGTTTTCTGCAAATGTGAAGTACTTTCGATAGTTTGGCACCTGATGACAAACCCCAATTGTCAATTTCTTTTAAAATATTAAGAAACGCTTCTTTTACTATGCCATTGTTATTGTGTTCGGTAAATAATACAGCATCGTCCGCATATATAGCATGTTCAACATATTTTTTTGGTATGCCATTGTGTGGAGGATATGAGGGGGAGTGATGGCTATTTACTCTAACTTTGAATTTACGATAACTTAAGAAGCTTTAAATAATGTTATACATTTCCTTACATATTTTCCACTCTTTTAATTGCAGCAATATAACGTGATCAAAAGCTCTTTCAATGTCAGTAGAGAGTAGATGGTTTTTGCTAGACAGTGCGTTATAAACAAAGTGTTGAAGGTATAAATGAATGTCGTCTGTACCTTGACCTTTCATAAAGGCAACCTGATTTGGAGAAATAAAATTGTTCGATTTCAGAAACCACATAAGACGTGTTGCAATAATTTGTTCTAATATTTTGCTTATGCATGGCAAGAGAGATATAGGCCTGTACCCATCAATAACAAATGGGTTTTTGTTTGGTTTTTGGATTGGTATGATAGTTGCGACTTTCCATGCTTGAGGATAAATACCAGTAGAAAAAATATTGTTATATAGTTTTAAAATGTGTTGTTTAGATGAAAAGCTGGCGTTTCTTAGCATTGCGTAAGATATGCGATCATCTCCGGGTGTCTTGCCTTTTGAGGATTGTAACGCGTTTTCTAGTTCAGTGATAATTATAGGTGTTTGAATTTTATGGGAATAGGAGTTGAATGAACTCAGATTGTAGGGACTGTTTATAGCATTTGTTTTTGTGTTTTGAAATATTGGCGAAAAGTGTATATCAGCAGATTCATTAGACCAGTGTTTAGCGAAGTAGTTAGCAATGTCAAAAGGTGATGATATAAAGTCAGAGCCATTCCTCATATATTTAATTGTATTGGTATTTTTTACACCGGTAATCCGTTTTATATCAGACCATATTTGTTGTAAGGTGGAGCTGGGGTTAATGTTGGAAGTAAATTTTTGTAGGCACGCTTTTTTTCTTTAACTGATCTTCTAAAGAGTGCATTGCATTTTTTGTACATGATTAAGTTGGCGTCTGTTCTTACTCGTTGGAAGTTGTGCCACAATTTTTGTTTTTTGTTTCTTAAAATTTCCAGATTAGAATTCCACCAGGCGACACGGGGTTTGTAATACCTGCATTTGGTTTGTGGTATACTTAGATTTGCCGCTGATCTAATAGATTTAATTAGGGATGCTGCTTGCTGGTTAATGTTATTGGAGCTTTTGATATTTTGTATGATATGTCACACCAGGGACCAATTAGCGAGTTCGGTTTTATATTTAGGTTTGGCTTTAGTTGGTATTTGACGATTGTTCCTCTCAAATTCAATTATTATGGGGAAGTCTTCAATAATTTTTCCACGAGGATTAGTTATTGTTGAACTCCATAAGGTACTCCAAGAGTTGAAATCACCAGTAAGGATAAATGAAGGATTAATGTTGTTTACTATTGTTTTTAGTTTGCGTTCTGAGATGTTTTCCCTTTGGGGGTATATAGGTATTTACCAGAGTAAATTGTATGTCGATGTCAATTTCGATAGCTATACAGTTGGTGTTTGGGTCAGTGTATGCTAATTTGTGTGGAATAGTTTTCTTAACTAAAATTCCTACTCCTTGTTTAGCAGTTGTATTTAAATTGTGAAAAAATCCGTTGTAGGATTTTGGGTAAGGTTTTTGTGTTTTGGAATCTGCTGAAATTGTTTTTGTAATAATAAATTTTTCGGTAATATTTTTGGAGTTTTCTGAGTTGTTTGTAGGACGTAAAGTTGTTGTTTTATTTAAATTTGTTTTTTCTGCATTTGGTGCTTCATTTGTTGTTTTAATAATACTTGTATTTTTATATTTTTGTTGTTTGTGATTTCAGCGTATGACTGTTCTAGTGGCTTAGTCAATGTTTGTGCATGGTATTTTTCTTTGGCGATCTTTAAAGAACATTTTTCTTTGGTTTTTATTTTTAAAATTTCTTTTTGTTGTTTGAACATTTTGCATTCTTTAGCAGAAGAAGGGTGTTCTTCAGAACAGTTAACGCATAAAGTTCGCGTACACTCAGTTGGTATATGAGGGGGTAAAGCACAGTTTTCACATTTTGAGGTATTTTTGCACCATTTAAGAGTGTGTCCAAGCATTTGACAATTTTTGCAACGCATTGGGTTGGGGAAGAATTGTCTAACTTTAACTTTGTGCCATGAAATATCCAATTTTTCTGGTGTGGAGTACTTGTCGAAAGTTAAAAGCATAACTCCGCACGGGACCATTTTTCCTTCTTGGTTTTTTCTTTGATATTTGTATATATCAACTACGCCCTGAAGTTTTAACTCATATAGTTCCTTTAGAGAAATTTAAATTAGAATGGTATTGACATTTAATACTGCAGATTCCAGGAAGATTTTTTGTAGAAATAAGATTTTCTGCGTTAGTTTTGTTACCAATTAGAAGAAGGAAATTACCATCTCTTAGTTCGGATACAGAAATAATATCTTGGCAGATAAGTTTTAAAGAGCGGTGAACCGAAAAGCAGGAGTATTGTTGTAGAGTTTTATCTCCAGATGTGGCTGAAATCACAACGTACTTTGGATCGGGTTTTTGGACAACCGGGAGATCAGGAAATACATCGAGTATATTCTGGTTGAGGCGTTTTTTTTTTTTTCGCGCGGGGGGCATCCGCTAATAGTGTGAAGCGGTTGTCCCCCAAATGATCACTATACTATGATGGTATTTTAGTTAATTACTATATGGGAGAAAACTTTTTGTGTACACTGTTTTTAAAATGTAAGCAACAATTTAATTTGTTAAAATTTAGGAATATTTATGCAAAACAACCGCACGACGCAAGAGTTAGTCGAAGACTGTGATATAAAATTATTTTTTTTTTTTTTTGTAAATTGTAACAATAATTTCAATCAAATAAAAAAAAAATAAAACTGTTTAGTGGTTTCGTTTTTATTAACATATATTATGGGGCATTTTATGTCAAGTGAACCAACTTTTGAAATCGATGTCTTCCGATTGGGAAAATGTGTCCCAAATAGTTTAGCTATTTCTTCAATCTTTCGGAAAAAATAATTAAAAATAAAATTTTTTTTAATTTTTTTTCCAAAATCAAAAACTTTTTTGACTTTTTTCAAAATTGGCCACTTTTTTTTTTTAAAAAAAAAGCTTAGATAATTTCCTTGAATACCTATTTGTTCGCTTAGTGGGATGCCAGTGGGATATCTATCAAAATAAATATTTTGTAACTCAAGACATAAATTTTTTTACTTTTTTTTGAAAGATCTATTTTTTTCATCCCAATCGGAAGATATCGATTTCAAAAGTTCACTTGACATGAAATGCCCCATATGTTAAGAATTTTTCGATCTCACTCCTTACATATAGTTATTGCTTACATGACACGTTACGATTTTCAAAGTAGCGTGTTTTTTTTGTTCACATACTAAATACTCATCAATACCTCATGGGAGATTGTGTGATCGCATTATTTTTGAGTTATTGAATTTTTATTTGTGATATTTTCATAATGGCCATATTCAGTCACAAGAAAATATCAGGTTTGTACAGTAAGTAAAATTTTGTACATTTACAAGAGAGTAAGTACTTTATTTTGTTTGAATTTATATTTATGAAGAGTAGCTTGATTGTTATATGCGTGAACGTTTCATTATTGTGTTTTAGTTTTGTTGTTGTTGTTGTTAAGGAAAATATTAATATTTTGAAAAGCATGGGAATAAACATTCGTGTCCTTGTATGTAATCAAGGCTGAACCAACCGATAATGTTTTTCCAACCTTAAAGTATCTGTGGAAAAGCCGTTTTTTAAAACTAGTGACCAAAAAGTTTTTTTGCATGTACGATTTCCCACACTTAATTAAGTCTTTGCGGAATGGGTGGTTAAAGTGTGACATAAAATCACCGGATGGAACGGTCAGCTTTCAAGTTATTAAGGAAAATGTGTCCAAAATTAACACGGCAACACATTTATACTTTTGAAAAAATGCGTGTAAAATTTGCAGCAGAACTGTTGCGGCTGCTATCAAAACTATTTCCGAAACCATAAAATTTAAGATAAATTAGACAGGATTGGCCTTATCAACAGCTCAGTTTGTGGAAAAAATTTACAAGATTTTCGATTGTCTTAATAGGGCCTCTCTTTATGGTGATAATTGCTACAGATCTGCAATTCAGCTTAACAGTGAAGCACATAACTTTATTAATTTTTTTTTGGAATATTTAGGAAATGTGGAGTTTGTGGATCAAAAGAAGCGTGTTTTCTTTTTAAATGGGATGGAGCTTACACTTAAATCAGTTCTTATGTTAACGGATGATATTTTAAAATTATATAAATATTATAAGATTATTTTTAGGAAGATATTTTTGAAAATTCTCCAGCTATAAATATCGAACTAGTTTCTATGAGATACTTTGTTTGATACGTAGCATTTAAAGTCATTCCAAAATTACATTGCGAAAAATGTTGTGACGAATTAAGAAAGATGGATGAAGTTGCTCCATCATCAAACTAAACAAGCAAAAGTCATATTTTAATATTTCATAAAATCTTTAAATCGGAGCTCTAAAAAATTGGTATAAAATCTTTTATTATTGAATCGTGTAAACGCTTACCCCAGAGAGGTTTGCCGACGTTTGTTCTCAACACAGAATAGAAGATTTGGACTTTCTACTATTAGTACTCCTCCGAAAGTATTGCTGTTGGTCTTTAGAAAAAGGAAGTTCCAAGTAAAGAAAAATACAAATTTTATCAAACGAATGATTTAATTTACTAAAATATAATAACTTTGTTAATTTTACTAGGGTGATGATATCCTCACTAAATACTTTTTGATGCTAAAAAATATAAAGTGGAAGAATATTTTGAATTTTCTTGCAAATATAAAAAAAAAAAATTATTAAAATAAAGTTAGAAATAAATTAAATTTATTCCGAATATATGAGAACTAAATTTATTTCATTTCCAAGCAACAAGATTATATAAAATCCAAACAAAATTCCTTAAGAAGAAATAATAATATGTTTTATTTTAATATTTTTTAAATACTTTTAATAAGAATATTTATACTGCACAGCTTAAAATAATATACAACATGGTTTGACAAAAAACCCCAAAAGCATTGTGTGGCCATGCCGATTTAATAAATTTAAAATATTTTTTATGAACAAGGGAGTTTATGTTGTTATTTTTATATTCCCATAAATCTTTAATTTTAGACAAAAACCGCATCTGAATTTCGGTGCCAATCGATATTGTTTTATCTGTACAACAATAAAACACATACTCTTACCCTACAATTACACAATCGGTCACATTTCTTGTACATAGGTTATTTGCACAAAAATATCAAGAAACAAAAATTCTTTTGTTAGGTTTTTGTTTTATTTTTTTGTTAATGTGTTTTTAATGAAATCCAGCAGTTAATGTAGTCAATGTATCCCTTATAGACAGTATTCATCACTTGGCTGACTCTAATTTATATATTTTGGTCATTTGACACGTATGTGCTCTTTCTAGTGCAGAGAGAAGACAATTGATTACTTTGTTACTAAGTTATCTGGAGTGTAGTCACTTTAAACGCGTTCGTTCAAACTGGTTTATAAAAATTGTGTTGATATGATTCTCATACAGTTAATTTTTATTTTAGCTTAAGTATACTAATATCCCATGTAACATAGCATGAAGTCAATAGTCTTTTAGTAACCTATAGTGAAGTCACTTTAAACGTTTATTTTGTACTGCACTTAAGAAATTAGTTATTTAACCCACCAGAACAATCCATTGTAGAGCTGTGGAAGAAAGGTTTGTTTACAAGCTATCGTTTGTTGGACTGCCTATGATATGTCTTTTAGCTGACTATTTGTACATGTTAAAATAACTAGTTATGTAGCTGATCAAGTTACCAGTTAGGTAGCTAGTAAGGTAACTGACGTTATTTAACCAGTATGTGAATCCAAGCAATGATCATTTAACATTGTAAATGATCATTACAAGATACACATTACATTCTCTGATTTGATTATTCTATTTTACTACAGTATACATATATTATAATTATTTATATTTAATTGCTAGGCATTCCCTTTCTTTAATATTTAGTCTTAGTTGCATATTGGTGGCACGTGTTTAAAAATTTTATATGTCGAAGGTACCCTAATTTGAGAACACATAGCGCCGTCCCTAGATCATTTGTAGGGCCTATTTTAATAACTTAAAGTCGAATACTCCTTGGCTACGTCCACGTCAAATTTTATCCCGATCGGCTCAGCCTTTTAGAAATGCCAGATTTATTTCCAAAAAATTTTGATTCTGAATATGGGACAAAAAGTCATGAATTGGCGAAATGTAAAAATACCCCTTGACGCCGGATATGAGAGCAAGTCTCAAGTAAGAAAGCTAGTATTTGTTGAGCACCAAAAGTTGCCACCGCAGTTAGAGGATTTCGTATGGGCCCGTGAGGAAGAGAAGGATTGTGTAGACAATGGTTTATGGGTGTTAAAACCAGCAGATGTGACGAAATGGTTCATGTTGGAGTGCTTGGTCTTTCCCGAGGTTAAAAGGTCATCAGGCCGGGTTCCAGGTTGGGTGAATATGCTTCACTAGAGGCAGTGAAAAATAGTGAGGAAGATACTGCCAATGAATTCGCCAAAGAAATGAATGAGTTCGTTCGGAGACGAATTAAAAATACGAACGACCAAATGAAAACCACATATAGCCCACAACGTAAAGGTTTGTCTTCCAAACTACAGAATCACTGGAAAGGATCACATAGGGTAATTAAGAAATTGGATGACATGGTCTATAGAGTACAGAAATGTGGATGACCGATATCGGGAATTAAGGTTAAACACTAGTTGCATACTGGAAAGGTGAATCTGTGCATATTCGGGACGAACAGGCTTAAGTGGGGGACAGAGTTACGAATTTGCAATAGCGATTTGAATTTTATTTATTGAAGTCAATGGATTAAATCCTTACAGACTTTTATGAAAGTATATATATAATTACAAAGAATTTACAAAAAGTTCAACAAATAATTAATCATTTAAAAAACGAATAATGTTATGTTTAATTACATTTGTTTCAAGAGAAAAATCAATGAGATGATAAAGATTATTAAATTCGCAGTATAAACTCCTTGTTGCATCAGCTTGAGCGTAGTTAGTCCTAACGTTTTTGACAAACAGTGTCTTGAAATGACGTGACAGTCGTTGAGGAACGTTGAAAGTAACATTATTTAAAAGGAATTCGGAGCAGACTTCACCATTAATTATATTGATCATAAATGTTACATTAAGCATAGTTCTTCTACTGTGTAATGTACCCAATTTTATTAACTTAAGTCTATCAATGTATGATGGAAGGTTTAGTTCAGGATTCCAACGTAAACCACGTAAACAGAAGTGTAAGAATTGTTTTTGTACATATTCTAGTCGCTGAACATGAATATTGTTATAAGGATCCCAGATAACAGAGCCATATTCCAATATAGGTCTTACTAAAGACATGTAAAGTTGTTTTGTGATGTAGCTAAATTCCTTAACCCAACGTTTTATTAATGCAAGTACACCTCTGGCTTTATTTATTGTCGTAGTAATATGCGAAACAAAGTTTAATTTGTGGTCTAGTAAAATTCCAAGATCAAGAAAATTTTCAACAGAATCAAGCCCAAAGTATAGTTGACGGAAATGTAATTTTTTTAAATTTAATTCCATTAGGTTTTGACTGCACCAAGAAAAGAAATTGTTGAGATCGTATTGGAGATAAAAATGATCCATATATTGAGAGTAGCTCAAAAAGATTTTGACATCATCCGCATACATTAGAATGTCGCAAAAATTTAAAACATCCGGAAGATCATTGATGAACAGGGGGAAGAGAATAGGACCAAGGCTCCCTTGAGGGACACCAGAAGTAACCAATATATTTTTGGAGAATTTATTATTGAACTTAACACATAGTGTTCTACCCAAAAGATACGATTTTATCCAGTTTAGGCTGCGAGATGTTAAGCCCAGAAGTTCCAGCTTTATAAAAAGAAGGTTGTGATTAATTTTATCAAAAGCTTTACTAAAATCGGTATAAACGGTATCAGTTTGTTTTCTTTGGACAAAGCCTTGGTTTACATGTGTTGTAAGATGAAGGACATTCGTTGTAGTAGACCAACTTTTCAGAAATCCATGTTGACACGATGACAGTATGGACGATGATTGATGGTACATGTAATCAGTAATAAAATTCTCAAAAATCTTAGGAATTGCACTGAGTTTAGCAATGCCTCTATAATTGGAGATATCAGATTTATTGCCAGATTTAAATAAAGGAATAATGTAAGAAGACCTCCAAATTTTAGGAACATAGCCATATTTAATGCATGAGTTGAACAACGTTATCAATGGTTTTATTTATTTCTATTATATTTATAGATCTTGTATTTATTGCAGAGAAGTTCAGAGTTGAATACATTGTTTTTCAGCCACGTTTCAGTAAAGACAATAACATAATAATTAAAATCATAACTATTTATAAGAAGATTTGACATTTTAGTGTTTAAGCCTCGAACATTCTGATAAATAATAGTTAATCGATCAATAAGTTCACAATTTAGTTTTTTGAAATGTTGTTGGAGTTTGAATTATCATTTTATCGGTGACCAGACGGAAGCACAGCAATATTATGTTTTCTTGGATTATCTTTAAATTCATATTCACGAACCAAAGTATTTGCAGGCCAGAAATCAGGGTTTACTTTATGTTGATAAAGATCGTAGGGAACATTGAGTTTAAAAGATGTAATCCTCCTAAGTTGTGCATAAGAATATTTATATGTGGTGTAGTCAGCTTCAAAATTCAATTTTGATTTTATGTAAAAGTTTATTTGTTCAACAGTAGTATCAGATGCGAAACGAGATACAAAAATTGATTTATTAGGCGGAATATTTTTTAAGCCAGTATTTGAGGTTTGATTTGCAGCTGCATTTGAAGTACTAGAAATATTATCAGAATCCGATATAGTATTCAACAGTGTAGCATGGTTATTGGAATTATTCGTTGATGTTGTAATTGAATCGGAATCAACAATATTGGAAACAGAAGCACCAGGGCTTTGAGAAGCATTTGTTTTATTTTTGGTTCTAGACGATTTACGGCGTTTTGGAGAGGATTGCGGTGGAGAATTTAGACAATTTAATTATTTAAATTCTTCATATAGATTACCATAAGCCGCTATCTCATTGGACAGTGCAGATAATTTATTTTGAATATTTAAAAATGTATTTTTTGTGCTTTGAAAAAAAAAAAAAACGATAATATGCAACACCAAATTTTTGACAGGTATTGCAACACCAATGTAAACCTTTAGTTTTACAGACAGCTTCAGCAACCAAACCGGACAATCCACTGCACTTAAAATGACACATGCCATGACATTCTCTCATCATCACATGATAAAGTACAGCTTTTGTTGAGACATTTAAATTGATCTGCCATAGTAATTCCTTTAAGTGTATGTCGATAATACCGATTATTGTTAAAGAATACAACACTGACTTATGGACGACTTGGTAGCACTGATAAAATTGACATTATATTCAGCTGATTAAATGTTTATTTACGGAGAAATGTAATTCCAGTTGAGTGTAATTTTAATGATTGTGTATGTGTTTGTAAACAATAAAATTAATAATTTAACAAAGGAAATTATGTATTTATAAATTATTTAAGACACAGATGTAACATGCATCAGAATGCAATTTTATAACAGAAACAAATTTAATTCACTTTAAATATTTAAACTGTTTATTATACCAAAAATAAAATTTCCGGGACTGAATATAAAGTACGTGCGTTTGCGTTGCAGTGTTAATAATATATTAATTAACGGTCTGTAACGACTGCCTGCAACATTCATCATGTTTATAAACACGTTCATCAGTAGAAACTTCTACTTATCAACAATGTTGTTAGCATGTGGTTATTAGCATTGTCTGTAAGTATGGCAACACTAAATTTTTAAGCTGCTAACATTAACATCTAGAATAAGAACAATCTCGGCTACTCGGATGAAGATGTCAGTGTGTATAAATAGTGACTGCGGTTGCAGTAGTGAGTTAGTTTATCATAGGCGCTGTAAGAGTTAACATCAACTGTCTTGTACATTTATGTGTGTGCATTATAAACGTGTGTGTATGTATTAAAAACACATAGTGATTATGTGCCTAAAGGTACGGTCAGACACAGCTAATATTTGACGATTATCGTCAAATATTTCATTGTCTGAATCTGACCACAAATAAAACTTAGAGCAAACAACAAAACAGATGATTTTAGTCAAACAAATTTATTTGTCGGCAAACAAAATATTTTCTTAATGTGAACATAGTGTGACCACTAGCTATATAAATACATAAAAAATATATAATTTGATCTTACAAATCTATTTAAGGTTAACGCACTTATTTCTAATTGTAAAACAATTATTTTATTAAAGCTTTATTGAATTTTGTTATCATATAGTGAATTTAATTTTTCACTTTTTGTTTGACCAAACTGCTGCGAAAAAGAATCAGTAAATATATTTGCCGTGTGGTCACACTATATCAAATACTTTCATGAAATAATTGTTTGAACAAATAGAGAAAACAAAGAAAATTATTTGCTCAACACAGCGGATTAAATAGGAGAATATTTAAACATTTTTGGTACTAAATTAAAAACAAAATTGCACTATTTTTATTCTTTAACTATAATACATATCAATATTTCTTGTAAAATTCTTATTTAAATTATTTTCACTAAAAAAATGGCATCCATAAATGAAGTCTTCTTCTTCACATAAAAGTCATTCAGCCTAGAATGACATACTGGGAGAAAAACTATGTTGCGATTTTTTCATTTGTATGCGATTATATTTGTATACGTATAACATAGTCTGATGTTTGATTGTTTTTATACATGGAGTTTTTCTATTTACAAAATTTAAAATTGCTAAAATGAATGGAATATTTATTGAATTTAAAATCAAAGAAAATAGTTTAGACATACATAAACATTATGATTGGATTGCAATTAAAAATTAATTCTTAAACAGTATGATCTGCTTAATTTTTTTTAATGCTAATATAATATTTGTGAACATTCAGAATGAAAAAAGTTTCGTGAAAGTCCTGTTCGATTAATAATTTTTATTAAAAAAAAAAATAATTTCAATTATGAATTTCATTTTTCCTTCTACATATAAGTATAGTTTCAACCAAAGTATAACAAGTAGTCCGACTCTATTTTCAATATTACTCTCTCACATAAATGAGTACCGTGTGAATTCAACACCCTTGAGAAAAATGTACACATCAAATGTCTCGATATTTTAAGAAAAAATTGTCGATTAAATATAGTTTAATTCTCGTTAATTCTTTAACACACAGAGCTTTATAATTTTATTTTACATTTCTAGCACATTTTCATTTCGTTTTGCGTCCAATATATAGTTAGGTACTGCTGTCAAAGAGTTGGACTACTTGTATGTACTTTGGTTTCAACATTTTAAAAATATACTTTTTCTTTTTAACAGTTAACTTATTTGATTATTGTAAAGTTCATCATAGTAACATTCGTTTTGTTTGAATAATGCGATTTTTAGTTCAAAATCCAAACAAAGCCAAAACAAATACAATAAAATTCCAAAATTGTTAATTATATTAGGGATATTTTGTAGATTTTAAGTACAATTATACCTACAAATTTGAATACGTTGATAGTAATATAATTTAATAAATAAACTTTTAATATTATATTATTAAATTGTTCAAGCTTGAGTTCTTTTCGCGATTTGTTTTCATTATTTTGCGATTTTTATTTTAAGATATAGCAACACTACTTTTGCGATAACACATGATGCAACAGCTGTTATTTGACGCTGTTTGATCTTGCAAATGAATTGCAAGATCAAATAAAAAATTGAGGAAAATATTTGCTGTTTAGTGGTCACACATTGGTCACATTACAAGAAAGTTTTCTTATAGGCAAATAAATTTGTTTGACCAAATTTAGCTGTTTTCTTGTTTGCCGTGCAAAAATATTTTCTGTTCAAACTAGGAACATAAAATATTTGACGTTAAAATAAAAGTACTGAAATTTCACAATTCTTTCAAATTTAAAGCAAAATCTAGTAGTATTTTACTTTCTAGATATGTATTTTTTATTGATGAATGAAATTAAAGTTTTTTTACAGCTTTATTTAATAATTATTTAGAAAAATTATTACCATAAATGTGACCACAAGACAAATATATTTTCCCCTTCGTGTGTTTGATAGTATTAATATGGCAAATAAATGTGTACAGTGTGACCACAAAATCAAGCCATGGATTATTTGATGTAATTTTGATCAAACACATGAAACATTTTGTGTCAAATAATTTGCGTAATCTGACCTTACCTTAAGCTCTTGGTGCTCATTTGTTTTTGTAAATGCTCTTAGCTATAGGCTGTGTGTTTCTCAGCACTGGCAATATGAAATATACAAACAACTTTGTCTTGTTAGTTTTTTTCAGATTTTAAAATTACTACTATATTAGTCAAAAAATTGTAAAATATTTAATTTTAAATGAAAACTGCAACAAATATTTAACAAAATAATATTTCCTTACATACATACTAAAAATATAAATACTATTTACGAATTCCATATATGCACAAGCTTCATAGTAGAAATATTTGTCGCAGTTTTTCCAAAAATATTTTGCCTTACAAAATATTTTTCGTTGCACCTAGAAGACAAAATGAAAATTTTTCATTTCTAAAACATTTGCTGCCCAAATATATTAATATTTTTGGTTAGCAAAAACAACTATATTGCTTGTGTATAATATACAAAAAAATTTACTACAAAAACATCAAACATGCAAACAAATTGCAGCGTGAAAACCATAAACTGCAAACGATATGCGCAGTAAAAAATTCAAACAATAGAAATATGGAAGATGCTAAATGTAGACTGCCAAACCATACGAAGTTGAAAAATGTAAAATACGAAATTGTGCGAAGTTAAAAATGTTTAAAGCAAATACAGTGCACTCGCGGTAACGTGAACTAATTAAAACCAAGGGAGTTCATGTTAGTGAAATTGTTCACGTTATCGATTGTCGAATTTCATGGAAAAAATATAAAATTTTATAATAGAAAGCTGTGTTTTACACGCTTGAACGTGAAATTCTTTTATTATTATTTTCATTATTAAGAAATAAAACAAAAATTATTGATTAAAATGCATTACAAAGCAAAACGAGATCACGACATAAAATTACTCATTCGTTACCATACAAAAATATGAATTTAGAGGATACAAATACATTTTTAATACAAGGGGATTCCTTAAACTTTAAAAATCGAATTTAATGTATGTATTTCAGTGTTGTCTACATGCTTAGAAAACAAATGCAGTGAAATAAATTGTTCACGTTATAGAGCTTTCTGAGTTTGTTCACGTTACAGAGTAGTCAATGTAAACAAAAGCTTGTTCACGTTAGGCGGTGTTCACGTTAGACGGTGTTCACGTTACCGCGAGTGCACTGTATGTTCATTTATAAAATATTTCCGCTACATATATGGAAATAGTTTGCCGCATATAGTCACTGAGTGGAAAAATGTGAAAAAAAACTATGAACAACAAGTGTGCGTTGATTTGGGTGTACAAAATAAAAATTTATATTGAATTGTGTGTTAATAATGAATTTAAGTGCAATAAAATAGAAGTTTTATTTTTTGATGTATGTAATTGTATTGTGAAAGATAGGAATGTAGTGAAAATATATTAAATAAGATTCTGGGCAAAAGATAACGGACGATATTATTTTATTGAATTTTTTGATTAATAGATTTTTGTAATATGAATTCAACTGTATTCCTGCTGCTTGTAACAGGAGTCCAGAAAAATTAGTAACATACAATTTTGTATGTAAAGTGGCTAAAAAAGGATAGACAATGCAACAGCAAAATGTAACAACAGACAAGCAAAACAGCCAATGAATACAATGTAATAAAAAATAACAGGATCTACAAAAAAATAGTATGTTGCATAAAAATGCAATGTATATAGATAGATTACTTTTTCTGAATGAAATCTATCAAATTAAGTGTTTGTACACTCAAATGTATCCTTTCGTAAAATTTGTAACAGGAGCACAAACAAATAAATAATCAGCATAGAAAATAATTGTGCAAGAACAATTTGATGTGTAAGAGATAAATGCAAAAAGGCACAGGCATGAGTACAACAGGAGCAAAAGGAAATTAACTGTATAAAACTGCTGTATGTGTGTACATGTGTTCTGTAACTGCATAATGCAACAACAATTCACGCAAAACCATACACAAACACATAAATAGGTTCTATGATGATCGTGAGAGTAGCAGGAGAAAAAAAGGATAAAGAGGAATGATAGAAATTTAAGTAAGGTCCAGAAAATATAATTATGCAATGAAGAAAATTTTACTATAGTACATACATACAGTGTTGGAACTGCTGGAATCTACCAATTTTTTTTGAAAAAGTCCTTGTCAATGGAAAACCACTCTTCCTGGTTTTTTTCCACAATTAGTCCTTATTTTTCCGACTGATGCCCTCCAGCTTCCTCTGGAGCACTCCCCAAAGGTGTTCTATTGGTTTAAGGTCCGGTGACCGTGAAGGCCATTCCATAAGAGGAACTTGGTTGACAGCAAACCAATCCTTTGCCAATTTTGAAGCGTGGTTCGGATCACTGTCCAGCTAAAACTCCCATCTCAAGGACATCTCTTCCTCAGCAAATGGAAATATTATGCTTTGCAATATATTTACGTAGTCCAGGGCGCATATTTTGTTCTTTATCCAAAATATTGAACAGACACCAGAAGAAGAGAAACGCCCCCATATCATGATGGATCCACCGCTGTGTTTGACGGTCTTCTTGTTCGTTGCATAATTTGTTCCCTATTGCTTATTTGTTTTTTGTTCTCCTGTTACAAATATTACGAATGGATACATATGAATGTGCATTTAAAAACACAAACTCGATCTTCAGAATACAAGTCATACATAATTATGTATGTACTATAGTAAAATTTTCCTCATTGCATAATTATATTTTCTGGGCCTTACTTAAATTTCTATCATACCTCTTTATCCTTTTTTTCTCCTGCTACTCTCACGATCATCATAGAACCTATTTATGTATTTGTTTATGGTTTTGCGTGAATTGTTGTTGCATTATGCAGTTACAGAACACATGTACACACATACAGCAGTTTTATACAGTTAATTTCCTTTTGCTCCTGTTGTACTCATGCCTGTGCCTTTTTGCATTTATCTCTTACACATCAAATTGTTCTTGCACAATTATTTTCTATGCTGATTATTTATTTGTTTGTGCTCCTGTTACAAATTTTACGAAAGGATACGTTTGAGTGTACAAAAACTTAATTTGATAGATTTCATTCAGAAAAAGTAATCTATCTATATACATTGCATTTTTATGCAACATACTATTTTTTTGTAGATCCTGTTATTTTATATTACATTGTATTCATTGGCTGTTTTGCTTGTCTGTTGTTAAATTTTGTTGTTGCATTGTCTATCCTTTTTTAGCCACTTTACATACAAAATTGTATGTTACTAATTTTTCTGGACTCCTGTTACAAGCAGCAGGAATACAGTTGAATTCATATTACAAAAATCTATTAATCAAAAAATTCAATAAAATAATATCGTCCGTTATCTTTTGCCCAGAATCTTATTTAATATATTTTCACTACATTCCTATCTTTCACAATACAATTACATACATCAAAAAATAAAACTTCTATTTTATTGTACTTAAATTCATTATTAACACACAAATCAATATAAATTTTTATTTTGTACACCCAAACCAACGCACACTTGTTGTTCATAGTTTTTTTTTTCACATTTTTCCACTCAGTGACTATATGCGGCAAACTATTTCCAACATTTTTAACTTCGCACAATTTCGTATTTTACATTTTTCAACTTCGTATGGTTTGGCAGTCTACATTTAGCATCTTCCATATTTCTATTGTTTGAATTTTTTACTGCGCATATCGTTTGCAGTTTATGGTTTTCACGCTGCAATTTGTTTGCATGTTTGATGTTTTTGTAGTAAATAAAGAGTTGTTACAATGTTAAACTACTAAACGGCTTTTATTATCCGGTTTATTTAAAGGAAATAAACCAACGTTTTCAAAAGGTAAAAACGTTACAATATTTTATTAAATTTGTATATTATGTATAAAATTTCGTGTATTTATTAGTCATGTTTTTTGTGAAGTTGCGAAAATTGTTTGTCTTCTGTAGTATAGAACTTACGTTGCCTGCATTTGCCCAAGGAAAGATACATATGTGCTTATTTGTGGGAAGGTCAGGCTTCATACCACACTCAAATTTTTAGCATATACTTGAACCTAAGCAAATAATTATCTTTTTTTCAAGAAACATACTAACATTTTTTGTAACTACTTGTACCAAAGTATGATAGCTTAATTTAGCAAGTTTTATAACGATAGCGAATGCCAAAGACATCTACAATTGCTTACCCAAAAATTACTTATAGCGGAGTCCCAAGAAAACGCAAAACAAACGAAGAAATGCTATTTGTAGAAAGTGCTATGAGAATATAAATTGTATATAAATTTTTTTTGTGAGTTGGTGGTGGGGTTATAAGAAAAGAGAGAGGAAGGGGGGGGGGATGTGATTGAAAACTTTTTTGAAAATGTGAGTTGGTGGGGGTGGTTATCTGAAAAAAGGGGGGTATTTTTTTAAAAATGCTTATTTTAGCAACAGGGGTCTCTACACAAAATTTTATGATGCTAGCTCCCTTGGAACTAATTTTTGCCGCAATTTTAGCTTTTGAACACTTAGAGCAGTAGCATGCAGACTAGTCTGGCCCTGTGTAATAGCCTGATTTTGAAGCCACCGACCGGGTACATGGGGCATGGTTTGCGACCTTCCATTGTGTCCATACGGACAAGTTTGGGTTGCATTTTATACCTACTGCCAGGTGTTAGGTAACTGCCGCCCCACTGGCGAATAATAGACGCAGACCACCAGCTGTCCAATATGGGAAACAGACGCTGGTATATTTCGGACTGACATTAAATGAGCCCTTGCGGACCATAATCATCAAAGCCACCCCTCTCAATGAGGGGAACATGGCTTGAGGGAACATTTGATAGCCGCCCCAAAGGACAACAGACGCTATCTGACAGAAGAGGAGGTAGTTCTTAGTGTCATACCGCGTGTCCTTCTGGAATGGGAGACCCTACCAAAGACAGCCAACTCAAGTTAAACTGTCTCCTCCAGCATGGCCATCACAGATCGTCGCATTTAAGTCTCCACATCGTGACTACCTATCGTAGAGGCTGTTGAATTACCTAATGTTCAAGAAAATGTACCAGCAACAATCGAAAGTAATGTTCAAGAAAGTGCACCGTATACCGATACAACAGCAGCTTCTGGGATTCAAACAGATGATACTTCTTCGGCTCTTCAAAGGTCCAATTGTAGAAAGTGTCTTCCTGTTTGGACTCCTGATTAATGTAGTGGCCACTTAAAATCGGGACGGATTAAACTGACCATAACTTGTAAATGAAACAGCATATTTAAAATTTTGTACATGAAATTAAATGTAATTAATTAAGCTTTAACAAAAATATAACTGTAAGTTTATGTGTCTTTATTTCGAATAAATTTTCTGTCTTCTTATTTTATGCCTCCCATCAACCGCTGCACAACTTTTCTTCCCACTTCTACCGTTATACTAGCATATTTTGTTCTCATCAAAATCTGTTTATTTACTGTACCTTCAGTCTTTTTCGATTTACGTTTAACAATTGCCCAATATATCTCGATTGGACGAAGATTTGGGCAATTTGGTGGATTGATGTATTTTGGTATAACATCAGTATTATTCTCATTATACCACTTCATAGTGGCATATGAGTAATGACAACTTGCCAGATCTGGCCAAAACTTTGTATCAGATGTGTAATGTGTGACGAAAAGCAATCGCTTTTCCAAACTCTCTTTTATATATAATTCTGATGTAATTGTTAAACATGTTAGAAAAGCTTGACTCTTCAAACCGCAGCTGCATGGGCCACACAACATCGAGCTGCCAAGATGTACAATTTTTGACCTGGTAGCTGCCGAAAATCAGAAAAAGATGATAGCCAACTTTGAACCCGACAAAGTCGGATTTTCTAGATATTTGTGCACAATTTTATCCTAGCTTCTTTTTCCATTGTGTCGGCAATTTTTAAAACTAGTAAATTTGCTGTTAAAAGCATATGTAAATCTTTTTCCATTTTGATAACAACGGGCGTTGTTATGATTACTACAGTACGTACCGATTTTAAGTGGCCACTTTATCATATTTTTAAAAGAACGATAGATGTTGGCATTCCCAAATAAGCAACTATGTTCTTTGTACTAAAATAAACTGTCACATGTTTATGTATTTATATGTCATACATAAGTAGTTTACTGCTTCTACTTTTTATGTGTTTATTGTACAAGTCGTCTATTAAACATCATAATTGTATATAAGCGGTAACTTTTTCTTATATTGTTATTTGATTTATTATTAATTTTATTATTTTTTTAAATAAAGGTTAATCTTGGCTTATCAAGTAGTTTCAGTCATCCACCTCATAATCATAACAATTATCTAATTAATAAAGCCTATTGGATGTATAATAAAAACTTTTTTCTGTTTTATTTCTCCGCATCATTAATAAAACGTTTTACTTTTTAATTTGTTGAGAAAATGAGAAAACCCCCAACATATTGTAACAACATTAATTTTTATTTAGTCGTTGTTGCATTTTATTATTTTGCATTACAATTACCAGGTCACAAAAGTGTTTTACCTTTTTTAAATTCCAGTTACAATATTTTTTTTTAAATTTTTTTGGGCGTTTTTAAATTTTTCTTGTAATTTATAAATTTTTTTGTTAAAAGGATACATGTTATGTATTTTACAATTGTAATTACTAATAATTTAGACCTCTTTGTGGTACAAATGTCCAAAGGAAAATAATAAAACATTTCCGAAAGAAAAACATTTTATACCTTTACAATTTCTATGGGATTCAGGTCCAGGCTTTGAGGAGGTTTTGCCAAGTATTTGAAATTGTAAACAAGCCCATTTTTTTTTTGTATAAATATGTTTGTTTCGGTATTATCATTTAAAAAAGAAAAGCTAATTCTCTGCAGACCCATTTTTCGGCACTGAAGTTACGATTTTCTTTCAGAATGGAAAAATATCCAAAATATAATACCATCAACACAGTACAACATTACCAACTCCATCGCCAGTACAGCTGGTCTGAGTTTTTTTACAGTGCGTCAAATTTTTAACTTTTTGTTCGAAAGAAGCATTATACTAAATGAAAGTTAATGTCTGAGAGAATTCTTATTTTCAGAGTTATATTGTGGAATTTTATGGGGATCATTTTTGTGGAAAAAAAATCAAGCCTTCTAGATTTATTTAAACAAATTATATAGTACTAGCGCTAAACCCGGTGCGCTTCGCCACCCCAATTCAGTATAACATGCCTCTAGTTTCATGTTTATTGAATCATTGTATTGTGGCTTCTAGCACATTCGAAACGTATTATTATAATAAAAAAGTACCATTTAGACCCACATTTTATATGCCCACACATGATCATTTTTATAGAAAATGCTAAAGAAATGTACCACTAAAGTCACCTTTTGTGAAGTCTAACTCATTCCGAATCATGTGTGCCTAATTTTGAATTTTTAGGTTTAATTTTATAAAATAGTCAAAAAATATTATTCGTTGGAAAAAAGTACCTGTGAGTCCCTTTTTTAGATTCTTATTCGGTCAGGATCATATACCATTCGAAGAACGAAAAAATACAAATCATTTTGTATCCTCAATGACATATAGATGGCTTAGTGACTTTCTTTACTCAGAAGCATATCAGTAAAATAATTTAATATAATAAAAAGTATCATTAGAGGAAAAAGTACCAATTTTCCACACTTGAACCACCGTCAAGTTTTAAATCAAAGTAATTTCCTTATTCTAAGTTCAATATATCAGAAAATTCAAAAAGTACTATTTGGATAACGAAAAAATACTTCTTAGTTTGGTTTAGTTCACAATTTTTGGTATCATAATACAATTGAGCACTCTATTTTTGCATATTTCTTTAGTGAGAAGTATATAAGCCTACCGTAATGTATTTAAGCTAACTAATTTAATATATTAAAAAAGTACAAATTTTCCTTTATCCTCTTGAACACCCGTTAAGTCTTAATCTATATAAATATATAAATGTCTTTGTAAGTTTGTTTGTTTGTTTAAGCATCACGCCTAAACGGCTGAATCGATTTTATTGAAATTTGGAACGTAGATAGATCCTTACTTGGACCAGAAAGGGGTAAACAGGGGGAAAACCGGTAAAATTGGTACCTTTAGTTCTTAAACAATAAATACTAAACGGCCAAAACGATTTTATTGAAATTTCCAACATAGACTACGACAGGGGTAGCGAAGCGCACCAGGTCAAGCTAGTATTTAATAAATTATCACAAAACCGAACCGAAACCCATTAAAATTTTTTAAAACCGAAACCACGGTTTTGAAATTCTTCTTGAAATTCTTTTTGGAAACTCTACTATAAATGTATTTAAAAAGTACTATTACAACAAAGAAAATGTACCATAATGTCTCCAATTTAATTTTTACTCACCATTATTATAGAAAATTCAAAATATACCATTAGAATAAAGAAAAAGCGCCATAATGTTCCCAGTTATAAAATCCTACTCGCTCGAGTCCATATAATATTATGTTCATGTTTCTAGATTTATTATAGGAAATTTAAAAAGTACCATTAGAATAAAGAAAAAGTACCAAGTATTCTCTTTGAATTTTCACTCACTTAGAACAATATCCAGTTAATTTGGTATTTCTAAATCCATTATTAGAGAAAATTCAAAAAGTACCTTTATAATATAGAAAAAGTAGCATAAAGCCCCCACTTGTGGATTCCCAATCGGTCGGGATCATATATGCTTTATTTCACAATTCTTAGTTCATTGGTGAAGAAGATACAAAAAGTACTATTTGAATATAGAAAAAGTACCATAAAGACTCCCCCTTAAATTCTCACTCCCTTATGACCATATATGTTTAATTTTATGTTTCTAGGTCCATTATTATAGAAAATTTAAAAAGTACCATTAAAATAAAGAAAAAGTACCATAATGTCGCCACTTGTAGATTTTTCGCTTAGGTCTATATAAGCGTTATATCATGTTCATTGGTGAAGAAAATACAAAAAGTACCATTCGTATAAAGTACGAAAAAGTATCAAAAAGTCTCCCCCTAAAATTATAATTCACTTAGGAAATTTAAAAAAGTACCATTATAATAAAGAAAAGGTATCACGAAGTATCCCCTTGATTTTTCACTTACTTAGTACCATATACGCTTAATTTCATATTTAAATGTCCATTATTACAAAAAATTCAAAATGTACCATTAGAAAACAGAAAAAGTACCAAAAGGCAGCCACTTGTGTATTCCCACTCACTCGGGTCCATATAAGCTTTATTTCATGTTTCTATGTTCATTGGTGAAGAAATTACACAAAGTACCATTCGAATAAAGAAAAAGTACCAAAAAGTCTCCCCCTAGAATTCTCACTCACTTAGGACCATATATGCTTAATTTCATGTTTCTAAGTCCATTGCTATAGAAAAGTTAAAAAAGGACCATAAGAATATAGAAAAAGTACCAAAAAGCCCCCACTTGTGGTTTCCCACTCATTCGGCTGCATATAACCTTTATTTCATGTTAATAGGTTCATTGTTGAAGAAATTACAAAAAGTACCATTCGATTAAAGAAAAGGTACCAAAAAGTCTCCCACTAGAATTCTCACTCACTTAGAACCATATATGCTTAATTTCATGTTTCTAAGTCCATTGCTATAGAAAAGTCAAAAAAGTACCATTAGAATAAAGAAAAAGTACCATGAAGTGTCCGCTTGAATTTTCACTCACTTATTACCATATACGCATAATTTCGTACTTCTATGTCCATTATTACAAAAAAATCAAAAAGTACCATTAGAATATAGAAAAAGTACAAAAAAGGCAGCCACTTGTGGATTACCATTCACTCGGGTCCATATAAGCTTTATTTCATGTTTCTAGGTTCATTGGTGAAGAAATTACAAAAAGTACCATTCGAATAAAGAAAAAGTACCAAAAAGTCTCCCTCTAGAATTCTCACTCACTTAGGACCATATATGCTTAATTTCATGTTTCTAAGTCCATTGCTATAGAAAATTCCAAAAAGTACCTTTAGAATAAAAAAAAGTACCATGAAATGTCCGCTTGAATTCTCACTAACTTAGAACCATATACGTTTAATTTCGTGTTTCTATGTCCATTATTACAAAAAAATCAAAAAGTACCATTAGAATATAGAAAAAGTACCAAAAAGTGGATTAACATTCACTCGAGTCAATATAGGCTTTATCTCATGATTCTAGGTTCATTGTTAAAGAAATTCCAAAAAGTACCATTCTATTAAAGAGAAAGTACCAAAAAGTCTCCCCATAGAATTCTCACTCAGGACCATATATGCTTAATTTCATGTTTCTAAGTCCATTGTTATAGAAAATTCAAAAAAGTACTATTAGAATAAAGAAAAAGTACCAAAAGGCAGGCACTTGTAGATTCCCACTCACTCGGTTCCATATAAGCTTTATTTCATGTTTCTAGGTTCATTGGTGAAGAAATTACAAAAAGTACCATTCGAATAAAGAAAAAGTAATAAAAAGTCTACCCTCACTCACTAATTACCATGTATGCTTAATTTTATGTTTCTAGGTCCATTATTATAGAAAATTCGAAAAGTACCATTAGAATGAAGAAAAAGTACCATAAGTACCACTCTAATATAGAAAAACTGCAATAAAGTTTCTCCCTAAAATTCTCACTCCCTTATTACCATATATGCTTAATTTCATGTTTCTAGGCCCATTATTAAAGAAAATTCAAAAAGTACCATTAAGAACAAAAAAGTACCTATATTTCAGTTCTCACATTTTGGTACCTAAATATTATCCCCTACTCCTAACTCTAACATCACTCAGATACATATCAGCTAACTTTAATGTCGATAAGTGAAATAATTTAAAATATTAAAAAAAGTACCATTAGGAAAAAAGTACCAAATGCCCTTTTCCTCCTTGAACACCCCTCAAGTTTGAAATTTAAAAATATTCCATTTTGACAAAATTGTTTATGCTTAAAAACATGCCTCAAACGATTAAAATCTGTGTTAATGTGCTCAAGAATAATAAATTTTAAAAAAAAGTACAAATAGTTAGTTAATTTTTGCATGAATCCAGGAACCAATGTAAAAAATTTATCAAAATTGGCTGAAAATGTTAAATAAAATGTATTTTTCCGTTTTTACCCCCTTTTTGGTACTTTTTTTATCCCCATTGTGGTGTTAAAATTGTATCCAAATAAATTTCTGTATCATGGTGGGAGCTTAAAATAAAATATTTATATGTATTTATCAATTTGTAGAAAAATATAGTTTTTGAAAAAAGTACCAAAAATAAACACAATTTTTATCCCTTAAGGGTTCGAATTTCCAAAAAGTACCAAACTTGTATTTGTTATTTTTTTATAAGTAAAGAATATGATTTTAAATTTGTTTGTATGTTTATTGGTTTAAAAGATACATATGGTGCCAAAAAAGTACCAAAATACAGTTTTTACCCGTTTTCTCCCCTAAAAAGTCCGAATTTTGAAAAAGTACCGGACACCTGTCAGCTTATTTTTTAAATGGAGTAACATGATATTGTAAGTTTTATTGTATCTTTATTAGTTTTGAAGATATAAGGTTACCGAACTTACCCGTTTTTACCCTTTTTACCCCCTAAACGTTCGAGTTTCCAAAAATCCCTTCTTTTCGGATCGTTTTTGGGAGGGAGGAACCCACAGTTAAAATTTCGTGATTCTAGCTTCAGTCGTTTGGGCTGTGCGATGATGAATCAGTCAGTCAGTAACGTTACTCTTTTATATATATAGATTGAATATGAGTTTTATTTTATTTTCACTAGGTTTTACCAACCGATGGCTTGCCAGCTTTAGTCTGTTGTAACTGTAAGTTATTCTTACAAACATTCTGGAACTTTAGGAAGATGGCTCATAAGACAAACGCAGCGCTTAATGATTTTTTAAAACTCTGCAACTCTACAGATATGGTATGTATTATGTTTTAATTTTAAAGGATAGAATAATATTTTAGCATCATTTAAAAGATATTTGGTCAATTCACAAGGTCTCTTATCATGTCATATTGTCATAATGTCCTAATATTTCACAATGGTTTTTATTGCTTTTCAAGAAAAAAATTTCCTAAAATAATATTACTTTCTATGCTATATTTATTGTGTTATCGTAACGAACCAGCAGAGAACAACGCCGAATGCCTAAGAGTCGGTTAAGCCGAGCCGCCGAGTCGTGATATATTAGGACATTATGACAATATGACTGATAAGAGACTTTGTGAATTGACCAATTGTATTTGCAACAGTTTAATGTATTTTTTTCGAGTGCCATTCAGAGACATATTTGAATTTGGCTATCATATCGCGAAAACACTATTTTAATTTTTATATCCTATACCGTCGTAGTGGTTTGTGTTGATGATTGCAACGCCCAAAAATATTAGTCTAAAACTGAACTTAATGCATACCGATCAACTCAGAATTACTTTCTCGATTAAACAATGTCTGTCCGTCAGTCTGGCTGGGTGGATGACCGTTATAGTGGTTACAAGGTATATGAGAAAAAAAAATTATTGATAATAATTGAAGCATTTCACATAATAATTAAAAAAGGTTTGGTAAACTTTTATTGCAGCAATGACCCGGTGTGGTTCGCTACCCCTATCTTAGTAAAATAAAAAAATATGAATGGATTTCTGATACAACCTAACTACATACAATGGTATGAAAATAACACATGTAAAATATTAAGAATCTCTCAATTGGGCCGATCCCGCCCAATTTTTTATTTGTAATTCGATTGTTCCGGTCACGCGAATTTTTAGTTAAACCTGGTGCAGTCATCAGGAATAAATTCGTTTTTAGCTAAACTCAGTATAACGATAATAAATTTATTGATACAAAGTTTAAATATTTTTAGAATTATAGTTCTCCAGATATTCGCAATTAATTAATTAATTTGTATGGGAGGTGCCACGACCACTAATACAATCCCGACCATTTTCGGGCAATCTCTGTAAAATGATGCGGACAAAGTTTGATGAATCTTTCAATTATTACTTTATATGGTAGGATAAGCAGGATTTTTTGGCTTCTGAGGTTATAAGGTGTTAACTTTAATATGTGTACAAATTTAAAATTAAAAATTTGCGGCAAAAAAAAAAAAATACTTTTGACCCCTATTTCAAAATTAGCAACACAGTGCGGCGTTTAGCTTAACAACTTTGCTGAATATCACTTTGCGATATTCGGACATTTAGATGGTCAAAATGCACAACAAACTACAATTTTCCCTATACGATACTTACAAACTTCAAATCGATACATCTCGATTCCTAGACCTGACCCAGCGAAACGCCGAGACTATATAATTTTTTTTGACCGATATAACTTTTCCCGATAAGCAGAACCCCCGCCGTTTACTGACTCCTACCATTTGTCGCATAGTGTAATAAAAAAACAAGAAAAATCATGTGTTTTTATTTATTACTTACCCAGCAAAAAAAGTGTGGAAGAAGATGCAGAATTTTCACAACAAATAGCATGCTTGATGTACTTCCAATTTTGGTGAAAAAGCTATGAATTTTACATTAGCTTGTCATTGGAGGGATGTTGTTCATTTTTGACAACTTTTTACTTAATAAATTCGATGCTTTCGATGCGATTAAATTTCGATTTTAAGGTGTTATTTTAATGTAGGTAGTGGATACCTATATTTTTTGGCATCTTGGATGGAAATATAAATAATAGAAAAAAAGTGATGTAATTGAGCATTTATGAATTGATTTTAATGTAGTTATAAAATTTAGCATTTTAAAACCTAAAATTCATTAAAATTAATAAAATGTGATAATCACAATTTAATTAAAAGAAAACATATTTTAGTTTTCGTTTAATTAGTTGCAATTATATGAATTATTTAATTATAAATAAGTTACTATTTATTAAAATTAAAGGCTTTCATTCAATAAAAAAAACAGGTACATATTCAATTGGAGGTACATATTCAATAGGATAAATAAAATAAATTTAATTCAATATTTGAATTTTTTTAGAATTTTAAGGAGGCTGTTGCAACATTCTACTGATGGGTTATATTGTATAAACCAACCCGCGAGCTTCTGCCTTAAGGTTTGTGGCGATTCCTGTATACAATTATACTCCTCATTTATTTCCAACTGTGGGACATTAATTGAAGTTTGAGTGATGGAAGCATTTAAAATTTTGTTAAGGCGAGTTTTTTCACTCTGGATCTTTCTTTTGAAAGATCTTTTTGAACTCATATTAAACTTACCTGAGATTTTTATACAAATAAATAAATTTTTTATTATTTTTTCACTTTTTCATGACTTATTCAGTTTTGTGTTTAAATTTTTTATGTGAATTTGCGCGTCGTTTTTGTAGTGATGAAGGCATTCAAATTAATAGTTGCGGTTACTCGGTTTCGTACAAGAACGAGTAGTCGAACCACTGAACAAAATAATATTTTATTGACTTACATGTTTAGGAAAATAATTGTTTTATTTGCAAAATAAAAATATGTTTAATTATTAACAACTCTAAACGGGTTTAAATTACATATTATTACAAATTGTTATTAATAGTACTTAATGTATGGGTACTTGTGTTAACAACTTTAATTAGTAACCATAATATAAATCATAAATAATAACAACACTAATCAGCTGTCTGAATGTAAACAAATTCAACTTTTGTGTTTTTTTAAATTTATAAAAAGTAAATAAAATATGTACATTACAAAACATAAATATATGAAACAATGGTTGATTAATTTTAATGATTAAATAATGTAAAAATTTTTTGTATACCAATTTTTACAGGTTTTAATAAATTTTATAAAATTCAAAAAATGTAGGAAACAATTACATCAACGAAATATTTATAATTCAGTGTCAAATACCCATATTTAAAATCACATCTGCAGAGGTAGAAAAGATTCATTTGCAACTTTAGATGTGATTAAAATGTCATATGTAAAGATGCACTTCCATTATTTTTTGCTGGGTATTTATATACATTTTTTTAAATGTATTAAAAATTTTAAACAATTAAAATCATTAATTATTCGATATCTCTTATAGCTGTATTTAATATTATTTCCTAAATATTTTAATATTTCTATAGGTGTTTGTAGGTTACCAAAACTATCAAAATACTCTATATTATAATTATATTTGTATTAGGCTACACACTCTATTCGTCGAGGAGTTTTAGGAAGTTTATCTCGCATATATACACCCACATCTCTAAGATGTCTATTAGGAACAAGTGGTAGAAAACCGCCAATTTTGGGAACATTGCTAATTCTTGAATTTTAATTTATGATTTCCTCCCACGAAATGAAATTTTAATAACTTTTCGTGCTGTTTTTATATCATTAATGAGATCTTGAGGTTTTTTTTATTGATAGCAGTTGCAGTTTTCATTGCATTATGAAAAATATTTTTTAATTTGGATTTACACCCAAACCAAATTTTACTTTAGATTCCATTGCGTTAGTAATAAAGTATGCATTATGTTTTTATCCAAGTGTACTATATTTAGCTTTAACCCTTTCCTAAGCCATATTGGCTAGTTCTCTATCTGCTTGATGTCTTTTATTAATATTGGTATTCTCAGAATAATCAATATAATGAATTCGATTAGCTGCATCCAGGGGACTGATTCATTTATCACCCATTTTTAAAGGCTTTTCAGCTTTTTTACTAGTCCTTTTTCCCACTAAATTTATTCCTTTTATACACAATTATTTATATAATTTATTGTGAAGATTTATAAATCTATAAAACGATATTTTTAATTCATTATATATATATCGCACTCGTTCTACAATACTGTATTAACTCAAAAACTTGTAACTGTTCATTTTAAGAGAATTTGAAAATCCGAATACATCATAGTCAAAAAATTCCATTTAAAAATATATTTACATTAAGGGTACTCATTTAAACATTTAAATTTAAATTTGCGCGTCGTGTTTTATGAACCCACCTTTTAAATTTTGTGCAATTTTATGCAGAAAATGTCTATTTGATAAAAATGTCAACCAAAAATAAATTCAATAAATGCTTAAAAAAAAGTTTTAAAAATTGTATAAATTGAAATTCTAAAAATTTCTAATGAAAGTGAAATCTTTGGAACAAACAAAGGTACAAACATAGCTTGGAAGATTATGCTTTGGTTCTAGCTGTTGGTTAATATTTCCATACACAATGCCATTCAATCATTCAGTTCCAAAGTCACACAATTTTCACATGTACAAAATATTGTTACGTTTTTACCTTTAAAAAACGTGGTTTATTTCCTTTAAATAAACCGGATACTTTTGATTGCAAATAAAAGCAGTTTTAGTAGTTTAAAATTGTAACAACTCTTTATTTATTTAGAATGTACAACAACAACAGAATTAAATAGTCACTCAATGTCTTTATACACGTATATCAATTCGCAGAAATGCACACACACTCTATTACGTACAAGTATACACTGGCAATCGAGTTGATGTCTTTACTTAACGATGCTTCAAATCAGACTGATCTGTGGTGTTCTCACGGCCAATTTATATACACTGTATTACCATCTAGAAAGCTCTATTTCTACAATGATCTTTAAACTAGAATATTCGCATACTAGAGCCTTCGATGTTAGGCATTAATCATTTAGTGTGTCCATACTTACAAACAATGCACAACTCAAAGCTTTTATTCAATGTTGTATGTTCTATAGCAATTTCAATAATACCCACACATTTGTTAAAGTTTGAGAAGCACTGCTGTTTAAACCAGCCGTTAAAACAGTGATATTTAAATTTAAGTATAATTTCGTAACACTGCCCCCCGCTTAAGCCTGTTCGTCCCGAATAGGCATAGATTCACTTCTCCCATAGGCAGCTAGTCGATCTAGATGTACGACCTTCATTTTAGATCTCGGGCTCTTTTCTTTCTGTATTCTGTACACCACGTCGTTTAATTTCTTAATCACCTTGTATGGTCCATCCCAATGGGTTTGTAGCTTGGGAGACAGTCCTTTCTTACGTTGTGGGTTATACAGCAGTACAAGCTGGCCTTCGTTAAATCCTTTACAATTCACTGCTCGGTCATATCTGACTTTCATTTTGTCGCTGGTCATTTTAATTCGTCTGCGTACGAATTCATGAAGTTCGTTAAGGTCATCTTGCTCTTGGGAAGTGTTTTCATTATTTATTGATGAGGGTTTAATACCGAATTCTAAATCGCCAGGCAACTTGAGTTCTGTCCCGAAGACAATTTTTGCTGGTGTTCGAGAGGTTGAGTCGTGAACAGCTGATCTGTATGCCAATAAAAATTTCGGTATGTGTTCATCCCAGTCCTTCTGGTGTGCACTGACCACTTTCCTTAAATATTCCTCCAGAGTGCGATTGAATCTTTCGACCATGCCATCAGATTGTGGATGCAATGGCGTTGTTCTGGTTTTTCTTATTCCGTATAAATCGCACATTTCTTTGAATACGGCAGATTCAAAATTTCTACCCTGATCCGAGTGCAACTCCAGTGGAACACCATAGCGGCACACCCAGTTATTCACAAATACGCTTATAACCGTTTTAGCTTCCTGGTTGGGTATGGCATATACCTCTGGCCATTTGCTGAAATAATCCATAACCACTAGAACGTAACGGTTTCCCGCATCACTGACAGGGAAAGGTCCTGCTACATCCATTGCAATCCGCTCGAACGGCGCACCTGAGTTATACTGCTGAAGTTGTCCACGACTTCTTCTTACTGGGCCCTTCGCTGCTATGCATTGCGGACAATTGGCTACCCAATCGGCTACTGCTTGCTGACAACCCACCCAATAAAAACGTTGTTTTAACTTTTCTAGGGTTTTTGTCACCCCAAGATGACCACCACTGGAACCGTCATGGAATTCTTTCATTACTTCGTTTATTTTTGAGGATGGTACCACAATTAGATTTGTCACCGTTTTACCGTCAGCACTTTCCCATATGCGGTATAAGCAGCCATTTAACAACTGTAGACTATTCCATAGGGCCCAATATGATTTCATCAGTGCACTTTCGGCCGATATTTCATTGCGGGCTGGCCTTCTACCTTCTTCTTTTGCCGATATTATTTTCCCCAGTATGGGGTCATTCCTCTGCGCTACAGACCAATCTTCACTGGACTCTATATGCATTAGTCGAACGCATTAGAGAGCGTCCGCATTGCCGTGTTTCAAACCCTTCCGGTGCTCGATGCTAAACTCGTAGCTCTGAAGCCGTTCAATCCAACGAGCCAGTTGCCCTTCAGGTTGTTTAAATTGCAGCAACCACCTAAGGGCAGAATGATCGGTTCTCAGTTGGAAGTGCTGACCATACAGATATTTGTGGAAATGCTTCACACACTCTAATACTGCCAGGAGTTCACGTCGGGTTACGCAGTAATTTCTCTCAGGCTTGGAAAGTATTCGGCTGTAGTAGCCTATGACCTTTTCCGTCCCGTTGATCACCTGCGAAAGCACACCTCCTATTCCGTATCCACTCGCATCGCTATCTAGCACAAACTTCGCCCCAGGGATGGGATATGCCAAAATTGGTGCTGTACACAACAATTCCTTTAACTGCAGGAATGCCTGTTCTTGAGAATCACTCTACAGGAACGGTCGCGACTTTTGGGTTAGCTCATGTAAGCTTGCGGCAACACTGGCAAAATTCGGTACAAATCGTCGGTAGTACGTACAAAGGCCCAGAAAACTGCGTAATTCGTGAAGATTTTTCGGACGAGGCCAGTCCTTTACGGCTCGTATTTTATCTTCATCTGTTGATATGCCGTCTGCTGTTACGCGATGCCCTAAATACTTAACTTCTTTCTGGAACAATGCACATTTCTTTACACTAAGTTTTAGTCCAGCCGCAGATATTCGTTTAAGGACTTCTTCAAGGTTCTTCAGGTGTTCATCGAAAGACTTTCCCATGACAATTATGTCATCGAGGTACACCAAGCATGTCTTCCAGTGAAGTCCTTTCAACACATGTTCCATTAAACGCTCGAATGTGGCTGGAGCATTGCAGAGTCCAAAGGGCATCACGTTGAACTGCCATAACCCATCACTTGCACTAAATGCAGTTTTCTCCTTGTCTTTCTCTGAAATCTCTACCTGCCAGTAACCACTTTGCAAGTCCAATGTGGAGAACCATTTTGTTCCAGCTAATGTGTCCAGCGTGTCGTCAATCCTTGGTAGCGGGTAGCTGTCTTTCTTTGTGACGTCGTTCAGCTTTCTATAATCGACGCAAAATCTAGTGCTGCCATCTTTCTTCTTAACTAAAACAACAGGTGAGCTCCAAGGACTTGAAGATGGTTCGATTACTCCATTCCGCTCCATTTCGTTAACCAGCTCCTTCACCTCGCTTCGTTTTGCTAAAGGAATACTTCTGGGCGCCTGCTTTATTGGCCTCGCTTCGCCAGTATTTATTTGATGCTTTACAATTGCCGTTCTACCTTGGCTTTGACTTTTTAAGGCGAAGACGGAGGTGTGTTTCTGCAGAAGTTGTTTAGCCTTATTTCTGTCAGGCGGAGATAAACCTTCTACCCATTTCCCCACATATTCCGCTAGTAGCTCGTGTTCTTTGGTGGACTTATTGGCAGGTTCCGGCTTTTCCTCGCAATTGATTACTGCCTCTGCTGAAGCGCATTGACCTATTTCGGAATTTGGCTTAACGACTTTTTCATAGCTGGACAGGTTAAGCACTCTTACAGGAACTATTCTTTTGTTGCAGGGTTTAACGAGGGCTTTTGCTGTTATAAGATCATTTTTTATTTCTGCTGGTTCTACCACCCACAAACTGTTGTCCTCACAATCTCCCTCCATACGGGCCCATACTAATGTTTCAGACTGTGGTGATAGTCTGTGATGGTCGATGGTAACTAGTTTTCTTATCTGAGTTCTATTTTCATAACCGACGTCAAGGGGTATCTCCACATTTCGCCAAATCATAACTTTTTGTCCCATATCCAAAGTAATGCCGTGACTAATCATGAAATCAGCACCAATGATTACTTCGTCGACAATGTCGGCAACAATAAATACATGATTGACTTTAACGTTGGCAATGGTTAATTTCACATTTACTTTACCATAGACAGTGGCCGACTCCCCAGTAGCTGTGCGCAGACTTATTCCACGTAATGGTTCAATTGCTTTCTTGACTAAATCGGGCCTGACGATAGACTGAGATGCTCCTGTGTCTATAGTAAAAATGTGCTTCTGACCGTCGAGGTATCCACTAGCCGTAAGATTGCTATTTTTCTGCTGTATTACGGATATGGAGATTGTGGGGCCCTCAGATGTAGGAGCTAGTTCTTGCCCCGTAGTACTAGCTCGTTTTAGTTTAAAGGTGACTCCTGTGATGAACGATGGTTCGCCTGTTGCTCGTTTCTTGGTGGCGAAACAGATCTGGTTCGTTTTCTCGGTGCTTTGCAGTTTCGCTGAATATGTCCAGTTTTTCCGCAGTTATAGCATTTGATTTTGGCTTTACTTTGTTTCTCATTTAAAGCCTCTAACACTGCCTCTTTTATTTCACTGACTATATTTCTCTCATTTTCAGCAACAACTTCGATATTTCGCACCTTGCAAATTTGCGGCTTAGAAATTATTTTCGCTGTTTCTTGTGCCAACGCGAATGAAACGGTTTCAGCAAATGATGGTTTAGGTGTGGCACAAACTGCATGTTTTATTTCTGGATCGCGAATGCCATTAACAAATGCCTCTATCTTGATATGGTCCAAAAATGGGTTATTTTCCCCTGGGTAAGTAAGCTGTAGCAAACGCTCGATTTCCAACGCAAAATCTTGTAGTGTCTCATTGGCCTTCTGCACTCTGCCACGCAATTCCATTCGGTATAATTCTTTTTTATGTTCGCCACCGTACTTACGTTGTAGCGCCTCCATTATGTCATTATAACAATTTCTGTTGCTCGCTGGCACACTTTCAAGAACTACCGCTGCATTTCCTTTTAAGGCCAAAATTAACTCGATAGCTTTTTCTTCGTCGTTCCACATGTTTCTAATAGCAACCGTATCAAATTGGAACTTGAACACATTAAATGGTGTGGTGCCATCAAAACTAGGAGCCTTTATTCTACTAGATGCATCTGGAATAATTCGCACAGGACCATCCTGACATTGAAGATTATTCATTTTTATTTCCAGATCGTGCAGTTTATTATCAACTTCTTTGGTTATCTCATTCTCTAAATCTGACAGCTTTTTATCAAATTTGTTGACTTGCATTTCAAGGTTATCCACTCTGCTGTTTATAACTTCCGAAATTTCCTGAAGTTTCTCATTTGTGGCTCTAGAAATTTCTTGAAATTCTTCTTTGACTTCTTTAACTTCAGCAAGAAGTTTCTCGTTATTGACCTTAGAAGTTTCTTGAACTTTAGCAAGAAGTTTCTCGTTATTGACCATAGAAGTTTCTTGAACTTCAGTTTTAACTGTTTCCATTTTTTCCATCATAGCCGCGAACATTATACTTAAATCCATGCTGCTTGTTGTTGCACGGGTAGAAACTTCCATTTCTTCTTTATACTCGAATTCGTAAGCACCGATGTCAATATCACGCCGCTTGAACTCATCGATCAGCCTCTTTTGCAATTCTGCTTTGTTACCTGCTGTTGGTAGTTCCAACTTACTCAATTCTTTCTTGAGTTGTTCAACTTTTAGTTCCTCAAACTTCATGCTTTTTATTTTGCAATCCCACTTCTGACACCAATTGTTACGTTTTTACCTTTAAAAAACGTGGTTTATTTCCTTTAAATAAACCGGATACTTTTGATTGCAAATAAAAGCAGTTTTAGTAGTTTAAAATTGTAACAACTCTTTATTTATTTAGAATGTACAACAACAACAGAATTAAATAGTCACTCAATGTCTTTATACACGTATATCAATTCGCAGAAATGCACACACACTCTATTACGTACAAGTATACACTGGCAATCGAGTTGATGTCTTTACTTAACGATGCTTCAAATCAGACTGATCTGTGGTGTTCTCACGGCCAATTTATATACACTGTATTACCATCTAGAAAGCTCTATTTCTACAATGATCTTTAAACTAGAATATTCGCATACTAGAGCCTTCGATGTTAGGCATTAATCATTTAGTGTGTCCATACTTACAAACAATGCACAACTCAAAGCTTTTATTCAATGTTGTATGTTCTATAGCAATTTCAATAATACCCACACATTTGTTAAAGTTTGAGAAGCACTGCTGTTTAAACCAGCCGTTAAAACAGTGATATTTAAATTTAAGTATAATTTCGTAACAATATTTTTATTTTAGTTGATTTTTATTTCTTATTAATAAAAGTAAACAAAAGCAGCTGATTCATCAAATGCACAGTAAATTCAAGTTTGCGCGACAATTTAGACTCGCAAACTTGATTTGTGCAAACGAATTCCCATAAAAAGATATCTGGAGACCCCAGATATCTTTGGGATCCAAATCTTCAATAATTCTGACAGACATGCTTTCGAGAAGTTTCCTTTTTAAAATCATCAAAATCCGTCCTTAAATAACGGAGATATGAGCAAAAATCCGAGACAACAAATTCATCAAAAAAAGGCAATTGATTGCATGCTTTGACAAAAAAGCGAAAAATCGTATGTATGTTTGGATGTGTGTTGGTTTCATTGCTTTGCGTATTTTGTTTTGTATACCCTTCACCATGAGTGGCAAGGGTATATATAAGTTTGTCATTCCGGTTGTAATTTCTACATTTTTCATTTGCGACCCCACAAAGTATATATATTCTGGATCGTTATAGATAGCGAAGTCGATATAGCCACGTCCGACTGTCTGTCCGTCTGTTTGTTGAAATCAACTTTCCGTAGCCCCCAAATAACTTAGAAACAGAATTGATACATTAATATATCGGCTGAGATATAAGCAAAAATCGCAAAACTCAATGTATTTTGTTATTGTTTCATGAAGTCTTGTACATATATAATAACATAAAAAGAAAACAAAGCATTAGTTTTATGTATGTAAATATGTATGTTTTCCAATTTTATTTTGTTTCTTTGTAAATCTTATTCACTAACGAAATAGAGAGAGTTGTTTATAATGAATTCTCATATGAGCAACTCTATCATAGGTAAACACCACACACACCCAACAACTACTTTCTACAATGTGGAATGAGATGAAATTAATAAGAATTATAAATCAAACACACGCATGCATAATTTGCATGTATTTGAGTGTGTTTAGTTTAGTATATTTTCATTTTTGTTGTTTGTTGTTATTTTTTCAACATACAATTGTGCAAAATAATTGTGTTGTTTATTTGATTAGTTATCAGCGAGCACTTAACGTGTTATTATGATTATCGGATGTTTTGCAATTGCATTTGATATGATATTATTATTTTTTGTTGTTGTTGTTGCTATATGAAGAGTTTTGCATGGAGAAAGGCAATGTACGTAAATTGTATACTTTGGTGAAGGGTATATAAGATTTGGCACAGCCGAATTTAGCTCTGTTACTTGTTTGAGTTAAAGCCATTTTTCTGAAACTTCTCGATATTTTTTTTTTCTATTTTATCAACAAAATTGTATCAACTCGAAATACAACCAAATTTAAATAAAATAAAACAATTTGATTATTTTTAATATGAATACAGGCTCAAATCAAAATAGAAAATATGTACATTTAAACCATTAACAGAATCACTGCAAAAACTAGTTAAATTATTTAGTGATAATTCACCAAAGATAAAATTTCTTGTTAATGAGAAAATTAAAATAAAAAATATGAGTGAAACAAATAAGAGGAAACATAATAAGAACGATGAAGATGATGACGACACAGAATTTAATAATGATTAATTTTATTCACAATCTTCTGATTGAGAATTTGATTTGACAGAATTTAATGAAAACAAAAATCTTGATACTACATTTGGACCTTATACAAATCAAGATAGTAATTTGATAATATTTCGATACATATCCAACTCGCATCGCACTAAGCTTTTTTTTAGAAAAAAGGGACCATTTAAAAAAAAAAAATATATATCAAAAAAGTTTTTGATTTTGGAAAAAAAATTTCAACAATTTTTTATTTTTTTAAACATTTTTTTTTTTTCGAAAGATTGAAATAAGAAATATCTATCTAAACTATTTGGGACACATTTTGCTAAGAACAATTGGTAATAAGTTGCATGGATGAGAAAAAAAACACCTGCTTGGCCAAAATTTAAAATTTTAACCCCCTCTAACACAGACCGAGCTTGTTGAAAGATTGTGTCTTAATTGGTGCAAATTTCATCCCGATCGGAAGACATCGATTTCAAAAGTTGGTTCACTTGACATGATTTCCCCCATGTAAGAGCAATCGTCAATGAACTACATTCCCAAGCACGGAAAAATTTCTTACGACGTAGAGTTATTTTGAGAGGTTTAGATGACCTCTGGCAAATACATCTGCAAAAATATAAAAATCTTTGAAATCGGATGGGAAACATAAAAATGGCACGTGTTTAAAAATTTGACATATCGAAGGTACCCTACTTTGAGTCCCCATAGCGCCGCCCCTGGAGTATTTGTAGGGTCCATTTTAATAACTTTAACTCGAATACTCCTTGTCTAAACCCACGTCAAATTCTATCCCGATTGCACCAGCATTATAATATATAAAAAGTACCATAAAGCATCAACTTTTCTTTTATGCAGTTCCGCCAATGTGTCGACCCTCTTGAAGCGAGTATGTCCATTATAAAAAAGTAGATCCTGTGCAAGTGGATTTGGATGAGTTGCCAGTATTCGTACATATCTGGAGCATACGGTTTTTTTTTTCGTCGCGAACAAATGGAATATTCACCCTTATTCTATTTGGCGTCGTCGACATCATCGTCAATATTGAGTCAAAAAATAGTATATGTTTCGTTGATATGGATAACAAATGGTTAAAGGAGCCTATTTTATATAAAAGTCCATCATGCCAGACTTTGTCAAAGGCTTGAGAGATGTCTATGAAGAGTGATGAGCAATAATGTTTGTCCTCAATAGCCTTTCTGATAAGAGTAAATATGCGATGAACCTGTTCTATGGTGCCATGATTTATGACACTTGGCTAGCATCCGTACCTGGCGTAGGTATCATAATTATTTCTGATGTTTACCATGATTTAGGTAGAAATCAGTTCGAAGGATGGAATTGATAATGAATAAAAGTAGTTTAAGGGCAGTTGTAGCTCAGGACTAATTTTTCCTGAACTTTTGTCCATGACAGGGGATTTATTTGTTTTCAGTTTTTTTATTGCTGAAGTGAAGGACGAGAAAGGAATTTTCATTGGGGAAACGACAAGGTCTTCAATAGCTGGTAATGTCTGAGCTAGAATTATTAGGCGTAAGCACTCTTTCGAGGTGATTGGCGAAAACTTCAGCTTTATCTTTATAGAACCTAGCCCAATTACCATCGCTATAACGAATAGCTGATTCGTATCCAGTTGGGTTTTTAAGTTTTTTTTGTGGTTTTCCAAATACTATAATCCGTGGATTTTGTTGGATCTAGACCTTCTAAATATGCCTTTAGAGTTGACTGTCTGTCCTCCAAAAGTGCACAGTGATTTAGTTGACTTTTCAAGGTAAGAGAACGGTGTAGTTGCAATTGTCTTCTAAGATTTATCGTTTCCTTTATAAGGTTTTGTATGGTTGTTAAAAATTTATCATTTTTAGTGCCGTTGTATCGTTTAAAAGGTGTAGCTACTTTTGCTGCAGTTGATGTTTCCGAGAACTTTATAGTATCTTCTATTTCATTGTTGGATTTCAGTAAAATATTTTGAGATACAAAATACTTACATACTTTCTATATTTGAGCCAGTTATTATGTCTATTAGAGAAACAAAAAGGTTTTTCGATGTTTTTGCCAATTGAGAATTATTTATAATGGTGGGAGAGTGGTAGAAGACAAGGCGAACAAAGATACTGTAGAAACTGATCGTGTCTGATGTTCTTAATGACTGCAAAATCTATTAAATCATGTTTTATATTCCAGCATTGAGAAATGGCTAATTTGATTACTAAGCTGCACCATCACGCGCTTTACCACTTGGATGTTTTGTGTCGTATATAGATAAATCATTAATTCGAAAACAGATTTTTAATGTAAAATGCGTTTCAGAAACCAGCAATATGTCAATAGACTGAGAGTTTAAAAAACTTTCTACTTCCGGTAACATATTCTTATCTCGTTTATTGTTTATAGGCGAATGCACTGGTTTCTTAATAGTTTCTGCATCAGGACTTGCATCTATCTATATATATATATATAAATGTCTTTGTAAGTTTGTTTGTTTGAGCATCATGCCTAAACGGCTGAACCGATTTTATTGAAATTTGGAACGTAGATAGATCCTTACTTGAAAGGGTCAATAGGCTATAACTTTTTTCTATACTTGGACCAGAAAGGGATAAACTGGGGAAAACTGCACCGGGTCAAGCTAGTATTTTATATAAAGTTGTTCATAGTTTGTATCAGAAGATCTATTGAGCTTTCTAAGGGCGATTTCTCTGAAGATTCTTTAATAGTTGGAGATTCTGGGATTTTGTGAGCGTCCTGTCGTACAAAAGGAATACTACTGGATTGAGCGGCTTGAGCATACGACATGTTATTAGTAGGATTAGGGAGTGGGTTGGCGTAGTTGTTATTAGATCAGAGGGCCTATGTTGAGTGTAGATAATATTATTGTTAGATAAATATGGGAAGTCAATTGATTGAAAGCGCCAATAAGCGTGTTTATTAGGAGCGTTATGACTTATCTGTATAAAGAGTGGACATCCCCTGTAATTTGCAGTGCGGTTACCACCACAGTTGCTACATTTTTAGTTCCTTGAATCGTGTTTAGATTTCGCGCATTCGGAAGTTTAATGGAGATCACCACAGATTACTTATACCGCTGGGAGCTTGCAATAACTTTAGGTGTGACTGAATTCCTGGCAGTTTAAGCATTTAGGTGGGTCTTTGCGTTTGCGTGGTTCTACTACAGTAATTCTTCGGTGAAGAAGGTAGCGAAGATTATAAATTGAATGGGGCTCGTTTCCTTTTAATTTGCTAGATTCAAAGACAATTTCGACTTGAAAGAGTGGTTGCTGTATTTTATCCTTATTGTTTATGTTGTCTTCTGACTTTACCTTGTAGCCTTCGTTTTCTATAGCATTTGCTATTTCACTTGTTGGGACATTGCTTTCAATGCCTTTTATGACGATTGATAAACCTTTTGCGCTTTTAATCTGATGAGTGTAATAATTTTTTTATGAATCGGGATAAAAAACAATTTTACGAAAATTTGTTTCTGTAAATGTCTGAATTTTCGTTTCCAGAACGTTATTTTTGGAAGAGTTGGGGCTACGCTTTCGTTTTAATATTGTAAAGTATCGATCAATCCCTTTCAATGTTTTGTTATTACCTTTTGTAGAATATACTTTGGTTGTTTTAGGTATAGCACCTTTTGAGGCAACCATTACCGACTCATTTGTAGTAAGATCAAATGAGTGTAAGAGATTTTTAAGAGCTACACTTGTTTGCTCTTTATTAATGTTAGTTTGTGTAGTAGTATTCTGTGTAATAGTATTAGTAAAAAGAGAATTACATATTGACATGATTGGTGTTGATTAAGAGTTTGGCGATGTTAAACTAGTTGTAGTTGTACATGCATGAGTTGTAAATAGGGTATTCAATTAATCGGGTTTCTTGTTTAATCGGTTAATCGAGCAAATATTTAATCGAGGTTTAGATTTATTCGGTTAATAATCGGTTAATTTTAAATTATTCGATTAACCGAAAAATTTCTATCTTAATTTTAAGTTGAAAATAAAACCACGAATTTTGTATACTTATTTAAGCATTAAATTAATAAAAAGACCAAAATCATAAAAAACAGAACATAACAATTCAACAAAAAAATAAGTAATACCAAAAAATCTATGCTATCAGAGATCCTTTTTTATACGCATGTGAATTATTTTTAGGATTTTAGTGAGATCTTCTGAAATAAGTTAAAAAAAGGAATGCAATTGAAATGTTTTCCTTTTAAACGATTTGTTTCATTAGTTTTTATAAAACTGGACTTAGAAAGAACTCTCTAACAGATTGTAGATGTTGGAGAAATCATAAAAATAGTCATGATAAATAATATCCTATTTCTGATATTAAATCCTCAATTATACCATTGCACAGTGGTGTATGCATCGCATAATTGATTTTTGCAAATGTTTGAAATTAACCATAAAACAAGTTCTATCGTAAACCTATGATGTCAAGCAATAATTATTTGCAGAAATTATAGTTATTATGTCAACAGAAGTATTCGAAAATGGCGACAGAACACACTACTTTCTACTTTAAAGATTTGGAGAGTTAAAATTACACCATATTCAAGGGCGTATTTTTAGTATTTATAATTATCTGTTTTAGGATTGTCTTACCTTGTTGGAAAGGGTAACTTGTCCAGATTCTATTTTCGTAATGAGTTTTGTATATATTGTTAGCTGATTTGTAATTTATTCATTTAAAATATATAATGTTTTTTGGATAACCTACGCAACTTTGACTAGGATTTTAACTTTTGTCGCCGTTTGCCACCGATGTAGTTTTAACATAGAATTAAAGTTTAACTTATTATCTAAAAGATATATCAAAACTAGCTGCCTTTTGTGCCTGTAAACAAATGGCATACAAAAATGTTGAGCAACTCAGAAATTTTTTAAAAAATATCAACTTTGACTTAAGTAGCTTTTCATTGCATATTTTGATTTGAAAACCTAAAAATTTATAATAATATATAAAGGAAATTTAGTTTAGTTCACAAAACAATGTTTTAATTTTTCTAATCGGATGAAAATTGTAATAGTTATTCAACTTTTCATTAACACATTTTATAGTATTTTCTCCCCCAGGACATATGAATAAAAAAAACACAAAACTTTAAAAAAATATTCGAACTTTTTTCGAAAAGTTTAATAAATTTTGCAATTATAAACCGATTTTAACAAGTAATGTCTCGTTTTTTTTTCTATATAAAATTGCCTTTAAAACAGTGTGCACAAAAAATATTTTTTCATTGAAAAAAATTAAAATAACTATTGTTGAATTTGAAAAATTACGAAAAAAATGCTAAACTTTTTATAAAAACTTAAACAATTTCTTGAAATATACATTTTATGAATGATTTAATCCTTGCCTCTCCGTAATTTTTAAAAATGTTTAAATCGGCCTAAAAATATGTGAATTAGAGGTACTAAAGTACTACGGCCTTCCAAAATCTTTGAAAACGGTTTTAAACTTCGAAAGCATTTTTTTTAAGTATCATACATAGGAAATGCAAACGGTACGCCAACACAAAAACGAACTCCAATATTTTTTAAGAAACCAACAAATTGATGTAATGCTGGTTTCTGAAACCCATTCGACGTCCAGAAGTTCATTTCGAATAAATGGATATGTAATATATGATACCAAAGATCCCAGAAGAAGAGCATGCGGAGGCTCGGCAATTTTAATAAAAGCTCGAATCAAACACTACTTAATGTTTGATCTTTGCGAAGATTATCTTCAAGCTACTACAATCTGCCTTGAAGATTTTCATCGAAACTTAGTGATTTCATCGACTAGATTTTCAATTACAGAAAGTCAATATAATAGATTTTTTAAATAACTGGCTGCTGGCGATTATAATGCTAGGCACACGTTCTGGGGATCAAAGGTCGTGTTTTGTTTGATACAATCTTTAAAATGGGCTTGAATGTGATTTCGAGCGGCCAACCTACTTACTGGCCTACTGACCCGCGAAAAATACTGGATGTTATTGATTTTAGGGTGATGAAAAATATCCCTGGAGAAATGATTCAAGTTGAATCCTCGTTGGAACTATCTTCAGATCACTCACCCACTATTGTTACTTTATTTATTACATTATTTATCGGAAAACATACCGCTAAGAACACCAGAAAACATCGATCACTCTCTTATCAATTTCGATAAAAATCTCAAACTGGCTGCTCAACATGCTACCCAAACCCCCCGACAAATCAGATATAATAGAATTTATTCTGCAGATGTTGAACAGCTCTTAAATGAAAAAAGAAGAGTTCGAAAAGAGTGGCAATTGCACAGATGCCCCCAACTCAAATCGAAGCTTAAAGATTGTATAAAAAGACTTAAAAAGCTATTGGAATTTCGAAAAATGGAATCATTAAATAAATATCATTATGGCGAGCCACAAAAAGTCTTAAAAGACCTGTCATATGTAAGCCCCCCTTGAGAAATTCAAGTGGCGGTTGGGCAAGAAATGATACTGAAAAAGGGAATCTGTTTGTTAATCATTTGAAGCAAGTATTTACCCCGAACACATCAAATTAAACTATTGAGTTGCCATATGTTGTACCCCATTTTGGAGCAGCCGTACCCCTACGTTTTGAGATTCGAGAGATCGAAAAGGCTATTGTTGATTTAAACTCCAAGAAAGCACCTGGTATTGACAAAATCAGTAACAAGATGCTTATGGAGCTACCCCGGATAGTATAAAAATAATTATTTTTATTTTTAATGCTATATTACGCCTTGAATATTATCCTCCAGAATGGAAGGTTTCACTGGTTACCATGATACCTAAATATGGAAAAGATCAAAGCTATTTGAGAAGATACCCATGAACGAGTTGTACCCGATGCTAATTGAAAACAATTGTATTCCGAATCATCAATTTGGATTTAGAAGAAAACACAGTACTATCGAACAAACGCATGGACTTGTAAATATTGTAAGAAAAGCGTTTGAGGAAAAGAAATATTGTTCCGCTCTCTTTATCGACATTTCTCAAGCGTTTGATAAAGTATGTCATGATGGTTTAATATACAAACTGAGTCAAAATCTACCCGCAAACACACATAAGCTATTGGAAAGCTATTTAACTGGTCGAACATTTAAGGTTAAAGAAGGAGACTTTTTAAGTATTCCCCAACCCATTGAAGCTGGAGTTCCCCAAGGCAGTATCCTGGGACCATTTTTACATTTGATATATTCGTCTGATATGCCAACTAACAATCGCACTCATACATCAACATTTGCTGATGATACTGCTATTCTAAGCATTCATGAAAACCCTCAAGAAGCGTCTCGTTACTTACAAAATCACATATTTGAATTAGAAGAATGGTTAAAACAATGGAAAATTAAAGTCAACGAACAAAAATGTACACATATAACATTTACATTGCGTAGAGAATCATGCCCCCCTATTCATATCAATAACCAAACAATAATCCAGCAATCGGAAGTTAAATACCTCGGAATACATCTCGATCGTCGTCTTACATGGAAAAGCCATATAGATACAAAGTTAACTCAAATGAAATTGAAATCAATTCAAATTAATTGGCTCATTGGCAGAAACTCAACGCTTAGTTTAGATTGTAAACTTCTACTTTATAACATGATCATAAAACCGAGATGTTGTTATGGCATACAGCTATGGGGCACGACTCATCGTCAAATGTAGAAAAAATCCAAAGACGCCAAAACAAGTTTTTAAGAATGATCATAGTTGCACCCTGGTATATCAAAAACGCGAATATACACAAAGATCTAAACGTGCCCTTGTAAAAACTGAGATCACGAAAAATGTGGAAAAATATTTAAAAAAAAACTTGAAATTCACCCAAACTGACCCGATCTGTAACGACTGCCTGCAACATTCATCATGTTTATAAACACGTCCATTAGTAGAAGCTTGTTGATAGCATGCGGTTATTAGCATTGTTTATAAGTGTGGCAACACTAAATGTTTAAGCTGCTAACATTAACATCGAAAGCTCTAGAATTCGAATGTTCTAGTTGTCCGTTAAGAACAATCTCGACTACTCGGAAGAAGATGGCAGTGTATATAAATAGTGGCAGAGGTGGCAGTCGTGAGTTGAGTTGATTATTGGCGCTGTTAGAGTTAACATCGACTGTCGTGTACATTTGAGTTTGTACATTATAAGGTGTGTGAGCATTTCTGCGAATTGATAAACGTGTATAAAGACACTGAGTGAATATTTGAACTGTTTTTGTTGTACATTTTAAATAAATAAAGAGTTGTTACAATTTTAAACTACTAAAACTGCTTTTATTTGCAATCAGAAGTATCCGGTTTATTTAAAGGCAATAAACCCAGGGGGGTTACTCCCTCATTCGATTCGAAAGGAAATCGTTTCGAATTTCAATGTATTTAGCACACATTTTCGAACATTTTCGTTTTCGGATTGAGTTACGCGGTAACCCCATAGTTTTTAAAAGGTAAAAAAGTAACAATTGGTGTCAGAAGTGGGATTGCAAAATAATAAGCATGAAGTTTGAAGAGCTAAAAGTGGAACAACTCAAGAAAGAATTGAGTAAGTTGGAGTTGCCAACAGCAGGTAATAAAGCAGAATTGCAAAAGAGGCTGATCGATGAATTCAAGCGGCGTGACATTGACATTAGAACTTACGAGTTTGAGTATAAAGAAGAAATGGAAGTTTCTACCTGTGCGACAACAAGCAGCATGGATATAAGCACAATGTTTGCTGCTATGATGGAAAAATTCAATGAAATAAATGAGAAAATTGCTGAATTTCAAGAATTTTCTAAAGTAAATAACGAGAAGCTTCTATCTGAAGTTCGGCTGTTAACTAAAGTTAAAGAAACTTCCAGAGTAAACAACGATAAACATCTAGTTGAAGTTCAAGAGACTTCTAGAGTCAACAACGAGAAACTTCTAGCCGATAAAGAAAAACTTCGTGCTGAGGTTAAAGCTGAAGTAAAAGAAACAATTTAACACTTAGCTGAAATGGAAGCGAATCAACAAGCATTACAAGAACCACCTTTAAAAAGAGCTAGCACTGAGGGAGAGTATTTGGTATGGGCCCGTGAGGAAGAGGAGGATTGTATAGACAATGGTTTGTTGGTGTTGGAATCAGCAGATGTTAAGATGAGTGCTTTTTCTGCCCCGCAGTGAAAAGATCATCAGGACGGGTTCCGAGATGGGTGAATGTGCTTCAGCAGAGGCAGTAAATAATTGTGAAAAGGATGCTGCCAATGAATTCTCCAAAGAAATGCATGAGTTCGTTCGGAGACGAGTTAAAATGACAATCGTCCGGGTGAAGGCCAGATGTAGCCCACAACGTGGTAAAGGTTTGTCTTCCAAACTGCAGAGTTACTGGAAGGTTGGATGACATGGTTTATAGAATGCGAATATGTGGAAGACCGATATCGAGAATTATGGTTAAACATCTGAAACGACTAGCTGACCACTGTAAAGGTTAATCTGACGAACAGGCTTAAGTGGGGAAGAGTGTTACGAATGTGCAATAGCAATTTTGGTCTGTAACGACTGCCTGCAACTTTCATCATGTTTATAAACACTTCCATTAGTAGAAGCCTCTACTTATCAACAATGCTTATAGCATGCGGTTATTAGCATTATTTATAAGTGTGGCAACACTAAATGTTTAAGCTGCTAACATTAACATCGAAAGATCTAGAATTCAAATGTTCTAGTTGTACGTTAAGAACAATCTTGACTACTCGGATGAAGATGGCAGTGTATATTAATAGTGGCAGAGGTGGCAGTCGTGAGTTGAGTTGATTATTGGCGCTGTTAGAGTTAACATCGACACACACTTTATAATGTACAAACTCAAATGTTCACTACAGTTGATGCTAACTCTATCAGCGCCAATGATCAACTCACTGGTAATGTACAGAATTCACTGGTAACACAGCACACTTTATGACAGTTAATGTCTTTACTTAACGATGCTTCAAATTAGACTGACTTGTGGTGTTCTCACGGCTTTACCATATAGAAAGCTCTATTTCTGCAATGATCTTAAAACTAGAATATTCGAATTCTAGAGCTTTCGATGTTAGTCATTAATCAATTAGTGTTGCCATACTTACAAACAATGCTCAACTCAAAGCTTTTATTCAATGTTGTAGGGTAGAAGGGGGACCATACGCCAATTTTTTTTGAGGCGATCTCATATTACAACCACAATAGATATTAAATGTTTTCTTGTTTCGGATACTTAGATATGTTGGTTTTAGTTTTAATCATTTCAATCTTGTCTATCTCATCTTAATATAAATATATTTCTGACCAATAACGCCGAAACCACGCCAGTCATGGGGTAAATACGCCAAATGGATGGGACAGATTTGTCATTTGTAAAATACAACAAAAAATCCAAAAATATTAACGTATTTTACTGTTTTATACCTTAATTCACAAAACAATGTATAATAAACTAGATATTAATGGTTTGTTTCACATAACTTAACAAAAAAACAAGTTAGAGTGCTATATTCGGCTATGCCGAATCTTAAATACCCTCCAAAAAAAAAAAAAAAAAAAATTATTCCTTCATGGAATTGTTTGTGGTACCATTGACTGTCCTGATCTATTAAATAATATTAATATTTCTGTTCCTCAGAGATCTCTAAGGAAATTTAAATTTTTTCATACTTATTTTCATAGAACTGGTTATGCCAAAAATGAACCACTTAATAAATCAATTAGGTTATTTAATACTTTCTGCCAATATTTAGATATAAGAATAAATAAATAAATTTGTATACTTAATAATTGGTTAACATTACCGATTGGCTCAACATTTTCTTTATTCACCACAAGTGAAGTAAAAGAGTATACAAAAGGGTAAACAAATATATTTAGTCAAATTTCAAAAGTATATTTTTGTTCTATTCTAATGAATTTTCCGGATGTGAGCCTTATATATATAATTATGCACCCATAATCACCAAGTCTAGTTGAAACTTTTACATTTTTTACCGATATGATTGTATATATGCGTTAATGTATTTTTTGGATGTGCGACTTATTTGGAAGATGGACATAATTAAATATTTTAAAGTGATTTCTATGTATTTGAGGCATATTTTGCTTGATATTTTTCTCCATAACATTATTTACAAGAGTTTTATGGGTATTATTGTGATTATCGAAAATGGTGCTATGGTCAAATATGGACCGATATTCACAAAACCCAGTAGTATAATGTTTGAATACAATATATTGATCTGTATACAATTTTAGTTCGATATCCATATATTTAAAATATTTATAGAGGTTAATGTGTTTTTCAGAAGTGGTCCTTATATGGGAGCTATGACCAATTATCGGCCGATCTTCATAAAATTCACCAGATAGAAGATTTTATAAGAGATTTATTAGTATTTAAGTAATTTTCGGAAATGGACCTTATATGGGAGCTATGGTCAAATATGAACCGATATTCACACAATCTAGTAGTATCATTTGTGAATTAATACTACCGATCTGTGTAAAATTTTAATTCGATAACGATATTTTTCAGATATTTATGAAAATTAATGTGGTTTTTAGATGTGGTCCTTATATGGGAGCTATAACCAATTATGGGCCGATCTTCATGAAATTCCCTACAGCGATTTTCATGTGCATGGGGATTATTCAAGTTGAATTTCTACCTGATACAGATATATATATAAGATATTTAAGTATATTTAAATGATTTTCGGAAGTAAACTTTATATGGGGGCTATGGTCAAATAGTGCCCGATCCAAGAAAAAATTGGTCTCGCGATTTCTGTTTACACGAAACTTAGTTGTGCTGAATTTTGTATGGATACTGCAATTCTATGGGCATTTATATACCATAGCACCATATTTCGGGAAGAAATTTGTATGGGGGCTACGAGAAATTACGGACCGATTCTTTTCATTTTCAACAGAATTTGTCCTTTTATCATATAAATAATGTGTGCAAAATTTCGTGGTATTCTCTGCAATGGATTTACCAAAAATCAGAAAAAAACATGTGAAAATTATCAAAATTTTTGGAGGTTGTCTTACGTTTTAATTTATAACTCTGGTTCTACCAATTCTATTTCGCTGATTTTCAATACCAAACTGCTTAGAAAAATTATAAACATTTTGGTATACATTTCATTAATTTTGCTTATGTATTTTGGACGTGAGAGTGTTTTACACAGACAGACAGACAGACGGACAGACAGACGGACATTGCTCAATCGACTTAGAATTTCATAAGGATCAATAATATATATACTTTGTTGGGTCTCAGATGAATATTTCTCAATGTTACACACGGAATGACAAACTTATATATACCCTCTTTCACCACTTGTGGTGGTGGAGGGTATAAAAATTTGAACAAATTGTGACTGTTTTTTTCTATATTTTATCAACATTTTGCTCTACGTCACAGGGATTCCTTGTAACTGGCGTATGTGCCCAGGGGGAGTTTTTAGGTTTGATATACATTTTTTTCGTACTTCTAATTAACCTAGCCTTTACACCATGCAAGTAACAGTTCGAAAAACACGACACATTGATACTTTTGCACTAACACAATCGCACATGCGTGTGTAAATTTACACATGCATGAATGATTGTGTTAGTGCAAAAGTATGAATGTGTTGAGTTTTTCGAACTGTTACTTGCATGTGTAAACGCCAGGTAAATGATGAAAAAATCTTTTGTCACTTATTGTTCACATTATTGACATTCTGTTACCAACCAATATCTTTTTTGTGTCACAAAAACTAAAGAAGTTAGTACAAAAAATTTAAACTCTTAAATATTTTCACAGCTTTTTGAAAAACAATTAATCTCGGCTGCCTCACAACATATGTAAAATTAAACTTTCCAACTTTCTGAAATGGTAAATATTCGAAAAACGAAAACATAACTTGATAATGTAACAAAATCGATTACTCGGTTCTTAAGTTATTCGGTGTTGGCAGATGTGACCCTATGGCGAATGATCCCCCTGCTATGTTCTAAAGCAATGTTAATAATACCCACACATTTGTTAAAGTTTGAGAAGCACTGCTGTTGAGAGGCATTATACAACTTTAAACCAGCCGTTAAAACAGTTATATTTAAATTCAAGTACAATTTCGTATTCACTTCTCCCATAGGCAGCTAGTCGTTCTTAATGTACGACCTTCATTTTTGGTCTCGGGCTCTTTTCTTTCTGTATTCTGTACACCACGTCGCACAGTGGGGGATCTGAAAAAAAGTGGAAATAAATCTGTAACTTCTAAACGAATAGCTCGATTTTAATAAAATTTCCCATGGCTATAGAGGAGGTGTTGATAAGCCACAATGTCCCAATGTGGGGCACCTCGGGTATATCCAAAAATTAAAAATGATGCCAAATTTTTGTTTGCGATCCGATTTGAAAGATTTTTATATATATGGAATGTACTAGACGAGATCTACAGAAAACATTGCCATATATTATCTCTTATAGTTTACGAGTTATTCGCATTTGAAAAGTAACATTTTATTTTTTTTGCCTACCTTGGTCTGCTATTTTGCTAATTTTTTCCCGATTTTCTTGAAGTGTCTTTTTTTGAATTAACAACAAATTTATTAATAATCTTAAGAAAGAAATGTTAAAAAATATCTACTAAGTCAAAAGTTATGTGCATTCAAACTTAAAAAAAATAAAAAAGTCGTTTTTCCGCCATTTTTTTTCGAAAAAGGTAACTACATTAATTTTAAATTATACAGAAAATGAGAAAAAGATAAATAAATAAGAAATATTATAAAAGCAAAATAATATCAAAATTTGTATTATTGCGTGGTCCAGGGCCTTCCGAAGTAGACCTATTTTTTATGAAAATTTCAACTTTAGACAACATATTCTAAAATCGCATAGCTGCTTTCAAAAAATTAAGACCTGTTTTGTATGTCCCAATCTGTTCTTCAATATTATGCAAAGGGATTTCATAGCCCCGAGCTTGGTGCCTTCAATAGATCCAAAAATCAAAAAAATCCCAATTTTGGGATTTTTGAAAAGTGTTTTGGGAATTGTGGGATTCTCAATAACAAATCTAAATCCAAATTTTCACTTTTGCATTTCGACAAAAAATGTCTATATAATTGTAAAATTTAATTAAAAACAAGTAAGAAAGTATGGTCGGTCAAGCCCGACCATATAATACCCTACACTAAGTAAATGAGAAAAAACATTTTTCTTTCAAAATTTCAATAATTTATATTCGTGAGTGATTTTCGGAAGTGGGCCTTATATGGGAGCTATGACAAATTATGGACCGATCACCATGAAATTTGGTCATGTGATTAATGTCTATATGAAAGTTATTTATGTTGTATTTTATGTGTATACCAATATTTTTAGGAGATTTATGATCGTTAAATTGATTATCGGAAGCAGGCCTTATATGGGAGCTATGACTAATTATGGACCGATCATAATAAAATTTGGTGACACGAATTCCGTATATATAAAACTTGTGTAGATACCTACATAAATTGAACATTTATGTTCAATTTCGGGAGGACATTTGTATGGGGGCTAGGTGAAGTAATGGACCGATTTCAGCCAGTTTCAATAGGCTTGGTCCTTGTGCAGAAAAAATTATATGTACCAAATTTGATCGAAATATCTTTAAAATTGGGACCTGTACTCTGCGCACAAGGTTTTCATGGACAGCCAGCCAACCAGCCAGCCAGCCAGACGGACGGACGGACATCGTTTAATCGACTCAGAAAGAGATTCTGAGTCGATCGGTATACTTTAAGGTGGGCATTAGACTAATATTTTTGGGCGTTACAAACATCTGCACAAATCCATTATACCCTCCCCACTATGGTGGTGTCGGGTATAAATATTCATAAACCAAAAAGCTATAGCAGTTTAAAAATTTAAATATTAAAAATTTAATGTATAATATGTCTACCTTATTTTGTCCACGTGCCACAGTAATGAACGAATGATTAACATCTCTAGTGAAATTTCTTCACCAAGTTATTTTCTTCCATGACAAGTTCAATGTTAGGTACTTATGACGATCACACTAAAAAAAACTTTGTCCTCCATTTTACTTAAACATAAAACTGATCCATTTCAAGATAAAGTCAACCTCATATTGAAATTTATCGAAAGTACGCATAATAATAAAGTGGATAAAACGGAATTATGTAAAATCGAAAAGTTTGTTAAATCCTTTGACATAAAATGGAAAACCGTAAAATTTTCTGCTACGAAATTTGAATCCAAATATTGTGATTGGTTGGATGAATATATAGAATTTTATGTGTCCACGTCTGCCTTTGGTGCTCCCCGTAAGCAATACTTGGAATTGTGCCCAAAATCCAAGAAAAACGGTTATCGGATTCACTATCAACCCTGTCTACTGAGGAAGTTTCGGATACATTAAAGGCTATGTTGAAGCTGTTAAAATCGCTGATATTCTTCCTAATGCAACGAAACGAATTGTTAAGAGCATACCTACACCATCATCTAATACTGCTTCTACCGAAGAAGAGGCTATTGCACTTATGCTGCAGCTGGGACTAAGCCGTGATAATTATATAACTTTAAGAAAGCCATTGTTAGGAAAGGAGTTGAAGTTTTACCATCATATGGCTCAATTCAGGAAAAGAAAAAGAGTATTATACCATCACCTATTGAAGTTACTGATCGGAAAACTAGAATTGAACTCTCTACTCTACTCGAAAATTCAGCATTAAGGATTGCTTGCTACTTTTCTACAGAACAGCTAAACAAAATAAATACTTATGATCTGCAACTAATCTGTAAGTGGGGATGTGATGGCTTATCATCACTTTCGGAATATAAGCAAACTACATCGAGTGAAACATCATCAGAATATAAAAGTGTATTTATGTCATCATTGGTTCCATTAAGAATTCGGAAGTATGCTTCCAGTGATTCTCCATCAACTAGTTTTGAGGATATATGGATTAATTCTACTCCTTGATGAAAAGCCTTGTGTAGGCCAATATGTTTCGAATATACAAAAGAAACAAAGATTACGACACAAGATTTGATCAACTTAATTGAATCTGAAATTAAAGACTTGGTACCGGTTACAATCCAAGTAGCTCAATATTCCTTCAACATGTCTTTTAATATGAAACTAACGATGATCGATGGAAAAGTCAGCATCGCCATAACAGGAACATCATCTACTTGGAACTGTTCTATATGTGGTGAAAAAAAATCGGAATTTTCGAATATATCCAAGGAGAGAACAATTAACGAGGAAGTGCTCAAATTCGGAATATCTCCTCTACATGCCCGTATAAGATTTCTTGAACATTTTCTACATCTGGCATATGATTTAAAATATAGAAGCATACCAGAAAATATCAATAAATCAGTAAATAAAAATGAAGAACTGATGGAAATGAGAGCCACGGAGAAAAGAAGTATTCAAGAAGAATTCAAAAAGCAGATTGGATTTAACATTGATAAACCACTCGTAGGATATGGAAGCACAAATGATGGAAACACAGCTAGACGATTTTTCAAAGATTTTGAAACAACCTCAGATATAACGGGAATTAATATGGAATTACTGAAAAAAGTCAATATTATTTTAATGGCAATAAATAGTAAGCACAAAGTGAATGCAACAAAATTTGGCGAGTATTCCACAGAAATTTCAAAACTTCTATTATCGTTGTACCCTTGGACAACATTTTGCTTTATCTTTTAGATATGGATTGCTCTGTTTCTGATTATTTTACTAAATTAAGCTAATTATAAATTTAAAAATAAAAAATATTTTCCCAAAAAAACATTACTTGTTTCTTTAGTTTTTTGTTTATTTACCAAATATTTCACATGGTTTATGGAGTAAACAAATAGTATTAGGTATGAAATATGTTTTAGGGATATCCCAGGTATTTCATATTGTACCTGGGATTCATTGTTAAAAAAGAGTTGCAATCGGTTTATGTTTGTACTTATGTATTATACAAGTAGGTAACATTGAACTTGTTATGGAAGAAAATAACTTGGTGAAGAAATTTCACTAGAGATGTTAATCATTCGTTCATTACTGTGGCACGTGGACAAAATAAGATACATCAATATTTTGGAAATTTTATCTTCTTTTAAAAAATGTTTAAATATATTAAAAATTAAAAACTTCATAGAAGAGTTTTTGCAAAAAAAAGATAATTTAAAAAAAAAAAAATTTTAATTTTTAAACTGCTATAGCTTTTTGGTTTATGAATATTTTTTAATTAAATTTTACAATTATATAGACATTTTTTGTCGAAATGCAAAAGTGAAAATTTGGATTTAGATTTGTTATTGAGAATCCCACAATTCCAAAAAAACTTTTCAAAAATCCCAAAAAATCGGGAAAGAATTGGATCCGTTATTAGCAAAATAGCAGACCAAGGTATATAACTCGTAAACTATAATATATGGCTAAAGCAATGTTTTTTGTAGATCTCGTCTAGTACATTCCATATATATAAAAATCTTTCAAATCGGATCGCAAAAATTTGGAATCATTTTTAATTTTTGATATACCCGAGGTGCCCCACTTTGGGGCATTGTGGCTCGCCCCCCCCCCCTTGGTTGTTTAAGCCCAAATATAAAACTTAAACTTATCAACACCTCCTCTATAGCCATGGGAAATTAAATCGGAATTAAAATCGAGCTATTCGTTTAGAAGTTACAGATTTATTTCCGCTATTTTTTCAGATCCCCCACTGTGCGTCGTTTAATTTTTTAATCACCTTGTATGGTCCATCCCAATGGGTTACAATCTGGTCTTCGGGAAATCCTTCAGAATTCGCTGCTCTATCGTATCTGGCTTTCATTTTGTCGCTGGTCATTTTTATTCTTTTGCGTACGAATTCATGAAGTTCATTAATTTTTGCAGGTGTTCGGGAGGTTGAGTCGTGAACAGCTGATCTGTATGCCAATAGAAATTTTGGTATGTGTTCATCCCAGTCCTTCTGGTGTGCACTGACCACTTATCTTAAATATTCCTCCAGAGTGCAATTGAATCTTTCTACCATGCCATCAGATTGTGGATGCAGTGGCGTTGTTCTGGTTTTTCTTATTCCGTAAAAATCTCACATTTCCTTGAATACGGCAGATTCAAAATTTCAACCATGTTCAGAATGCAGCTCCAATGGAACACCATTGCGGTACACCCAGTTGTTCACAAATAAGCCTATAACCGTTTTAGCTTCCTGATTAGGTGTGGCATATGCCTCTGGCCATTTGCTGAAATAATCCGTAACCACCAGAACATAAGGGTTTCCGGCATCTCTGACAGGGAAAGGGCCTGCTACATCCATTGCAATCCGCTCGAATAACGCACCTGAGTTATATTACTGAAGTTGTTCATGACATCTTACTGGACCCTTCGCTGCTATGCATTGTGGACAATTTGCTACCCAATCGGCTACTGCTTGCTGACAAACTACCCAATAAAAACGTTGTTTTAATTTTTCTAAAGTTTTTGTCACCCCAAGATGGCCACCACTGAACTCTTTCATTACTTCGTTTATTTTAGAGGATGGTACCACAATTATATTTGTCACCGTTTTACCGTCAGCACTTTCCCATATGCGGTATAAGCAGCCGTTTAAAAATTGTAGACTATTCCATAGAGCCCAATAAGATTTCATCAGTGGACGTCCGATATATCATTGCGGGCTGGCCTTCTACCTTCTTTTGCCGATATTATTTTAGCCAGTATGGGGTCATTTTTTGCGCTACAGACCAATCTTCACTGGACTTTAAATGCATTAGTTGAACATCGATGACACATTCCTTTCCCTCGGCTTTTGTACAATGCTTACATTCCACACTGCAGCGCCGTCTTGACAGCGCGTCCGCATTGGCATGTTTCAAACCCTTCCGGTGCTCGATCCTAAAGTCATAGCTCTGAAGCCGCTCAATCCAACGAGCCAGTTGGCCTTCAGGTTGTTTAAGTTGCAGCAACCACATGAGGGCAGAATGATTGGTTCTTAGTTGGAAGTGTTGACCATACAGATACTTATGGAAATGCTTCACACACGCTAATACTGCCAGGAGTTCGCGTCGCGTTACTCAGTAGTTTATTTTAGGCTTCGAAATTATTCGGCTGTAATAGCCTATGACTTTTCCGTCCCATCGATGACCTGTGAATGCACACCGCCTATACCGTATCCGCTCGCATCACTATCTAGAAGAAACTTTAATCCTGGGATGGGATATGCCAAAACTGGTACTGTACATAAAAATTCCTTTAACTGTAGAAATGCCTGTTTTTTATTTAATCAAAGCAACAATGAATAAACAATTTTTCGTCCGGCACTGGATGTACTAATTAAATTATAATTATTAGATATAAGATACAATAAATAAAAAAATCTAATTGAAAAAAAAAAAACTCCAAAGGAATGGTCGCGACTTCTGGGTTAGCTCATGTAAGCATGCGGCTACACTGGCAAAATTCGGTAAAAATCGTCGGTAGTACGTGCAAAGTCCTAGAAAACTGCGCAATTCATAAAGATTTTTCGGACGAGGCCAGTCCTTTACAGCTCGTATTTTGTTTTCATCTGTTGATATGCCGTCTGCTGTTACACGATGGCCTAAATACTTAACTTCCTTCTGGAACAATGCACATTTCTTTGCTTTAAGTTTGAGTCCAGCCGCTGATATTCGTTGAAGGACTTTGAGGTTTTTTAGGTGTTCGTCGAAAGACTTCCCCATGACAATTATGTCATCGGGGTACACCTAGCAGTCTTCCAGTAAAGTCCCTTCAACACTCGTTCCATTAAACGCTCGAATGTGGCTCCATGGACTTGAAGATGGTTCAATTACTCCATTCCGCACCATTTTGTTAACCAGCTCCTTCACCTCACTTCGTTTGCTAGAGGAATACTTCTTTACAATTCTCGTTCTACCTTGGATTTGATTTTTTAAGGCGAAGACGGAGGTACGTTTCTTCAGGAGCTGTTTGGCCTTATTTCTGTCAGGCGGCGCTAATCCTTCTACCCATTTCCCCACATATTCCGCTAGTAGCTCGTGTTCTTTGGTGGACTTATTAGTAGGTTCCGGGTTTTTCTCGCAATTTATTACTGCCTCTGCTGAAGCGCATTGACCTATTTCGGAATTTGGCTTAACGACTTTTTCATAGCAGGTGAGGTTAAGCACTCTTACAGGAACTATTCTTTTGTTGCAGGGCTTAACGTAGGCTTTTGCTGTTATAAGATCATATTTTACTTCTATTGGTTCTAACATCCACAAACTGTTGTCCCCAAAATCTCCCTCCATACGAACCCACACTAAAGTTTCTGACTGTGGTGGTAGTTTCTCATGCTCGACGGTAACTAGCTTTCTTACTTGTGTCCTATTTTCATATCCGACGTAAAGTGGTATTTCCACATTTCGACAAATCACAACTTTTTGTCCCATATCCAAAGTAATGCCGTGACTAATCATGAAATCAGCACCAATGATTACTTCGTCCACAATGTCGGCAACAACAAATATATGATTTACCATAAACAGTGGCATGCTCCCCAGTAGCAGTTCTCAGACTTACCCCGCATAGTGGGGTCATCAGGTCTGATGATAGACTGAGACGCTTCTGTGTCTATAGTAAAAATGTGCTTCTGACCATTGATGTATTCACTAGCCGTAAGATTGCTATTTTTCTACTGCATTACTGATATGGAGATTGTGGGGCCCTCAGATGTTAGAGCTAATTCTTGCCCCGTAGTGCTAGCTCGTGTTAGTTTAAAGATACTCTTGTGATGATTGTTGGTTCGACTGCTGGTTATTTCTTGCAGGCGAAGCAGATTCGGTTCGTTTTCTTGGTGCTCGACAGTTTCGCTGAATATGACCGGCTTTACCGCAGTTATAACATTTAACTTTGGCTTTACTTTGTTTCTCACTAAACGCATCTAAAATACAACAATTGTTTAAACAATTTACACACATTTGTTATGCTCTTTCATCGTTGAGCAAGCGATGAGAACACATGCGGCTGACTATCGTCATTTTTTTTTTTCAGACATTTATTAAGCATTGTTGTTGGTTGTTTTCGGACGAAGCATAGCAAGCACATGCGTTTCAATTACAATTGGACACAAAAAAAGTCAAAACTAATTTAAAGCATACTCGTTCTCGAAATGAGATATGAAAAGTATTTCACGATAAATGATGCTTTTCATAACATTCAATGCCTTTTATGTTACAAAACAAATAAGGCGGGAAATGATAATATTTTGAAAAGACATTTTTATTCATATCATTATGAGATTAATAAAATTAATTGTAAAGAGAAGGAGGAGCTTCTTAAAGAAAAGAAGAAGATTTTTTTTGTAAAATTAAAAGAATTTCTCAATAATTGAAAATAATTCAAAAGATCAGAACCTAAAAAGTGGAATATCAGGTTTAGTACGTTTAAATGTAGTCAGGCATGGAAGACCTTTTTCAGATGGGATATTCATTAAAGAAATTCTTATAAATACTTTCGAAAAGCTAAACTATAGTCCAGATTTCATTAAATCTATTCCTGTACTGTAGTTCGGCGCACTGCACAAATAGGAATTTCATTAGAAAGTACTATTATTGAAAAATTGCGAATTCTTTTCAATCTGTCTAGATGAGAGTACCGACATTAACGACGTTTGTGAACTTGTAATTTGTATTCTTTGTATAGATTTCAATTTAAACGTTTTTGAAACAATGTTCACCCTTCAAAGATGTTATAGAAATGTAACAGGCAAGTTGTTGTTCGGTATCGTTAGTGAAAAACTATTTTCAATTGTAGACACAAAGAAGTTTGCGGCAGTCTGTACAGATGGTGCTAGCGTAATGATAGGTAGATATGAAGGCTTGGTCGGACAACTACAAAAACATGGATTCTCAGTTACAAATTTTCACTGTGTAATCCATCAGGCATCAAAATTTCTTTCAGAACATTCTGCTATGAAAGCAGCAGAGCGCATAGTTAATATAATACGTGGCGGACATAATTCCCTTACCCATAGGAAATTTGTAAGTTTTTTTAAAAACTAGAAAAGCTGTATATCGTGACCTTAAAATGTTCACTGAAATGCGATGGCTTAGCCGAGGTGATTGCCTAAATAGACTGTTTGACATAAGGACAAATGTGGTAGAGTTTTTAGAGCAAGAAAGTATAGATATGTGCGAAGTACAATTTCAAAAGATTATGAATTCACCTTAGATTTAGCATTTTTGTCAGATATAACAAACTTTTTAAATGAGTTTAATTTAAAACTACAAGGAAAAGATAAAAGTATATTTGATACGTCTGAAATTATTTTGAATATATATATAACAAGCTAAATTATGCTAAAAAATTTGACCATGTATCATTATCAGAAACCTTTTTTTATAATTTTCAAGACCGCTTTAATGATTTTGAATGTATACAGTTTTGACATTAGCAAGTTCGATTTACAAATTCAGTCAGAGGTAATAATACTTAGATCTGAGGTAAAAGCTTTCGATAAAATTAATACTCTTTAGTTTTGGAAAAGTTTAAATGGTGCGATTTAAAATATTTATCATTATTTTCCTCTACTTACTTATGTGAACAAATTTTTTCAGATATGAAACACATTTGTTCCAAGCAGCGCAATAAAATGACCTCGTTGAATTTAAAATATATTTTACTAATTCGCAATTGTCATGCAAGTATTAACATGAAAAGTTTAATTTTGTTTTGAAATTCAAGCATCTTGTTTGTGTCTACAATTGAAACTAACGATATCGAACAACAACTTACCTGTTACATTTCCGTAAAAACTTTGAAGGGTGAACATTGTTTCAAAAACGTTGTAATTAACATCTACACAACGAATACAAATTACAAGTTCACAAACGTCGTTAATGTCGGTACTTTCATCTAGACAGATTGAAAAGAATTCGTAATTTTTCAATAATAGTACGTTCTAAAGACATTCCTATTTGTGGAGTGCGCCGAACTACAGTACAGCGGGACAAAGGAATACATTTAATGAAATCTGGACTATGGTTTAGCTTTAATTAATATCCCATCTGAAAAAGGTCCTCCATGGCTGACTGCATTTAAACTTACTAAGCCTGATATTTCACTTTTTAGGTTCTGACCTGAATTATTTTCAATTTGATTATTATTTTAATTTTCCATTATTTTAATTTTCCAAAAAAAACTCTTCCTTCTTTTCATTAAGAAGCTTAAGAGAATTTCGGCCGTATAATGTATATTTGTTCTTTTACTTCAAATTTAAATTCATTCGTTTCATAAGTTGGTTATATCTGACAAAAATTCTAAATCTAAACTTTTTTTTCTTATTTTGCTGAGTAGTTCTCTCACCAATACATCTTCATTTATATTTTTGAACATCGCTGCTCTAAAACCATTTTTAAATCGTCGACTGTACTTCTATACAAAGGCCAAAATCAGTTCTATAGCTTTTTCTTCATTGCTCCATAAGTTTCTCTTGGCACAGTGGTTTAGAAATGTTTTTTTTTTTGGAAATAATTCGGTATCCCAGGAACTATTGGAAATATTGTTACGAAATTTCACATGGTTGGAGCTGAGGTGTTTTCGAGTTGATTTACATTTGTTAAGCTTCCTACGTCCTTTTTACATGTTCCAAATTTGGATACGTGTAACTTTTTATAGGGTCGAGATAACTGTTAGCAAGTTTTTTATTTTATTTAGAATTTTATCGCCAATATAGCTGATATTTTAAAAATAAATTTTGACCCTCCGTAGGCCCGCCATAAATAAAAAACCATAAAAAAAATCGATCAAAATTAAAAAAAATAAATCAATAAACCTAAATATCTCTTCAACTAATGGAGATAACCTACACATGTAAGCGTATTTTTTGTAGATCTTAAGGACTATTTATATTTTAAATTTTAGATCATTCGGATCACAAATGGACTTTGAGGGGGAACGCACTGGTCCCCATAAGCGCTAGGAAGCTTAACAAATGTAAATCAAGAGAATTTGCTTCTCTTGGTACAAATACCACATTATTGTTCTTTTACCACTCAAGACCTTTCTTACCATAGTGACAGGGTGCCAAGTCAGGCCAAAAATAAGTGGACACATTCTGAAGTCTTATGAATGGCAGCAGCCTTTTTTGTAAATATTCCTTGATGTAAATTTCGGTATTTATAGAGCCCGTTGTAACAAATAATTGGCTTATTTTGCCGCAACTGCATATTGCTTGCCATACCAAGAACTTTTTGGGAAATTTTGTCTGCTATTGGGTCCTAAACTTTTCTTCAACATTCCCTCGAGCATCAGCAACATAAAATTTTTGACCAGGAAGTTGTGAAAAATCTGCCAGAACATACGATTCGTCATCCATTATTCAGCAGGTATATTTTTTTATAAAACTTGACTTCAATTTCCGTGCTCTGTTTTTGGCCTCTAAATTTTTAGCAGCGTTCCTGTAAGGAACATTTTGAGCCTTGTGTGTTTTTAAACCTGCATTGGCTTTAACATTTCGTACCAAATAGTCCGAGCACTGAGGTAACCGGAGCTCTTTTAAAATGCTTTCTATATTTTTTGGCTTTAGAAACATCATGTGGACCATTCCTTCTACCTGAACCAGATTTTATATCAACGGACAAGTTCTTCCGGTACTGTTTAATAACATTGGAAACAGTTTGATAGCAGACCTTTGAATGCTTGGCCAACTTTTTGTAGGACCAAGTTGGTTTTTGTAGAAAATATTTAATAATTTTAGTACGCACTTTTGTCTCGTCACTCATTTTGATCAGAGTTAGAACAAATGAATATAATTGACATTAAACATAATAACTGACATGTTTTACGAAGGTAACTTGATAAAAAAAAAAAAAAAGTTTTAGTGAACAAGGTGTATTAAGAATTTTACGATCTCACTCCTTAAATCTTTTTAGTGAGAATAAATCTAAAATAATTTAATTATGAATTAGTGATATTTTGAATGTGAAACTTTTAAGGTTCTTGGTTAAGTAAGGGTTTGTTAGAGGTTTTTCTAATTCTTTTGGCCATTGAAAAGCCATGTATGGGTGGGTATTGAGGCTTATAGCAGGGACATCTAAGCTATAATCATAGGTCTAGTAATTATTGAGTTGGTATTTTGGATTAAGGTAACAAATCGGGATTTAAACGCATGTTATTTTTTTAGTAATGAAGATAAAGGTTCGTCCACAGGAACAATATCCCTGTACTCCACTACCGAACTGGCTAGTAATCTAGAACATGCATACGGCTTCCTAGTGTGATCGAATAAAGTTTTGTTATTTTTCCACCTTAATGAAATATACCCAATAAATTAGTAACATAACAGATCTTATTAGTTATGAAAAAAGGGTGTTTCAGTAGATCGTGTTAACATTAAATACATACAATTTAATTTGACTTATTCTGCGCCATCTCAGGCAGGAACCGAAAATAATAATTATTCTTGACATTTTTAAGGAAAAAAGCCATCACAAGAAAATATCGATGCATACCATTTGGTTTTTAAATTCTTGATTTTTTTTTTTTTTTGTCATAAATAATTATTTTTGGATTTTTATTTTTTTGTCAGAAATATTTGTCAGACCGTTCGTGTACGATTTGACACCAGTCCGATGACAATTTGCCACCATACGTTGTCGATTTGATACCAATCGTGTATGATTTGACACCAGACCGTTGACAATTTGACACCATATGTTGTCGATTTGGTACCCTTTGTGTACGGTTTGACACCAGACCGTTGTCAATTTTTAATTTCTGAATAACGCCCTTATTATTTTATGACGATTAAAAGAAATAATATTTTTTACATTTTTTTAAATTTATTTTATAATTTTTTTTTGGTTTATACAGAAATACTTAAATATACTTAATTCTAAAATAAATTTTGGCGTTATTCATTGGATATATATGAAAAGGGGGAGTTACAAATTCAGAAATATGTATTAAATAAACATTATTGTTCAATGAACCAATTTCATATGATTGAAAATGAGAATCAAAATTTTTAATATTAATTTGATTACATAAAACATAAATATCTTCATTTAGAATAATAACACAAATATTTTCACTAGCAGTCATTTTTAAATTATAGTTTTTTAATCTGTTGTAGTCCAATGAAATAGAATTGTTTCCAACTTCATTTTCTCCAAATTGAAATAGCGACTTTCTGCTGTTAATACAATTTAAGGTTATAATTTTGTCATTTATTAATGCAAGTAATGTGTTACATACGTCGTAAACACAAACGCCTTCATATACTATGTCATGCATAATATCGAAACGAAAATTTTCCGCCACATGAAAATTTGGTATAGAATCAAAAATACAACTATTTTTAACTCCTGTTGCCTGGAAATTGTTTTCTAATAAATGTGCTTGATCATTTTTTTCATTTCTCAAATAATCTAAACTCTCCGATGAATCAGTTTGCATTTCGTATTTAGTTCTAGTACAGACACGACAATATCGTTTAGAATTAAATGATTGAACGAAACCTAATATACTGTTTACGGCTAGATTGTCTCCAATTACTAAACCTAAAATAAAATGTACTTTACGCAATTTACCCTCAATTACAATTTCTATATCATCTTCTAATGTTTTCAACACTTCTTCTATTATGTGGTAAAAGCCTTTTTAATTTCCTTGCATTTTTAAGTCCGTAGACGATATAAAAGCTGCCGTAAATATATATTCCAGTTTAGACAACCACATATAGAAAAAGTGTAACTTCCAAGAGGATTATTTATTTGAAAATCATCAAAATAGAGGACATACGTAATAATTAAATCAAAATTATGGTTGACTTCATAAACGCAGTTTACAAAGCAACACTGCAAAGAAATTCGTTTACAAGGCAAAGCAATACTTTATGACAATACTGCTTTGTCAAAATAGGCAATGAAATTTTAGTACATTTATGAACGCATAAATGTTTTTTTGTAAATTTACGTAAAATTACATATTTTACAAACAAAAATTCCATTTCTAGCAACATATGAATTTGCTGCCTCCTAAACAATTGCTTTAAAACTAAAACAAATTATTAAAGAATCATAAATAAAAACAATGCTCAAATTTGACAAATGTTGCGCATTGAAAAGCATTGTCATGCAATAATGAACTTGAGACATTGCCTAAACAAAATCTATTGAGTTTATGAACACTATGCTTTGCAGTGTTGCTTTGCAAAATGCGTTTATGAAGTCAGCCTATAATTCAGACCTTTGGTTTTAAACAATTCTCCGCACAGAAAAAACAAAATTTCGTATTCAATCACAAAATTCATAAAAATTGTAAAATCAAACATTGAAAATCGTAATTTTTTTATTGAAAAAAAAAAATATATATATATTTTTTCTTTATTAAAATAACACACTATTAATAAAAAAAAAAATTTAAATTTGTTCGAAATTTCAAACAATGTTATTAATAGAAACTGTAAAAAAAAATGTTTGGTTTTTAAACGAAATTTTAACAATTTATTATTTGAATCAATTAAAAATAATTTTTTATTATTCTTTTCATATACATATATCAAATAAACATATACATACACATATTTAACAAAAACTATTGGAGCATAGAATAAAAGCATAGAACGGAAGGAGAGAGTAATATCAATGGAAAAATTACTCTCTTTTACACATACGGGTGGTACAATAACAAAATACATGAATTATGTTTTTGACAACAGACTTAGGTTTTTGGCTCTCAATTGCCTATCTAGTTGTCATCTATGTATTAGAGCTCCACATCAGTCCCATCAATATTCGTCCTCATTTCTTCCTGGTTTTCATAAACGGCCCTTACCTAGATAAAACCCTTTAGCTTGGGAAGAAAAAAACATAATTGAAAATAATACATTTCCGTATTCACTAATATTGCTTACCTGATTACATTTGACTATAGGTTGGAAGTCTGGAGCTTGCAAATTTTATTTCTGCCTCTATCTATTGGCCTACAATGGCACTTTCCTAGGAAAATAATGATTGAATAAAATTTGTTTTTGTATTGTAAATGAAATAATAAATACTCGTGCTTACCAAACAGATATCTTCATCCATATGTACACGATGCTGCAGGAGACCTCTATATTTAACTATCCACACACAAATTATTTCCAATTTTGTATGTATTTATGTATTTCTTGATTTTTTTTTTATTTGTTTTGACAGTCAGTTTGAAAAATAGTTTTTGCTTTTTAAATGTTTCCAATAATTTTACAACCAAATAAAGGAAATATTAAAACCACTTACAAACTTTTATTAATTTTAGTTTAAAATCAAATAACACTTTAGTTAAAAAAAAATTGGTAATAATTTTTTCTGTGCGCTCGTAAAGTTAAGTAAAATATTTGAGTTAAAATTTTTTTGGGAATTTTCCAATGGCTTCAATCATGAATTTCAATACATTATGTAAATGTTGGCTAATTTATGTCCCAAATTTGGTTTGCCGTTAACAGCAATTTCAGAAATCAGATTGTTTATTAAAAATATTTTTGGCGCCTCATATGTGGCAAATCATTGGTGTCAATTGTAGAACTCCCTGTTTGTGAAATTTCAAATGCGTTAGTTTTTCCTACATCTTGGTGTTGTTGTTTTTCTAAATGAATTCGAAATGAAGTAAACCTGGTAAATGTTTGATTACAATTATCCTGAACACATTGAACTTTTAGCAGTTCTGTTGACATCAAATGGTCGACTTTAATATGTAATATCAAAAAATATATATATATTGGAATAAGATAAGTACTGCTATTAAAATTAATTAGTTTGTTGGAATAGATATTAATTACCGCTACAAAAATTAAATTACCGCTACAGAAACTAAATTAATTTCATAGAAAAACTTTTAAATAAAAATTCATGGATGCTGGCACGCTTCTGGATATTTTTTTTTTTTTTCAAAATTGTTTTTTAAAAGTTTTTTCCAATTTTTAAAAAAAAAATTTTTTTAATTTATTAGTTAAAAAAATTTATAACAGAATGTTTTTTGTGAAAAAAAATTCGGGTTAAAAAATATTTTTCCCGATTTTGACCCATTGTAGGTCCAACTTTGTATAGCCTTATATGCATCGTTGCAATGGACTTTGAAATATCTATCATTAGATATCCATATTGTCTATATTTATGACTTAGTAATCGAGATATAGATAAAAAAATAGGCCAAAAATAGAGGTTGTCTCGGATTTTTGCTCATATCTCCGTTATTTATGGACGGATTTTGCTGATTTTAAATAGGAAACTTCTCGAAAGCATGTCTGACAGAATTATTGAGGATTTGGATCCCGAAGATATCTGGGGTCTTCAGAAAATTGATTTCAACAGACAGACAGACGAACATGGCTAAATCGACTCCGCTATCTATAAGGATTCAGAATATATATACTTTACAGGTTCGGAAAATTATATTGTGGAAATTACAAATGGAATGACAAATTTGTATATACCCTTCTCACGAAGGTGAAGGATATAAATATGTAAAAACCTTTTATATCTATGTCAGACAAACTTTCTACAATTATAAAGAGCTGTATTGTTAAACCAGCACAATAGTATTTTTCCACGGCTGCATCAATTTGACGCTTATAATCATTGATATTCACCAAACGTAAAACGAAGCTCTCCTGTGAATCCACTATCGTTACTTTCTTTCTACTTTTTCCACTACCGCATTCAATCTAGCTGGTGATGGTAATACCGCGTTAAGCAATATAGTATATATATAGTCCTGTGTATCTGTAGACGAAGTAGATATAATGTAATAGGCATTCAAACAATTAATTACAACTAAGGTTACTAACCTAAACTTCTTGCCGATGAAAGATTAGAAAGCAGTTGCTTACAATATTCGTTATGGATGTTATTTGCATAAAGAACCGTATCCTTTAATTTATCCCATTTGGAATATAGGATATGTCCTTTTGATGGGTACATAATATCGAAATCAATATTGATAAAAAAAAAATATTTAGCAAAGGCAAACCTTAAGATTAACTAATACTCACCAATTCTGGAGCTCTTGAATCTGACAATTTATGCCATTCCTGAAGAAACTCATAACTATTAAATTTCTCTTTTTGGCGCATATGAAAAGTTATTTTCCACTTTTCACATACCGCATCCCAATTAGCACTGTCTCTTAATAATGAAATTTTCAATGCAACATCAATTGATTCGTCAATTTCAACAGGTTCTTTCTCAGCAGATTGCAACGACACAGTGCTTTCAGCGTTGCTGAAATTTGAATAAAGTTTTCCACTTGCATTATTCTTTCCTTCTCTTGAAATGTAATAGTAATCCTAAAGAATTTGGAATGTATTAGGCATGGAAAATTAAATTGATTATTTAATAATTACAAAATTTTCTATATGATTCTACTTTTGTGTGATCTTTTCCCGGCTTAGATATCATGGTAACCAGTGAAACCTTCCATTCAAGGCGTAATATAGAATTATTATTATTTTTATTGCTATCCGGGGTAGCTCCATAAGCATCTTGTTACTGATTTTGTCAATACCAGGTGCTTTCTTGGAGTTTAAATCAACAATAGCCTTTTCGATCTCTCGAATCTCAAAACATAGGCGTACGGCTGCTCCAAAATGGGGTACAACAGGTGGCAACTCAATAGTTTCATTTGATGTGTGCGGGGTAAATACTTGCTTCAAATGATTAACAAACAGATTCCCTTTTTCAGCATCATTTCTTGCCCAACCGCCACTTGAATTTCGCATGGGGGGCTTACATATGACAGGTCTTTTAAGACTTTTTGTGGCTCCCCATAACGATTGCGGGGTTGCGTCCAGGCTTTCTAGATATTTATTCAATGATTCCATTTTTCGAAATTCCAAGAGCTTTTTAAGTCTTTTTATACAATCTTTGAGTTTCGATTTGAGTTGGGGGGATCTGTGCAATTGCCACTCTTTTCGAACTCTTCTTTTTTCATTTAAGAGCCGTTCGACATCTGCAGAATAAATTCTATTATATATGATTTGTCGGGGGGTTTGGGTAGCATGTTGAGCAGCCAGTTTGAGATTTTTATCGAAATTGATAAGAGAGTGATCGATGTTTTCTGGTGTTCTTAGCGGTATGTTTTCCGAGCAATGTGTACTGAGATATTTTTTATATTTGAGCCAATTAATTCTTGTGCCTGTCATCGCTAGATTACCAGTCGGGGATACAATTTCTCGAGGGCTCAATAAAGTAACAATAGTGGGTGAGTGATCTGAAGATAGTTCCAACGAGGATTCAACTTGAATCATTTCTCCAGGGATATTTTTTATCACGCTAAAATCAATAACAGCCGCTCGAAATCACATTCAAACCCATTTTAGAAATTGTATCAAACAAAACACGACCTTTAGGGGAAATCAGTCGTGATCCCCAGAATGTGTGCTTAGCATTATAATCGCCAGGAGCCAGGAAACGGGGGCCTAATGATTTAAAAAATCTATTATATCGATGAAATCACTAAGTTTCGATGAAAATCTTCAAGACAGATTGTAGTAACTTGAAGGTAATTTTCGCAAAGATCACACATTAAATAGTGTTTGATTCGACCTTTTATTAAAATTGCCGAGTCTCCGCATGCACTACCTCTGGGATCTTTGGTATCATATATTACATATCCATTTATTCGAAATGAACTTCTGGACGTCAAATGGGTTTCAGAAACCCATGGGTTTAGCAATGAAAATTAAATGTATTAAGGCGATAATATATTAAATAACATTATCACTTTTGTTTCTAATATGTAGTTAGATTTAAATTTATAAAATAGTAAACAAATTTACATTACTAATTTGGCATGTTTATTATTTAAAGTTTCCTAAAAGTTTCTGTAATTTGAGTATATACGATATGTATAAGAACTTTTAGTTTTTATATATAAAGTTTTTGTGTAGAAAGAGCATTTTTTTATGAACATTTACTTATTATTTATTTTTGCATACACTAGAAAAAATGTAAGTGTACCAAATTGCAATAACATAAAATTATTATGTTATTCTGTGCATATTTTGTTTTAGTATAATGTTGCAATTAAAAATTTGTTTAACAATCTTAAAAGTCGACTTTTATCGACAATTCGACATTTATCGACTATTCGACTTTTGTGACAACTAATCGAATGTTCGACTTTTTTCTAACCAAAAAGTCGACTTAAGCTACGTACACACGATTGTCATATTCTTACAATGTTGTCAGAAAATGTTCAATAAATGGTTAACAACCATATGTTTCAACATAAGTTCTCATGGTTGTGTTAACCATTTTCTAAGCATGTTTCTAACAATCTGACAACCGTGTGTACGTAGCTTTAGACTTTTCGACTTTTTTCAGCAAAAAGTCGATTGTTCGAACAATCGACTTACAGAACCCTAATGTACAGACAAATTGTTGATGTGGTGGTAACGGCGGGTGCAACGAAACGGGCTATTGTGGGTGGTGTATGGCTGTCAACATATGATTCGGGTTTTACGGTCGTATGTTTCCGTGAGAAACATTGTACGAAAATTACGCACTGGAGACGCAGCAGGCGACTCAAAAGTCTGTAAAGTAGATGACGTATCAGTCAATTAATTGATTTTTCTTACCGGTACTCGGCAGACCGGCTTCTTTTGATCTCGCTTTACGGGTAAACTATAATCCACTTCTGAGAAAATGTCACTGATCAAATTTCTCTCGCTGAGTATTTATTAACGATATCAAATAAAACACTCTAGGTGTAGTTTTAATATGAAAATAAAAGTCCACATTTATTCCATTTACGTATAAATTTAAGATTAAACAAAAATATAAAATTAAGACCTGTCAGGACGTTTTTGTATCAAACGACATACTCAACAATACTACTACTGACCGTTGACTAAAAAAAATTATATACATAAAAAGCAAAAATAATAAAAACTGGGTTGTCATTTCAGTGTTATATACTTTACAGTTGACGAATAGTATTTGAATAAAACAATATTTCTAGGTCAAGTACCATTTTTTTATATTTTATCTTTCAAACTCAAAATTAAAAATTTTAAAATTTTGTAAAAAAAAAATTCAAAATGGCTGAGTACATATATCTAAAATTTTAAAAATTTAAATAAATTTTTTAAAATAATTAGTTACAATGTTTTGAGGATTTACTTAAAAGTATTAAAAAAATTAACAACTAAATAATTAAATAAAGAAAATATTAATGTCACAGTATTAAGGAAAAGTAATCTAAAAACCCTTGTACAAACATAAGCGTTATAAGACATTTTAAAAATATCCACTAATTTTTCGTTATCAGGAATCCTCAATTCGCAAACAAATTTTGAAAAATCCCAAAAATGGGAATATCCATACCCTGGCATCGGAACACCTTACAAATTAAGAACATATTGGGCCATCTAAACCGGGTTACTATATTTTGATATCGACTATGCGATTTGAGAATGTTTGCCCTAAATTTGAATTTTACATAAAAAAATTGGATTTTTTTTTTTTTTTTTATTACACAACTTTTGCATGCAAATCAGTCGGTAAATAGTAAAAAATGCTATATTTATGACAGTTTGTTCTCAATATTTTGTTTAATATATTTTTTACCAATTTAATTAATAAATGAAAACAATTAATTGTCTATTTTTAGAACTCTACAGACATAAATATGTATTTCAACGATATTTTATCTTCAACAACATGTAATACATCTTCATCAGAACAAATGGCAGCAAAAGCGCTAACGGAATTAAGTACTTTTTCTAAGAATGATTCTATTTTAAAAGGAAAGCCCAAAAATGCAAAATCGCCAATTATAACACAAAAAACCACTGAAAAAATGTCAAAGCAGGAGTACAACTTTACACCTATTGGAAAAGGAAATTTCGAGTCTGAAAATAATAAAATTATTTCGAATATAGAGGATAATAATTCTGAGAAAATCCAAAGTTTTCAACAGCAATTGGAAACTGCCGCGGTTTTAATGGATATAAGCAAAAAGGTGATCATATCCCCCCCTTGCTCTAATCCTCAATCTCCAAGACTATGTTCATCTATAGATTCTAGTATTTTAAATTCTGTGATAAAAGATAAGCGTCCAGTAAAACACAATTTAGATGTAGAAATGGATTTATCAATAAAAGATCCCAAATGTAATTTGCGAAACTTTATAGATTTTTATTCAGAACAAGACAAATCAATATCATCCCAGAAAGTATGCTCAGAAACACAAATTCTTAATGAAAATAAAATGGAAAGAAATATTCACACAAATGCTTTTAATACTACTGAAAATTCCAACTTACCACAAACAAATACTCATTATTTCACAAACTCCAAAATGTTAAACATAGAAACAGAAATTCGCTATGAACGTAAAACTCCAGATAGTCTAACATCGGAAGAACATGGCACTGATGCAGCTACTACACAGTTATGGCAAGCCTTAGCACGATCAGCAGGTAATATCAGAATAACAAAATCTAACCAGTTTTTACTTTTAACATTAATATCTTAATGCGAAATAAAAATTGACATAGGGTGCTCTTTTGACGTCTTATATGTTAGTTATTACAATTAAAGTCAAATAGAAAGTGCTTTATTTTCTTTTAAGTTCATTCTGTATTTATGAGCTTATTAAAATTTCTAATATTCGGTTGCTGGACGAATAATAAATAAAAACTAGCATGAGAGATAAGTATATGTCTTCAGATTTTGACCATATTTAGTAAACATATACCCTTGAAGTACTTTGGACATTTTAATTTTTATTCTATTTAAATTTCGAAAAACCGCGATTTTATTCACGATATAATTTTATTAAATCAAGAAAATTTACTTGGCCTTAAACTTCAAATATTCGTATATTATGAAACTTATGTCGGATTTTTTTGATTTAAAATTCAATTGAAAGGTGATTATGCCCACTATAGACTACATTATTAGAAAAATAAAATTTTAAGCTCATATGATCTAGGATAAAGTGAGATCAGGCAAAAATGTTCGTCCTTACAATATCCCTTAAATTTTATATAATGAAACATGAAATTAAACATCTATTCTAAAGGTGGACCTTGTGTGAGGTTAGGATAAAAAAAAATTGACAAAAGTTTGAGCTCGATCGGTTAAAAATTGGCGTGCTGCTCGAAAAAAAAAATCAATGGAATTATACCAAGTGTAAAAGCTGTGAATGTGGATCGGATCGAACCAAACTATTTTTTACCAGAAACATGGGTATTGTGATTGTAAAAAGTCGATTGTGTACATGGGAAAACCCGAATATATTTCTTTGGCTAGCACTGCTCTAAAAAAATGAACAAAGTATGAAAGTTTTGAAACGCGAACAATTTATTGGTGGATTTTTTAGTTTTTTTGTTACACTTTTTAAATTTAGGATATCCCGAATTGTAGTTCATATTTTTTTGTTTATGTTAGAGACCTTATTTTATGTACATAAACGTTTTGACCTTTTAGTAATTTGTAATTAAAACATACAAACTGTGAGCGAAAAATTAAAAAATAACACTGTTATTTTAAAGCGTGTTATTATGAAGTATATTGTTAGAGTTAATAGTTCTTATTTTCAGTTAAAACTAACAGTAGCCCAGGAAAAACAAGGAAAATAAAACACTTAAACTAAAACCTAAAGATTACATTTTTGAATTTCAATGGCATCATCTACGATAAAAAATTAATTTGAGAAGTTCACTGGTACCCTAAAATTCTAAGTGCGAAAAGTACAAAGTGGCGACAAACGAAGCGCTCGTTTTCTGCGATAAAGCACGAATTCTGACTCTAGACAAGTCTTCGATCATAAAGCTGAAAATTGGAACAAGAAGAGGCAGAAGAACAACGGCGATTACGAGCGTCTACTGAAATTAATACCTTAGCAATTGGAAAGTATTGAATATTGTAGAAGACGAACAATTTTATTATGTTTATTCATTTACAGTGAAATTCATATTATCTACCGAATCGAAGAAAAGGAAATTAAACAAGAAGAAGAAGAAGAAGAAAGAGAAGAATATGATGATTTCGATACCTCCGATGGCTCTGAAGACGTTGAATTTTATTTTATTGCAATAACTAGCTAAATCCCGGTGTGCCTCGCTACCCGTACCGTAATGATTTTCAATATATTTAGAGTTAGTTTCTTACTTGTCAGTTAAACGTACCTTAACACCCTGTTATATTAAACCTGAAACATATTTAGCCGGGATTTAACCAATGATTGTGTTTCTCACGAATGGATTCATTTTGTTAGAATTGCCATAGTTTTCAGTCAAATCACATGTGCATTCCTCAAAATTGTTCATATAAATATGGCAATACTTTAAATTTTAAAAGAAAAAGTGACATTAAAGTATATAAAATGTATATTAAAATTTATATTGATGTTAATAAAGCAAATCAAAACAAAGAGCTGCTGTGCTGAATTGTTTATTTTATTTTTCAGCTGTTTGTGCTTTGGTATTTTATACTTTGGTTTAACTCACCAATGATGCTCAGTTAAACTTAGATTATATACTAAATAAACAATAAGTGGGAAACATAATTTTTAGTTTAATCTTTATCCAAGAAACTAGCTCTTAGTCAATCTAAAATTAGTTTCTAATGTAATAAAAATTATATAAGGACTGAGATCGTAAAATTCTTAACACACGTTTTTCATTAAAGCTTTTGACCCAAGTATTATTTGATTTTTTTTTTTTTTATCAAATTGCTTTTGTAAAGCATGTCAGTTATTATGTTTAATGTCAATTATATTCATTTGTTGTTAATCTGATTAAAATGAGTGACCAGAAAAAAGTGCGTACTAAAATTATTAAATATTTTCAACAAAACCCAACTTGGTCCTACAAAAAGTTGGCCAAACAATCAAAGGTCTGCTATCAAACTGTTTCCAATGTTATTAAACAGTACCGGAAGAACTTGACCGTTGATATAAAATCTGGTTCAGGTAGAAGAAATGGTCCACATGAGTTCCCAACACATCCGGTAGGAAAGCAGTCCGGTTAGGTCAGTACTCGGACTATTTGGTACGAAAAGTTAAAGCCAATGCAGGTTTAAAATCATACAAGGCTCAAAAAATTCCTAACAGGAACTCTGCTAAAAATTTAGAGGCCAAAGACAGAGCACGGAAATTGAAGTCAAATTGTATACAAAAAATATAACTGCAGCGTAATGGATGACGAAATGTACGTATGGAAAATTTTGCGCAGCTTCTGGGTCAATTTTTTTATGTCAATTTACATGTCGAATGGAATGTTGAAGAAAAGTTTAGGACTCAAGAGCGGACAAAATTTCCCAAAAAGTTCTTGGTATTTCAAGCAATATGGAGTTGTGGCAAAAAAGCTAAACATTTGTTACAAAGGGCTCTATAAATACCGAAATTTACATCAAGGAATGTTTACAAAAATAGATGCTTTCATTCATAAGACTTCTTAATGTGTCCACTTATTTTTGGCCTGATTTGGCATCTGTCACTATGGTAAGAAAGGTCTTGGGTGTTACAAGACCAATAATGTGCTATTTGTACCAAGAGAGGCAATTCCTCTAAACTGCCTGTAGCTAAGTCCATTGGATAGGTATTGGGCTCTTGTTAAAAGAGAACTGAAGAGCACAAAAAAGGTGTCCAAAAGTGTGGTAGATTTTAAACTGAGATGGACAACCTGTTCGAACAAAGTGACATAAAGCACAATAAAAACCATAATGGAAGGGTTTTCGAAAAATGTTCAAAATTTCATAATTAGTGATTAGAACTATAATAATAATTTTTTTGTAAATTGTTACAACAATTTCAATCAAATAAAAAAAATTAAAAACTGTAAGTTATGTGGTTTTATTTTTATTAACATATATGTATGTTAACAATTTTTCGATCTCAGTCCTTATTTCATATTTTTTAACCTTAATGTGAATTGTAATAAAATAGAAGAGTTTAGAACAAAAAATAATTGTATTTTCTTTAGTATACAAAATTCTGTATTAATTTTTTGAGCCCGCAATTTGAACTACGTTTTGTACAAGTTGATGAACCCTCATTATTATGTAATATGTACTTGTTTTTTCCAGTCAGCAAGAATGTTGAATTTGACTCTTTTAGCTTTATCCGCAATAAAATTTTGTATTAAAAAAATTCTCCAAAAAAATTTAATTTTTCATTAAAATGAGAAATTTGTTTAAAATGTAATAAAATATTGAGATAATATCTCGAAATTTTACATAACAAAAAAAAATATTTTTTTTATAAATTAAGTTTTTATATAATTAAATCATATTTCGTATTACACATTTGAATCTAACTACAGCACACAGTGTTTTAGAAACGTTTTTTTTTTTTTTGGAAATAATTCGGTATCTCGGGAACCATTGAAATATTATTACGAAATTTCACATGCTTAGGAGCTTAGGTATTTTCGAGTTGATTTGCAGTTATTCAGCTTTCTAGCACTAATGGGGGCCAGTGCGTTGCTGCTCAAAGTTTGTCACCTCGAGTCTCAATTTTTTTTTTTTTAAATCGCCAAAAATCCAATTATGATCGGAAAGAAATTTAAAATATAAATAGTGCTTGAGAAGATCTACAAAAAATACGCTTACACCTGTAGGTTATCTCTTTTAGTTTAGGTTTATTAATTTATATTTTTTTAATTTTGCTCGATCTTTTTATGGTTTTTTAGATGTGGCGGGCCTACGAAGGTTCGAATTTTTTCTAAAATATCACCTATATTGGTGATAAAATTCTTAATAAAATAAAATAAAAAACTTCCTAACAGTTATCTTGTCCCTATAAAAAGTTAAAGTCATCCAAAGTTGGAACATGTAAAAGGTGACATATTTTTTAAGTTTTTTCCCAAAAAGGCCCATATATTTTTTCTTTTGTAGAAACAAATTTTCTTCGGGACTATATACAATTTTTATATGATCCGGAAAGAAAATTTAATGCAAAAGCGTGTAGATCTATCCAAACTTGGACAATTTTTAACAAAAATTTGAGATTTGAGTAAAAAATTCCAAAAAGGCAAAGCACCGATCCTCGACAATGCTTCATATTTGTATAACCCTATATGCTTCTTAAATATCTAAAAAGTTTTATTACTGTCACACGGTAAATAACGTCACAGTAGGCACTTTTCTAATAAACCTCAGTTTTTGGAACACATTTTCCCCGGTTTAGGAATTTCGGTATTTGAAAATAAAAAATATCAAAAATTATAATGTCGTTGATTTATGGATAATTGAGTCTATATTAGTTCTAAATTTTGTTATGATATCTTTTACCATTAAAATTTTACATTAAATCAAATTTTATATTTTTCTTATCATAAATAGATTTTTTGCGATTATTTTTAAAAAAAAAATTGAGACCCGAGGTGGCCAACTTTGATGGGCAACGCACTGAGCAACGCACAGCAAATCAATACCTCTCTCCAACCATGTGGAACTTCGTAACAATATCTCAAATAGTTCCCGAGATACCGAATAATTGCCAAAAAAATACTTCATTAACGATTTTTTAAATATCACGATTTTGTATTTACGTGCTATACATTGTTTTTTGTGAAAATATCTTAAAACTTTTATCAAAAACACTAGTTTATTTTATAGAAAAAAAAATGTTTACACACATATATCTGTGGACATTTGACAAAACAACTTAAGTGTAATTTAAATTTTTTTCAGGAGTGCGCAAAAACTATTCATTTTACCGATAATTGTTTTATTTTTGTCCTTTATTATTTGTCTCAAAGAATTATACAAAGCTTTTGAAATTCTTTAAGGTCATATAATAAAGTAATTATCGATCAGTTCAACAGTTTTGCGCACTCCTGAAAAATTTTAAAATTACACTTAAGTTGTTTTGTCAGAAGTCCACAGATATATTTATTTTTACATTATATGTGT